>SADC01001245.1:0-26852 GCA_004194705.1 Ditylenchus dipsaci | reverse complement strand
TTGATTGCAGGGAATATACCCATCGGTTAGATATAGGGTAAGTTTTTACCGGGGGTCGGTTAAACCAAAGCTAAACTTCCAAAAGCACACTCAATTGCTCTATATTTTCCCAAATAATGCACAATAATGCCGATAATGCACCACAAGCAAGGTAGATTCAACCAGGAGGGTTCGCTTATAAATAGCCAATAGCTTAAATAATTCGCTTATAAAAGCGATAAATGCTTATAAAAGCGCTTATATGAACTTATTCTAATTTGAAATGAATCCAACCAAAGGTCTCAAAGGGTACGTTTATATCAAGGGTACGTTATATCAAGGGTACGTTATATCGAGGTTTGACTGTACATAAAAATTAAGTTATAGGAGCAAAGAGGAGTGTTTTGTCTCAATTGATAACAAGCGAGGACAGTGACCTAGAAGAAAAGACACAGATGATGAAGAAGAGGGCATGAACGGTTTCACAGATGCTATAGACTCCTCAATTTTTTAACAAAACTTTACATCAACATACTCTTTCTTAGCGCACTGATCAAGTATTGAATTTCGCAAGAAATGTATCACCAAAAAATTTCAAAATTTAAAAACATTAGTTAATTAAATCGGTAAAAGTAGAAAATACACTTCCGCTATTATAATTTTGAAAATCACTTTGTTACTCTTGTTTTTAGGCTAGGATACACAATAACAAGGGAAACCTCACATAGTGTCCGTAAGCTATTGAAAAACCTTATACCGTATTTTTTAATAATGACCCGGGTCATTATTTTTCAAACCCTCAAAAATCCGAAATTGTCAATTAAAAATGGCCTTAACTCTGAAATCCTAGTCAAAAATAAGGGGGGGGGGTCATTATTAGAGAAAATACGGTATACCATTGATAGCTCTTCGAAAATCCTTATTTGACTTAGAAATCCAGCTAATTTTACGGGGTTAAAAATTTTCATTTGAAAGTTGAGTAGAATTATTTTATCTTTAGTGATGAGACAGCAAAAGATGTGACTTGATAGTTAAGTGGGTAGTAAGAGAGTGACCTAGTGATGTTCTCCCAAAATTTAAAAAAAAATCTTGTTTGCCTTGGTCCCCCAAGCTGATTACTGGTGGGAGTCAAGGTTAATTGAGTGGTGCGGGTAAGGTAAATTTAGCCACATTTCCTAACGCATTTGAAGATTTTCGAATTCGCTATCTCTTATCGAATCTGTTATTTTTGAAACTTGGAGAAGTAGTGCTAATAAAAGGTAGTTAGTTTTTTCGTACTTAAATAAAAAGGTTAAATTATGTAGAAAAGAGATTATGGTTTATGTCGTAATACATATCTACAAATGAATTTGTTTTAATTTATGATGAAGTAATTTAAAATCTCGTAGTTTTTATAAACAGCTACGCGGAAGCTTAATAAATCAAAGAATTGATTTAATTATTCAGCATGATTTCATTTTTTTAGGAAAATTTCTTAACTTATTACAAATGACTTATTAAGAGAAGTTTTGTAATTTTGTCTTTAAATTGATATCAACCTTGACCCTCGGAAACTGGAAATCGAGTGCTTAGGCTCAAACGAAAGCATACGATGTGCTGAGTACGATAGCACCAAACTCAGTCTACTTTTCTGCAAAATGCACCAAGTTGAGGCCTCCCAAAGTTCGGAGCTAAGAAAACCAGTAAATTTCTCAAAACAGTTTAAAAAAGGTTAAAATCTAATGACGTACAGTTGTTTAAAAACATAGTCGACGCAAACGAGTTGCTTTTTCTAATGCATAAGAAAGCTTTACCATCTGTTCTGTATTTTGGCAAAAAATGTATTTTTATTCTTAAAAAAATCAGTATTTATTGAACACCAATTTTTGGCCAAAAGATGGCTTGCACCCTCCCAATTTTTTATGCAATATAGAGAGAATTTCATTTCGCATCTTTTTGATAAAAAAAATTTCGAAGAAGCGAGGAAGTAAGAAGGCCAAAAAGGCCTTTGAAGTTTTGCTAGACGTCCAAACTTTTTTCAGTTTTTCACGTAAGACCTTTTTTACAAGGCTAGCTTCATGATCACGTACCCAATTTGCTTATGTAACTCCTTTAAGAGTTAATATTTGCCGGGCGGCAGTCAGTTCGTCAACGGTCAATTAGATATTTTTAGTAGAAATCGCGACCCAAATATCTTACCTCACATAACTCCCATCTGCCTTTTCCGCTCGCACAAGTTCGTACTCTCATATTCTAACTTATTATGCTCCTGTCGTTTTAACTTAGGCTTGGGGGAGGTCAGCGTACGAGGAAAAATTCAAACATTTTTTGTGACCGAAATTTCGTCGCGTACCTTTGCGTTTTCTTAATTACCACCAGTTTTCCTGACTCCAATTTTCAGATGTTGGTTGAGCACCAAAATCTCTAAATCGACGTCAAAATTTTCCCACTTTATTGAGGTTGAAAAATACTCCCCGGGGGACTTAATACAGAAAATACGGTATGTTTGCAAAAATGCTTGTAACTTTTTGGCGTCCGTTTTTTTCATTCTTTAAACAAGCAGCGTCAGAATTTTAGGTTTGCTCTGTAAAAAAAGTTTTACGTCAAAAAGTGAAAAGAGTTAGCACGACTAGCAAACTTAAAAGGCCTTTTGGAAAAGGCCTTTTTGGAAAAGGCTTTTAAAAGGCCTTTTTACTTCACCCTCCCTTTTTCGAAAAATTTTGGCCAAAAAGATGCAAAATTAAATTCTCTTTCTGGTGCACTAAAATTATTAGAGGGCAAGCTGATATTAAAGATTGGTGTTCAAAAATACTGATATTTAAAAAAACACAATCAAAACAGATTGTGAAGTTTTTGGGCTCAATAGAAAGATCAATTAATTCTGCGTCAAGTAATCTTTAAAACAACTCTACGTCCTTATATTTTAATTTGGAAGTCTACAGCTTGGTGATTTTGTCGAAAAGTAGACTGAAATTAATGCTATCGTAATCAGCACACCGAATGCTTTCGTTTGCAATATTTTCAGGAAATTCGTCATTAGTTCACTTTTCAAGAAGTGAGAGTATGGTAGAAGATTGATAAATAAAATCTTTCAATATTTTATTTAGCTCAAATGACTGAAGTTCCAGTTAAATTTACTGTGCAAGTGCCACTTAGTCCTGGCAATCATCTATTGCAAGCTTTCAAGCCCTTTATGGTGAAGTTAAAAAGTCTATATTGGCCTATTACTCCTATTACTGGCCTTTTTTGCCTTATTCAAATACTTGTTTGGCTCGCTATCACCTTTGCTAATTTTTTGCTCGGAGCAGATTTGTGAGTGAGTTTTTGATCAGCTATTTGCCACTAAGATCTGGCCACGAATTGGAGTTGTGGAGATTATTGACTTGGTCTGTTGTGCATTTGCAGTTTAGCCACCTAGCAAGCAATCTAAATACTCTCCTCATTATTTGCAAACCGCTGGAAATGATGATCAACAAAAAGAAAATGGTGGCTATCATTCTTTTAGCTTCAATAAGCTCTGGCATATTTATTTCTGCAATAGGCCCTTTTACTATGGAAGTGTGGTAGGTAGTTCGGCTATCCTGTACAATATAATTGGAATTCATATATCTAATGCTATATTCAATTGGCGAAAGCTGAAGTTCGACATGGGCTGGGTATGTCTGCTAACTATTTATATTATTGCCGATGTTGTCAAAAGCCTGAACTTCTCTAACAGTGTGGTACTGGTGGCTCACAGCGGTGGTATGATAACCGGTTTATTGCTAGGAGTACTTGTTATAAAAATCTTAACCGACAAAACATTTGGCAAAAAGGCCTACTATGTAGCACTTGGACTGTTTATTGGCTTCTTGACCACTAGTTTTACTGCTTGCTTGTCAAGATATCGTCCAGATGATTGTGTAGAAATGCATGCATTGTTGACGAACTTACCGGTAGTTCACAATCCTCCAAATTTCAGTCAACTACAGAAGCCTTTATCTGGAACACGAGCATTTGTCATACGAAGAGTAAGTATTATTACTTATTAGTAAGTATTATTACGTTTTAAGAGCGATTTTTGTAAAATTGGACCTAAAGTTGTTGATCGTGATTTCCGGGGTATCCCGGATTATCACATATATACCCTATTCACAGCACGCTGAACATGATGGCACGTTTAAAATTGCCGATTTCCTGGAGCAGGTTCGAGATACTGGCCTCAAAGATAAACACTCGGAATTTTGACATTCGTTTAAACTTCTGAATGTTTAAGGTCCTTTCCAGTATGTTTCATTTAACTGTCATATAGCATTTGAAAAGCCCAGATAATTGGCTTTTCAAAAAAAGGTATTACATGACCTGGTGGTAGTTGCAAAAGTCGGAGCAACAGTGGTAATTATGAAAGAAAGCCTTTTCAGAACTCGAATTTTTCTCAAAAAATCCATCTTTCTCAAATTTTTTGTCTGACTGACCAAACTAAATTTCATGCTATCAGAAAGCCCTACGCATGAGCTTCAAAATTGTATATTGGCCAGTGACAATTGTCTGACAATTGACCAACATTTTCCAACGTTTCTCGATTTGTCCGACAATTTTTCGATGAATCAGTGAAATGTCCGAGCCAGTGGGAGTACAATTGTCTGTATTCAATTAAAGTTACAGCAAAAATTTTTGGCACCGGAGTTCAGAAACCCATAAAAACATATTAAGTTACATAATTTTTTTTATACGCTTTGTAGAGTAACTCTTCTTCTGCAAAACGGTATATAACAAACATTTTTAGTGCAAGTATGTGCTGTGTTGGCAGCAAGTGCCGAAAAAAGCATCGGCACCGGTGCCGCAGCAGGCGCAAAAATTTCAAATTTCAACTATAACACCCTAAAATAGGTTTATATGACAAATCTGTCAGCACCGTTTTGTAGCAAAGAGATTTCTCTACTTAATTTATAATTTATACTTTCATGTCAAATTTGAGAAAATTAAATGGCTGCCAGTGCCAAAATAACGCAAAAAGATCGATTTACAAGCCTGCTCCTCACCTCTAAAAGCTAACGAAAATTTTGGGAATGACCAATGGCCTAAGGATTAGCTACATAACAAAAACAGCGAAATTGCTGAAACGCAGAAACGCTGAAAAATTTTTTTTTTTTTGAAAAAACGCCGAAAATTCAGCAAAACGCTGATTTGTCATCGAAGCTCCCCCAGGTCACAGTGAGGGGTCTGTCGGGGGAACAGTAAGAAGAGGGCTATAAACAATCAATTATAGCGCAGGTAAATTATAGCGCGTATGAAAGAGCAAATACAGGGCTTCATTTAGTAAATAACATGGCACAAGGCCAGCAATCATTCGTGTCAGGAGATACCGTCAAATAAAAACGCTGGAACTTATGTTACAACCTAATATAAAGTTTATATATAAAAAGCCTTCATAAAAATCGGCAGATGCTACCCTCAGATCGCGAGTTTTCTGACGTTTTTTTTAAACGAAAACTGACATCCTGGGAAACACGGCAAATTTAGCCACAAAAGTGATTTCTTTCTTTATGACACGTTTTTGACATTCGAAGTAAAAAAACTCGTAAAAGGAAAGTTTTTAGCTCTAATTTTCAACTTCAAGGAGCAAAAAACGAAATTTTTTGCAGTACAGTCTACTCTCGATATAGTGCACTCTCGATATAGTGTAACTCTCGATACAGTGTATGTTTTTTACGACTTGTTTGGTTAATTTAAAAAGATAAGGAACCATACCTTCGATATAGTGCACTCTCGATACAGTGTAACTCTCGGTATAGTGTATATTTTTTGCGGTCCCGACAAAGAAAACAGCTCTCGATTAAGTGTATATTTCTAATTTTATTGAAATTGCTGTCTCTAAAATGTAAATTTATCCGTTTTTTTTTGCAAATTGAGCAATAAGTACTGAAAAAGAGTAAGGTTTGATTACTTTGAACTAGAAGAAATCAGTAATGGAAGTTGCCGAAAATAAAAGCGCCAAATTAATTAATAAGAGGGTACGATGAGCTACAATTGAATTCTTGGATCTTTTTTGCCGAGGTTGAAAGAACCGAAAAGAAATGTAGTGAAGGGCAGTGAAGGTGAAACAATTAAGAGACGGTTGAAAGCTTATAGAGCGTTTTATTTTGCCAGTCATTATATAAAACAGCATTCTGATGATCATGCGATGCTTAGTTTTGCCTATGCATCAGAAGAATATTTTTACGAAAGAGGCGAAAAACAGAAACATGATAATGTAATGGCTTGTTTACGTTGTTCGAGTTAGAGTCAGAGTTCGAGTTAGAGTTAGAGTTCGGATTTTCGATTACGTGAACACCTCTGATCCGAACTCGAACTCTAACTCGAGGTGTTGACGTACCTCGAGTTCGAGGTCGAATTTGAAGGTGATGATGCATATAACTCGGATTCCCTTGTAGTAAACGGCCTGAAAACTAACTTTTAGTGGCTTTTGACCGCTCAGGGGCGAAATTCTGAGCCATCTGAGCTATATACATAAGCACGTTCAAGCGCGACCTCGAACTCTAACTCGATGTACGTGAACACCTTCGAGTTAGAGTTCGGATTTTCGAGTACATGAACACCTCTTACCCGAACTCGAACAACGTGAACAAGCCATAAATTTACATCAAAAATGACCAGTTACTTCTCGTCTAACCGTTAATTCATTTCTCACATGGTGCCATTATAATTTTTGTCGAATAAAATATCTTTTTGATTTGGGGTTCAGGTCATTAAGGCGAAAACTCTCGATATAGTGTACAACATTGACTGTTTTGTTGGGAAACCTTCGATATAGTGTAACTCTCGATATAGTGTATATTTTTCCAGTCCCCGCGCACTACACTGTATCGAGAGTGGACTGTATTAAAATCTCAAATCTCTTAAATTTCAAAGGTCTTCCGCCCTTAAAAAGGCGTTTGAATGAGTATAAATTGCCTAATAAAATATTTCCCAGAAAAAAGTTATAACTGGTGCACGCAGTGATGATGGCAATGAGTGCATAAAAGTGCATATGCATTTTCCGATTGCATATGCACTTTGAAAGTGCACATGCATTTTCATAAGTGCATATGCAATTTTGAAAAGTGCACAGTAATTGTGTTAGTAATCTCAGTAACTGTGCAGTTTGATGGCTGATTGTGAATCTTGAACATCTTTCAGATATTTATACTCCAATGAGCCTTCAAACTGCACAGTTAACTGTGTTAATCAATAAAAATTCAGGTGCACTTTTCAAAATCGCACATGCACTTATGAAAATGCATGTGCACTTTTGAAAGTGCATAGGCATTTTCAGAAATGCAAGTGCACTTTCAAATAGTGATGTGCACTCCGATTTGCGATATTTTTGAGTTCAGTCCATTTTTTAGCCAACTCTTCTAAGCCAGAGCTTTATTTTTATAACACATCTTTTTAACAACTTTTAACGCTTAACAGCATGGTATGATTGGATTTTCGTATTTAAATATTTTACTTCTAGAAAACAGCCTCTCAAAAAATATCGCTAAAGAGATTTTCATTTTCGGGCTAGCGATATTTTCGCGATATTTTTTCGAGAGGTTTTTTTCGTAATAATTTTGATGTAATTCGACTAGATGTTATATACCAAAATGTAGCTCAATGAAAGTTAGCTGAAAAATGTGAAGTTTGTTTAACCATACGTTTTCATCATCATCGTCCAAATTGAGCCGAAACATGACAGAAATAACAGAAATAAAAACATGACAGAAATAAAAAATAATTTTACGTCATGTTCCGGTTCAATTTGGACATGATGATGAAAACGTATGGTTAAACAAACTTCACATTCCTCAGCTAACTTTCATTGAGCTACATTTTGGTGTATAACATCTAATCGTAAATACATCAAAATTATTACGAAAAAAACTTCTCGAAAAAAATATCGCAACAATATCGCTAGCCCAAAAATGAAAACCTCTTTAGCGATATTTTTTGAGAGGCTGTTTTCTAGAAATAAAATATTCAAATACGAAATCCAATCATACCATGTTGTTAAGCGTTAAAAGTTGTTAAAAGATGTGTTATAAAAATAAAGCTCTGGCTTAGAAGAGTTGGCTAAAAAATGGACTGAACTCAAAAATATCGCAAATCGGAGTGCACATCACTACTTTCAAATTGCATATGCAATTACAAAAGTGCATATGCAATTTTGAAAATGCATACCGTATTTCCTCTAATTTCTCCCCCGGCGGAGTAATTAGAGGCATGCGATTTTTTTCAAACTTCAGGTGGCTTGAAATTTCTGTTTTCATTTACTGTTTGAGCTGTGTAAAAAGGGCCTGTTAGATTTTTAAAATCCCTCTCAGGCACTTTTACACAGCTCAAACAGTAAATGAAAACAGAAATTTCAGACCACTTGAAGTTAGGTGGGGAGTAATTAGAGGGGGGGCTGGGAGAGAAATTAGAGGAAATACGGTATGCACTTTAATGCTATTACAATGCACTTATTGACATCACTGGTGCAACGGGACCACTCAAAAGTGTGACGGACGGACAGAGACCCACCCCCATCCCCTCCTCCAATACTATATAGAGATATATTAAAATAATTCAGAATACCGAAAATCGATATCTAACACCTATGTTCACTTTTACAAAAAATGCCCGTGCGTTTTGAAAAAATTAAGTCGGTGACCAGAATTTTTTTTTAAATCGTCCTATTTTTTGTTTGTTTTGTGTCAAATCTAATATAGATGATGACCTTATACTATTTTTAAAAACTAGGCAGAAGCTTCAAAAATTTAGATGATAGCGCATGTAAAAAGTCTTGGAAAAAGAAAATAACTGCTGATTTCCGCCTTTTCATGCCTCTTTAAAGGGCATGCTCGCCTAAGACAAAATTTGTCCCCGCTAATTCAAATTTTTTTTCCGAATCATAGGACTTCTCTACGGATTTTCAACTTGATTTATATCAAAACTATACCTAAAATCTAATTCTAGGACTTGTTTTGTTAGAAACCAAGCCGAAAAATCTGTATAGAAGTCCAATGATTCCAAATTTTTTTGAATTGGCGGGGACAAATTCAAAAACAGGTGAGCATGCCCCTTTAAAAAACACTTAGGACCGAAGTCTGTTAAATAACTACGCTGCGTCTAACTCTATTTGCAAAGCTCACAATGGTTATCTGCTTAACATAAATGTATGGATGCTCTCGACCTAGAGCGAACAACTTTGGACACTTTCCTGTAGGTCTTGTGGCGCTACGATGCCAAATCCAATGTAGCAACCAAGTCTACAAAGGTACATACTTTGTATTGTGAAAAAGATTTGAAACATGTCTCAATCAGAACTAGGGTCAAAACTTGACTATTCAATGGTCAATCATTGACCAATGAAATTTTACAGAAGCTTTTCACAATGCTGGTTTTGGAGATTTTATGGATCATCTGCTCGATCCCTTCAAGACTTTGCAACGTGCTCTGGAGCGTGGATTAGACCTAAATAACTGTGAGTGTTGCTTTAAGTACATATAATTTTATACTTGATTTTTTGAAGATTGCTGTGCTTGGCCTTGTGTTTCTGGTTGTAGTTTTCTGCTCCTTTGGTCATGCTTTTTAATGGCCCTTGTATACAGTTGTGTTCAGCAACTATTCAATGGATCACTTCACGTCCAAACTATCGAAGTTGAACCTAATTCTGAATTGGCTGCTGTACTGAATGTTTGAATCTTAAATACACACATTATGACAGAAACTGTTCTTCCAAAAAATTACATATTTGGTTATAAGTTATCTACAGAATGGCCCAAAAAAATTCGGAAAATTTTAAAAATTAAAAAATGCAATTTTCCATATGCAACTTATTCCTATTGTTTTGATGCATATCTTTTGTGTTTCGTATCGAAAAGCTCCCAGGTAGCTTAACCATTGTCACCGATTTTACTGGGAAAATCGGTGAGGCAAGGGGCTAACTACGCAAATTTTTTTGGGCCACCCTGTACATGTAGCGCTTGAGCTCGCGTCGGTCACTCTTTTTTGCTTCTTTTTAATTTAATTCATCCAACAAATGATTTGCCAAATTTTTTTATGTGAGGCATCTCCCGGCTAAAGTACCTAGTCTAGTTTTTTTAATGTATAGTATATCAGTGGTACTAATGCTGATACTCGCTAGTGCTAATACCTGAATGACACCGTCTTAAAATTGAAAAATGTAATAATTTAAAACTTGTGCCATAATGTATAATAATGTCTGTTTAAGGTTTAATGTTTGTCCAATAAATAATACTCAGTCTTTTGTTTAAAAAAAAGAAAAATACAGTTTTTTTAATCTACGTATTATTTCTGTGGTTCATTTTTATTTTAAACTTTAACTAATAGTTAAAAACAGTTTGCAGATCATTTTGACGTTCCACCAAAATGAGTTCTGGCAAGCCATTGCAAATAACTCTAGTAAGTTTTTTCATCGCAGCAGAACTTGCGGATTTGCAAGACCAAGCAAACTGAAATATAAAGCTTTTCAAAAAGTTTAATCCAACTTGATTTTTTCGTGCTGTTTAAAACTTTTCCCTTCGTTTTGTTTTAATAAAATGAACAGCTCAATTCAAAATGGAGTAATTTTGTGCATTACAAGCAGTCTACCAAAAATGACCCGAAATGATGTTTTTTGATGTTTTAAAGGGACATGCTCGTCGTCAAGTACCAGTAAATTCAAACGAAAATAAGTTTTACGCAATTTGGTAAAATCCGAGGAACAATTGCACCTCTGATGAGAATCTAAGCACAACTGACCTCTGCAATACGCTAACGCTATAAACTAAAGATTGTATATGATGTTGTCGGATAATTTTAGTGCCTACACCGAAATAAGTTGCCCTTTCTGTTAAAAGCGCTAAAATTATTCGCAACCTGTCACTTTCGTTTTGGCGAATTTCGATGGCGCAATTTTAGTTTTACAAAAAATTTCTTTGACGTGATTTCCCTTAACCATTTAAGCAGCATACTGAGTAACTCAAACTGTCCTTTGAACGCGAAGGCTAAAATTGAAAAAAAAACATACTTCACATTGACTATTTTTAAATTTTAGTGAAAAGTTTCAACTGTTTCTTTTGCAATTCCGTGTACCTAGTAATTCTTAAAATTTATAGACCAAAGAAAAACGATTCACAAGGCTATGATTCAGCTTTAAAAAGACCCCTATTGGCACTTTATCGACTGTGTCGCTCCGGGAGGACTAGCTGACAAGACTGGACAATTTGTTATGGACAGGTGCTTTTGGGTGTGAATAACACTCTACTTGACTCCACTTTTGTGAGCTTTTACTAATTTTCTAATTTTTTTTTCGCCCCCTTCGGAGCGGCCTACGGCCGCCCATTACCCCTACGACCCCCTCCACCCCCCCCCCCCCCCCAAATTGCGGCCCTGGCTGTTAATCGAATTTTCTTAACTCCCACGAGCTCTACCGACTCCGCTTTTCAGGTCTTAGTTGACACCGAAATCTCGAGATCGACCCAAAATTTTTCCGACTTTTCGGGGATCGAAAAGTCTAAAAAGTCTTTTAGTCTAAAACACAAACAAATCACCGAGATACTCAAAGAGTGCACAAAAAAGTAATAAAATAAAACAAGCAGACAGAAGGAATCGAACTGTGACATAAAAAAGCGAAAACCTGAGCAAAAAACTTGCTAAAGAAAAAATTCAAATTTTGGTCGAAAAGGTTAAAAATAATGACTTTCCCTTCAAGACAATAACATGAAAAATTGAAAATGAAATGTATAAAAATGATTGAAGTGCTGCCCCCTAAGTGCACAACCCCTCCCCCCTTGGGAGGCGGGTGCATTTCAGGGAGGGAGGGGGGGGGGGGGGGGGCGGTTGCACTTAGGGGGTGCACTTCAACTTTTACGGTGTGAACATGACGCCTCAATAAACCCCCCTACCAAATATATTTGTTTTTTCGATATTTTGACCTGTTTCTTGTCCCCTATCCATCTGGAGGGTAGGCACCTACCCTGAAGCTCCGCGTCAAATAGCGTATTACCTTTCCCTCTCACTCTCACTTTCAGTGAAAATTTTGCGAGAATTTAATTTTTGTCTGGAGCAACCAAAGGGATCGAATTGCTTTTTACTTTTCTGGTTCCAAAACCAGTGTTCTGGACAGATTCGGGCATGCTGAAGATGGTTTGATAGTGGTAAAACGCCGTCTTCTCGAGTATTTTTAAGTTTTGGTAAAATCGAGTTTTGGCAAAATCAATTGTATCCCAATACTCAAAAGATACCATACAAAATCTATTTTACTATTATCAAGCCATCTTCGGCATGCTCGAATTAGTCCAGAAAATAAGTTTTGTAACGTGAAAAACGTAAACGATATTATTTCAGGGGGTAAATTTGAGGGGGGGGGGTTATTTGGAGTTATTTACGACATGTGACAATCTTATCAAAAAATTAAAAAAAACCATTTAGTTTGAAATGATGGCTTGAGATGGGTTTAAATTTAAAATCCTGCCAAAAATCAAATTTCGAATAACTTTATCAATAGAAATAAATAATAAAAAAAAATAAATAAGAAATAAATATCTTATTTATAAACAAATGAACAACCAACTGATTTAACTAATTTTGAAAACTGTCTGATAATCGAAGTCACATGTGTAAATAATTCAAATAATAGTTTAGTCACTCAGAGTCGAACTCGAGACCCTGAAATCGAACCTACACCCACTAACCACTCGGCCAACCGAACACATGATGATCGTTAACACGGGAATCCCAATTCTTACAACGGTTGACACGGGGTTTTAGGACCTCCTCAGCACGAATATCACAAAATCGAACCTGCTTGCTACAGTGAAATGCCCTCAAAAGCCCAATTTTCGTGACGACACATCACGATGAGGTATGGTTTTTTGTTTAGCCTGGTGAGCAGTGAATTTAGTGACTACAGCATGTTATTTTATGCTCATAAGAAAGCCTTTGTCTGCACAACAATCCTTTTAACACACTGTGCCCCTTTAAACTATGGTTACCGTAAATATTCCAATAGCGCCCGGGGGCTCTATTTTTCGATCCCCGAAAAGTCGGAAAAATTTTGGGTCGATCTCGAGATTTCCGGTGCTCAACTAAGACCTGAAAAGCGGAGTCGGTAGAGCTCGTGGAGTTAAGAAAATTCGATTAACAGCCAGGGCCGCAATTTGGGGGGGGGGGGGGGTGGAGGGGTCGTAGGGGTAATTGGGGCGGCCGTAGGCCGCTCCGAAGGGGCGAAAAAAAATTAGAAAATTAGTAAAAGCTCACAAAGTGGAGTCAAGTAGAGTGTTATTCACACCCAAAAGCACCTGTCCATAACAAATTTGTCCAGTCTTGTCAGCTAGTCCTCCGGAGCGACACAGTCGATAAAGTGCCAATAGGGGTCCTTTTAAAGCTGAATCCATAGCCTTGTGAATCGTTTTCTTTGGTCTATAAATTTTAAGAATTACTAGGTACACGGAATGCAAAAGAAACAGTTGAAACTTTTCACTAAATTTAAAAATAGTCAATGTGAAGTATGTTTTTTTTTCAATTTTAGCCTTCGCGTTCAAAGGACAGTTTGAGTTACTCAGTATGCTGCTTAAATGGTTAAGGGAAATCACGTCAAAAGAAATTTTTTGTAAAACTAAAATTGCGCCATCGAAATTCGCCAAAACGAAAGTGACAGGTTGCCGAATAATTTTAGCGCTTTTAACAGAAAGGGCAACTTATTTCGGTGTAGGCACTAAAATTATCCGACAACATCATATACAATCTTTAGTTTATACCAGGGCTCTCATCTGTACATTATTTAAAGATTTGTACCGTATTTACTGTATTGAGTCCCCATGCTGAGTTATTTTTCAACCCCCCCCCCCTTCAACCCCTGGTTAACTGTAAATATGGTTTAAACGTCTTCTAAGTAATTTTTATACGGCAGAAACGATAAAAAGTTGTTTCCCAACAATTTCCGCACTAAAAAGAAAAGTTCTCAAAAAAAGTTGGCTACCAAAGATTGACCAAACTGCCTTGGTCCCCCAGGTAAAATATCGTATATTAAGGTATCCTACCACGTTTTGGTCACTGGAGCTGGAAAAAAGAGTCTTTAATGCATGTGTGATTAAGAGTATCTCTAATCCAACAAACCAAGCCCCCTTCTGGGGCGCAGAGGGCTTGGTTGCTTGGGTTGAGATGCGCAGATCCACGTACCTCAGACACCAATCACTCGAAAGTGACTCTGGATGCATAAAAACAATATGCATACCAGAGCTTCTTTATGCGGTAGGCCCCAGTATTAAAACTATGTTCAAATTCCATTTTTTTGGTTTTTTAAGATGTATAGGTACCCTTTTTGGTTTAATGACCTTGGGGCCAAGGCAGTTGGTCAATCTTTGGTAACTAACTTTTCGTTGAGAACTTCACTTTTTAGTGCGGAAATCGTTAAGAAACAACTTTTTTTTTATCGTTTCTGGCGTATAAAAATTACTTAAGAGACGTTTAAACCATTTTTACAGTTAACCGAAAAGGGGGCCCCAAGTGCACAGGTGCCACATTTTTCGCCCAGCTTCAGTGACCAGAACAGGGTTCAACCACCAAATAAGGTATCTGAGTACCCATTTACGTTGGTTTACCTTGGTTTCCCTAGGCAAAAAGTCAAATTTTAGTCAAAAAAATTTCGGAAATGGTCTTCTTCTACTCTAAAAACGAAAACTACTCACTAATCTAAAAACTACTCTTTTCTGCACGTTAAAAGCTTTAAATTGGCATGCCCGTCGCCGATGAGAATATTTCGAAAGGCGGGTACCAGGTCAATCAAAAAAGAATTATTTGAAAATTATATTTGCTGAGTACTCTCCGGATAGCAAGTAATCAAAACATTTTCCCAACTCGAATTCATTGGTAAAGCGTTAGCGTATTGCAGAGGTCAGTTGTGCTTAGATTCTCATCAGAGGTGCAATTGTTCCTCGGATTTTACCAATTGCGTAAAACTTATTTTCGTTTGAATTTACTGGTACTTGACGACGAGCATGTCCCTTAAAACATCAAAAACATCATTTCGGGTCATTTTTGGTAGACTGCTTGTAATGCACAAAATTACTCCATTTTGAATTGAGCTGTTCATTTTATTAAAACAAAACGAAAGGGAAAGTTTTAAACAGCACGAAAAAATCAAGTTGGATTAAACTTTTTGAAAAGCTTTATATTTCAGTTTGCTTGGTCTTGCAAATCCGCAAGTTCTGCTGCGATGAAAAAACTTACTAGAGTTATTTGCAATGGCTTGCCAGAACTCATTTTGGTGGAACGTCAAAATGATCTGCAAACTGTTTTTAACTATTAGTTAAAGTTTAAAATAAAAAATGAACCACAGAAATAATACGTAGATTAAAAAAACTGTATTTTTCTTTTTTTTAAACAAAAGACTGAGTATTATTTATTGGACAAAACATTAAACCTTAAACAGACATTATTATACATATGGCACAAGTTTTAAATTATTACATTTTTCAATTTTAAGACGGTGTCATTCAGGGTATTAGCACTAGCGAGTATCAGCATTAGTACCACTGATATACTATACATTAAAAAAACTAGACTAGGTACTTTAGCCGGGAGATGCCTCACATAAAAAAATTTGGCAAATCATTTGTTGGATGAATTAAATTAAAAAGAAGCAAAAAAGAGTGACCGACGCGAGCTCAAGCGCTACATGTACAGGGTGGCCCAAAAAAATTTGCGTAGTTAGCCCCTTGCCTCACGATTTTCCCAGTAAAATCGGTGACAATGGTTAAGCTACCTGGGAGCTTTTCGATACGAAACACAAAAGATATGCATCAAAACAATAGGAATAAGTTGCATATGGAAAATTGCATTTTTTAATTTTTAAAATTTTCCGAATTTTTTTGGGCCATTCTGTAGATAACTTATAACCAAATATGTAATTTTTTGGAAGACAGTTTCTGTCATAATGTGTGTATTTAAGATTCAAACATTCAGTACAGCAGCCAATTCAGAATTAGGTTCAACTTCGATAGTTTGGACGTGAAGTGATCCATTGAATAGTTGCTGAACACAACTGTATACAAGGGCCATTAAAAAGCATGACCAAAGGAGGCAGAAAACTACAACCAGAAACACAAGGCCAAGCACAGCAATCTTCAAAAATCAAGTATAAATTATATGTAACTTAAAGCAACACTCACAGTTATTAGGTCTAATCCACGCTCCAGAGCACGTTGCAAAGTCTTGAAGGGATCGAGCAGATGATCCATAAAATCTCCAAACCAGCATTGTGAAAAGCTTCTGTAAAATTTCATTGGTCAATGATTGACCATTGAATAGTCAAGTTTTGACCCTAGTTCTGATTGAGACATGTTTCAAATCTTTTTCACAATACAAAGTATGTACCTTTGTAGACTTGGTTGCTACATTGGATTTGGCATCGTAGCGCCACAAGACCTACAGGAAAGTGTCCAAAGTTGTTCCGCTCTAGGTCGAGAGCATCCATAACATTTATGTTAAGCAGATAACCATTGTGAGCTTTGCAAATAGAGTTAGACGCAGCGTAGTTATTTGACAGACTTCGGTCCTAAGTGTTTTTTAAAGGGGCATGCTCACCTGTTTTTGAATTTGTCCCCGCCAATTCAAAAAAATTTGGAATCATTGGACTTCTATACAGATTTTTCGGCTTGGTTTCTAACAAAACAAGTCCTAGAATTAGATTTTAGGTATAGTTTTGATATAAATCAAGTTGAAAAATCCGTAGAGAAGTCCTATGATTCGGAAAAAAAATTTGAATTAGCGGGACAAATTTTGTCTTAGGCGAGCATGCCCCTTTAAAGAGGCATGAAAAGGCGAAATCAGCAGTTATTTTCTTTTTCCAAGACTTTTTACATGCGCTATCATCTAAATTTTTGAAGCTTCTGCCTAGTTTTTAAAAATAGTATAAGGTCATCATCTATATTAGATTTGACACAAAACAAACAAAAAATAGGACGATTTAAAAAAAAATTCTGGTCACCGACTTAATTTTTTCAAAACGCACGGGCATTTTTTGTAAAAGTGAACATAGGATGTTAGATATCGATTTTTCGGTATTCTGAATTATTTTAATATATCTCTATATAGTATTGGGAGGAGGGGATGGGGGGTGGGTCTCTGTCCGTCCGTCACACTTTTGAGTGGTCCCGTTGCACCAGTGATGTCAATAAGTGCATTGTAATAGCATTAAAGTGCATACCGTATTTCCTCTAATTTCTCTCCCAGCCCCCCCCTCTAATTACTCCCCACCTAACTTCAAGTGGTCTGAAATTTCTGTTTTCATTTACTGTTTGAGCTGTGTAAAAGTGCCTGAGAGGGATTTTAAAAATCTAACAGGCCCTTTTTACACAGCTCAAACAGTAAATGAAAACAGAAATTTCAAGCCACCTGAAGTTTGAAAAAATCGCATGCCTCTAATTACTCCGCGGGGGAGAAATTAGAGGAAATACGGTATGCATTTTCAAAATTGCATATGCACTTTTGTAATTGCATATGCAATTTGAAAGTAGTGATGTGCACTCCGATTTGCGATATTTTTGAGTTCAGTCCATTTTTTAGCCAACTCTTCTAAGCCAGAGCTTTATTTTTATAACACATCTTTTTAACAACTTTTAACGCTTAACAACATGGTATGATTGGATTTTCGTATTTGAATATTTTATTTCTAGAAAACAGCCTCTCAAAAAATATCGCTAAAGAGGTTTCATTTTTGGGCTAGCGATATTGTTGCGATATTTTTTCGAGAAGTTTTTTTCGTAATAATTTTGATGTATTTACGATTAGATGTTATACACCAAAATGTAGCTCAATGAAAGTTAGCTGAGGAATGTGAAGTTTGTTTAACCATACGTTTTCATCATCATCGTCCAAATTGAACGGAACATGACGTAAAATTATTTTTTATTTCTGTCATGTTTTTATTTCTGTTATTTCTGTCATGTTTCGGCTCAATTTGGACGATGATGATGAAAACGTATGGTTAAACAAACTTCACATTTTTCAGCTAACTTTCATTGAGCTACATTTTGGTATATAACATCTAGTCGGAATTACATCAAAATTATTACGAAAAAACCTCTCGAAAAAATATCGCGAAAATATCGCTAGCCCGAAAATGAAAATCTCTTTAGCGATATTTTTTGAGAGGCTGTTTTCTAGAAGTAAAATATTTAAATACGAAAATCCAATCATACCATGCTGTTAAGCGTTAAAAGTTGTTAAAAAGATGTGTTATAAAAATAAAGCTCTGGCTTAGAAGAGTTGGCTAAAAAATGGACTGAACTCAAAAATATCGCAAATCGGAGTGCACATCACTATTTGAAAGTGCACTTGCATTTCTGAAAATGCCTATGCACTTTCAAAAGTGCACATGCATTTTCATAAGTGCATGTGCGATTTTGAAAAGTGCACCTGAATTTTTATTGATTAACACAGTTAACTGTGCAGTTTGAAGGCTCATTGGAGTATAAATATCTGAAAGATGTTCAAGATTCACAATCAGCCATCAAACTGCACAGTTACTGAGATTACTAACACAATTACTGTGCACTTTTCAAAATTGCATATGCACTTATGAAAATGCATGTGCACTTTCAAAGTGCATATGCAATCGGAAAATGCATATGCACTTTTATGCACTCATTGCCATCATCACTGCGTGGCACCAGTTATAACTTTTTTTCTGGGAAATATTTTATTAGGCAATTTATACTCATTCAAACGCCTTTTTAAGGGCGGAAGACCTTTGAAATTTTAAGAGATTTTGAGATTTTAATACAGTCCACTCTCGATACAGTGTAGTGCGCGGGACTGGAAAAATATACACTATATCGAGAGTTACACTATATCGAAGGTTTCCCAACAAAACAGTCAATGTTGTACACTATATCGAGAGTTTTCGCCTTAATGACCTGAACCCCAAATCAAAAAGATATTTTATTCGACAAAAATTATAATGGCACCATGTGAGAAATGAATTAACGGTTAGACGAGAAGTAACTGGTCATTTTTGATGTAAATTTATGGCTTGTTCACGTTGTTCGAGTTCGGGTAAGAGGTGTTCATGTACTCGAAAATCCGAACTCTAACTCGAAGGTGTTCACGTACATCGAGTTAGAGTTCGAGGTCGCGCTTGAACGTGCTTATGTATATAGCTCAGATGGCTCAGAATTTCGCCCCTGAGCGGTCAAAAGCCACTAAAAGTTAGTTTTCAGGCCGTTTACTACAAGGGAATCCGAGTTATATGCATCATCACCTTCAAATTCGACCTCGAACTCGAGGTACGTCAACACCCTCGAGTTAGAGTTCGAGTTCGGATCAGAGGTGTTCACGTAATCGAAAATCCGAACTCTAACTCTAACTCGAACTCTGACTCTAACTCGAACAACGTAAACAAGCCATTACATTATCATGTTTCTGTTTTTCGCCTCTTTTCGTAAAAATATTCTTCTGATGCATAGGCAAAACTAAGCATCGCATGATCATCAGAATGCTGTTTTATATAATGACTGGCAAAATAAAACGCTCTATAAGCTTTCAACCGTCTCTTAATTGTTTCACCTTCACTGCCCTTCACTACATTTCTTTTCGGTTCTTTCAACCTCGGCAAAAAAGATCCAAGAATTCAATTGTAGCTCATCGTACCCTCTTATTAATTAATTTGGCGCTTTTATTTTCGGCAACTTCCATTACTGATTTCTTCTAGTTCAAAGTAATCAAACCTTACTCTTTTTCAGTACTTATTGCTCAATTTGCAAAAAAAAACGGATAAATTTACATTTTAGAGACAGCAATTTCAATAAAATTAGAAAATATACACTTAATCGAGAGCTGTTTTCTTTGTCGGGACCGCAAAAAATATACACTATACCGAGAGTTACACTGTATCGAGAGTGCACTATATCGAAGGTATGGTTCCTTATCTTTTTAAATTAACCAACAAGTCGTAAAAAACATACACTGTATCGAGAGTTACACTATATCGAGAGTGCACTATATCGAGAGTAGACTGTACTGCAAAAATTTCGTTTTTTGCTCCTTGAAGTTGAAAATTAGAGCTAAAAACTTTCCTTTTACGAGTTTTTTTACTTCGAATGTCAAAAACGTGTCATAAAGAAAGAAATCACTTTTGTGGCTAAATTTGCCGTGTTCCCAGGATGTCAGTTTTCGTTTAAAAAAAACGTCAGAAAACTCGCGATCTGAGGGTAGCATCTGCCGATTTTTATGAAGGCTTTTTTATATATAAACTTTATATTAGGTTGTAACATAAGTTCCCAGCGTTTTTATTTGACGGTATCTCCTGACACGAATGATTGCTGGCCTTGTGCCATGTTATTTACTAAAATGAAGCCCTGTATTTGCTCTTTCATACGCGCTATAATTTACCCTTGTGTGCTTTAATTTTTAATCAGTTATAGGCAATTGAAATGGATTGTCAAGTTGACAAAAAATCACATTTTCGACACCTTCTTCTTTTTGCTTCAATCGAGGCAAAAAGCTGCACAAGCTGCTCGGGACATTGCGCTGTGTACGGAGAGGCTGCTATTGGCGAAAGCACTGCCCGTGAATGGTTTGCCAAATTCAAAAAGGGCATCTTTGACCTTGAAGACGCTTCCTTTTGGCCTCGATTGAAAGCAAAAAGAAGAAGGTGTCGAAAATGTGATTTTTTGTCAACTTGACAATCCATTTCAATTGCCTATAACTGATTAAAAATTAAAGCACACAAGGGTAAATTATAGCGCGTATGAAAGAGCAAATACAGGGCTTCATTTTGGTAAATAACATGGCACAAGGCCAGCAATCATTCGTGTCAGGAGATACCGTCAAATAAAAACGCTGGGAACTTATGTTACAACCTAATATATATACAGATGTCAGATCTATGTCAGATATTTTCCCGTAACTTTTAAAAGAGATTACAACTACTAATATATGAAAACACGATGGACGCCAATAGGCGCCCTTTGCCCCTTCTATATCATATTTGCGATGCTGGCTTGCCAACTTTCTTCTTTTTTTTTTTGAAAAAACAGCTTCCAGAGTAAAGCACTCTTAAATTTGACATTTCCACAAACTTTTGATTGTTTATAGCCCTCTTCTTACTGTTCCCCCGACAGACCCTCACTGTGACCTGGGGAGCTTCGATGACAAATCAGCGTTTTGCTGAATTTTCGGCGTTTTTTCAAAAAAAAAAAATTTTCAGCGTTTCTGCGTTTCAGCAATTTCGCTGTTTTTGTTATGTAGCTAATCCTTAGGCCATTGGTCATTCCCAAAATTTTCGTTAGCTTTTAGAGGTGAGGAGCAGGCTTGTAAATCGATCTTTTTGCGTTATTTTGGCACTGGCAGCCATTTAATTTTCTCAAATTTGACATGAAAGTATAAATTATAAATTAAGTAGAGAAATCTCTTTGCTACAAAACGGTGCTGACAGATTTGTCATATAAACCTATTTTAGGGTGTTATAGTTGAAATTTGAAATTTTTGCGCCTGCTGCGGCACCGGTGCCGATGCTTTTTTCGGCACTTGCTGCCAACACAGCACATACTTGCACTAAAAATGTTTGTTATATACCGTTTTGCAGAAGAAGAGTTACTCTACAAAGCGTATAAAAAAATTATGTAACTTAATATGTTTTTATGGGTTTCTGAACTCCGGTGCCAAAAATTTTTGCTGTAACTTTAATTGAATACAGACAATTGTACTCCCACTGGCTCGGACATTTCACTGATTCATCGAAAAATTGTCGGACAAATCGAGAAACGTTGGAAAATTTTGGTCAATTGTCAGACAATTGTCACTGGCCAATATACAATTTTGAAGCTCATGCGTAGGGCTTTCTGATAGCATGAAATTTAGTTTGGTCAGTCAGACAAAAAATTTGAGAAAGATGGATTTTTTGAGAAAAATTCGAGTTCTGAAAAGGCTTTCTTTCATAATTACCACTGTTGCTCCGACTTTTGCAACTACCACCAGGTCATGTAATACCTTTTTTTGAAAAGCCAATTATCTGGGCTTTTCAAATGCTATATGACAGTTAAATGAAACATACTGGAAAGGACCTTAAACATTCAGAAGTTTAAACGAATGTCAAAATTCCGAGTGTTTATCTTTGAGGCCAGTATCTCGAACCTGCTCCAGGAAATCGGCAATTTTAAACGTGCCATCATGTTCAGCGTGCTGTGAATAGGGTATATATGTGATAATCCGGGATACCCCGGAAATCACGATCAACAACTTTAGGTCCAATTTTACAAAAATCGCTCTTAAAACGTAATAATACTTACTAATAAGTAATAATACTTACTCTTCGTATGACAAATGCTCGTGTTCCAGATAAAGGCTTCTGTAGTTGACTGAAATTTGGAGGATTGTGAACTACCGGTAAGTTCGTCAACAATGCATGCATTTCTACACAATCATCTGGACGATATCTTGACAAGCAAGCAGTAAAACTAGTGGTCAAGAAGCCAATAAACAGTCCA
Source organism: Ditylenchus dipsaci (assembly GCA_004194705.1). Taxonomy (NCBI): domain Eukaryota; kingdom Metazoa; phylum Nematoda; class Chromadorea; order Rhabditida; family Anguinidae; genus Ditylenchus; species Ditylenchus dipsaci. The sequence continues at coordinate 4,419 of SADC01001245.1, read as the reverse complement.
AGTGCTACATAGTAGGCCTTTTTGCCAAATGTTTTGTCGGTTAAGATTTTTATAACAAGTACTCCTAGCAATAAACCGGTTATCATACCACCGCTGTGAGCCACCAGTACCACACTGTTAGAGAAGTTCAGGCTTTTGACAACATCGGCAATAATATAAATAGTTAGCAGACATACCCAGCCCATGTCGAACTTCAGCTTTCGCCAATTGAATATAGCATTAGATATATGAATTCCAATTATATTGTACAGGATAGCCGAACTACCTACCACACTTCCATAGTAAAAGGGCCTATTGCAGAAATAAATATGCCAGAGCTTATTGAAGCTAAAAGAATGATAGCCACCATTTTCTTTTTGTTGATCATCATTTCCAGCGGTTTGCAAATAATGAGGAGAGTATTTAGATTGCTTGCTAGGTGGCTAAACTGCAAATGCACAACAGACCAAGTCAATAATCTCCACAACTCCAATTCGTGGCCAGATCTTAGTGGCAAATAGCTGATCAAAAACTCACTCACAAATCTGCTCCGAGCAAAAAAATTAGCAAAGGTGATAGCGAGCCAAACAAGTATTTGAATAAGGCAAAAAAGGCCAGTAATAGGAGTAATAGGCCAATATAGACTTTTTAACTTCACCATAAAGGGCTTGAAAGCTTGCAATAGATGATTGCCAGGACTAAGTGGCACTTGCACAGTAAATTTAACTGGAACTTCAGTCATTTGAGCTAAATAAATATTGAAAGATTTTATTTATCAATCTTCTACCATACTCTCACTTCTTGAAAAGTGAACTAATGACGAATTTCCTGAAAATATTGCAAACGAAAGCATTCGGTGTGCTGATTACGATAGCATTAATTTCAGTCTACTTTTCGACAAAATCACCAAGCTGTAGACTTCCAAATTAAAATATAAGGACGTAGAGTTGTTTTAAAGATTACTTGACGCAGAATTAATTGATCTTTCTATTGAGCCCAAAAACTTCACAATCTGTTTTGATTGTGTTTTTTTAAATATCAGTATTTTTTGAACACCAATCTTTAATATCAGCTTGCCCTCTAATAATTTTAGTGCACCAGAAAGAGAATTTAATTTTGCATCTTTTTGGCCAAAATTTTTCGAAAAAGGAGGGTGAAGTAAAAAGGCCTTTTAAAAGGCCTTTTCCAAAAAGGCCTTTTCAAAAAGGCCTTTTAAGTTTGCTAGTCGTGCTAACTCTTTTCACTTTTTGACGTAAAACTTTTTTTACAGAGCAAACCTAAAATTCTGACGCTGCTTGTTTAAAGAATGAAAAAAGACGGACGCCAAAAAGTTACAAGCATTTTTGCAAACATACCGTATTTTCTGTATTAAGTCCCCCGGGGGAGTTATTTTTCAACCTCAATAAAGTGGGAAAATTTTGACGTCGATTTAGAGATTTTTGGTGCTCAACCAACATCTGAAAATTGGAGTCAGGAAAACTGGTGGTAATTAAGAAAACGCAAAGGTACGCGACGAAATTTCGGTCACAAAAAATGTTTGAATTTTTCCTCGTACGCTGACCTCCCCCAAGCCTAAGTTAAAACGACAGGAGCATAATAAGTTAGAATATGAGAGTACGAACTTGTGCGAGCGGAAAAAGGCAGATTGGGAGTTATGTGAGGTAAGATATTTGGGTCGCGATTTCTACTAAAAATATCTAATTGACCGTTGACGAACTGACTGCCGCCCGGCAAATATTAACTCTTAAAGGAGTTACATAAGCAAATTGGGTACGGTGATCATGAAGCTAGCCTTGTAAAAAAGGTCTTACGTGAAAAACTGAAAAAAGTTTGGACGTCTAGCAAAACTTCAAAGGCCTTTTTGGCCTTCTTACTTCCTCGCTTCTTCGAAATTTTTTTTATCAAAAAGATGCGAAATGAAATTCTCTCTATATTGCATAAAAAATTGGGAGGGTGCAAGCCATCTTTTGGCCAAAAATTGGTGTTCAATAAATACTGATTTTTTTAAGAATAAAAATACATTTTTTTGCCAAAATACAGAACAGATGGTAAAGCTTTCTTATGCATTAGAAAAAGCAACTCGTTTGCGTCGACTATGTTTTTAAACAACTGTACGTCATTAGATTTTAACCTTTTTAAACTGTTTTGAGAAATTTACTGGTTTTTCTTAGCTCCGAACTTTGGGAGGCCTCAACTTGGTGCATTTTGCAGAAAAGTAGACTGAGTTTGGTGCTATCGTACTCAGCACATCGTATGCTTTTCGTTTGAGCCTAAGCACTCGATTTCCAGTTTCCGAGGGTCAAGGTGATATCAATTTAAAGACAAAATTACAAAACTTCTCTTAATAAGTCATTTGTAATAAAGTTAAGAAATTTTCCTAAAAAAAATGAAATCATGCTGAATAATTAAATCAATTCTTTGATTTATTAAGCTTCCGCGTAGCTGTTTATAAAAACTACGAGATTTAAAATTACTTCATCATAAATTAAAACAAATTCATTTGTAGATATGTATTAACGACATAAACCATAATCTCTTTTTCTACATAATTTAAAACCTTTTTTATTAAGTACGAAAAAAACTAACTACCTTTTATTAGCACTACTTCTCCAAGTTTCAAAAATAACAGATTCGATAAGAGATAGCGAATTCGAAAATCTTCAAATGCGTTAGGAAATGTGGCTAAATTTACCTATACCCGCACCACTCAATTAACCTTGACTCCCACCAGTAAATCAGCTTGGGGGACCAAGGCAAACAAGATTTTTTTTTAAATTTGGGAGAACATCACTAGGTCACTCTCTTACTACCCACTTAACTATCAAGTCACATCTTTTGCTGTCTCATCACTAAAGATAAAATAATTCTACTCAACTTTCAAATGAAATTTTTAACCCCGTAAAATTAGCTGGATTTCTAAGTCAAATAAGGATTTTCGAAGAGCTATCAAATGGTATACCGTATTTTCTCTAATAATGACCCCCCCCCCTTATTTTTGACTAGGATTTCAGAGTTAAGGCCATTTTTAATTGACAATTTCGGGATTTTTGAGGGGTTGAAAAATAATGACCCCGGGTCATTATTAAAGAAAATACGGTATAAGGTTTTTCAATAGCTTACGGACACTATGTGAGGTTCCCTTGTTATTAGTGTATCCTAGCCTAAAAACAAGAGTAAACAAAGTGATTTTCAAAAATTATAATAGCGGAAGGTGTATTTTCTACTTTTACCGATTTAATTAACTAATGTTTTAAATTTTGAAATTTTTTGGTGATACATTTCTTGCGAAATTCAATACTTGATCAGTTGCGCTAAGAAAGAGTATGTGATGTAAAGTTTTGTTAAAAAATTGAGGAGTCTATAGCATCTGTGAACCGTTATGCCCTCTTCTTCATCATCTGTGTCTTTTTCTTCTAGGTCACTGTCTTCCGCTTTGTTATCAATTGAGACAAAAAACACTCCTCTTTGCTCCTATAACTTAAATTTTTATGTACAGTCAAACCTCGATATAACGTACCTTGATATAACGTACCCCTTGATATAACGTACCCTTTGAGACCTTTTGGTTGGATTCATTTCAAATTAGAATAAGTTCATATAAGCGCTTTATAAGCATTTATCGCTTTTATAAGCGAATATTTATAAGCTATTGGCTATTTATAAGCGAACCCTCCTGGTTGAATCTACCCTGCTTGTGGTGCATTATCGGCATTATTGTGCATTATTTGGGAAAATATAGAGCAATTGAGTGTGCTTTTGGAAGTTTAGCTTTGGTTTAACCGACCCCCGGTAAAACTTACCCTATATCTAACCGATGGGTATATTCCCTGCAATCAAGTTCGGTATGTCCCCAGCACTCAAAGTTGGTATACCCCAGTGTTGTGCTGAGGACGATTTTTTGGCCTGTGAGTGAGAGTGAGTGAGAATGGCATTTGTCCTCACAGGCTGTGAGTGAGAGTGAGAATTTTGAATTATGTCCTCACAGGCTGTGAGTGAGAGTGAGAATTTTGAAATTTGTCCTCACTGAGAGTGAGAATCTCACTGAGATCTCAGTGAGAATTGAAAATTTTCAATTTGCAATTTTTCATTAAGCAAAATTTCGGGAATTGATCTAAACAAATGATTGTGTATTCAAAAGATTCATTGAGTTCGACTTCTATGTCTTGCCGGTGCTAACCCGCATTGAGAGAAAGTTCGTTCGATTGGGCTGCTTGTCGCCGTCGTGCTTAATATTTCTAATGCCAGCTCAGCAATATATTTACACTCCTGAAATGTTCTCTTATAACCAGTGTTTTCATAATTCACACTGATAGTGACACTGACATGTCAGTTTAGCGAACCTGACATTTTTTAAGAAATCAACGCTAAAATCACTGAAATTCGCTTGAAAAAGAAACAGAAGGAGAATGCAAAACAGCAAGTTGAGTTGGCGATCTCTCA
>SADC01001244.1:0-25567 GCA_004194705.1 Ditylenchus dipsaci | reverse complement strand
GGGGGGGGGGCATTCTATAGTATAGCCAATTAAAAAAAAAAGAAACCAGAATCCGATCAAATAAAACTTGAGATAATTTTTGCCAGCAAATGCGGGTTGAAAAACTTATAAGAAAGGGATCCTGACTGTGACCTGTGGTAACTTTGATGACAATTTTTTTCTGCATATTCGTGCTCATATAGAGCGTCCCAAGTTCCTGAAAATATGGCTCCCCAGCTGTGAAAATCCACAAAAAGTGCACGAAGGTCACGCGAAGATCAAAAAGCTCCTCGATACCATATCATGGGTTTTATGAGTGACTAATAGGCCAATGGTTCACCACTGAAATTTTTTCTCGACCTCCAGAGCCGGAGAGCCAAAGGATTTATGCGCTAACTACAGAAATTCGCGCATAATTATTCTCGATATTATCGTAAGTCACAGTCTTATCACAGTCAGGGTTCCTTCCTTGTTAACCTAGGAGTCAGTACTACAGTCGACGCTCCCATAACGGACCTTTTAAATAATGGACAGCTCTCAGAAGGGACAAAAATGTTGTCTTATTTATAATAATGTATAATCTGACCAAAATCGAACGCTCTACATAACAGACGCTCTCTATAACGGACAGAAAGTCGTTCCTCCAAGTAAGGTTATGGAGGATGTCGACTGTACTTGGATACAACCCATACATTACCGAATCTAGCAGAAACCGAAAATAAAAATGTATTACAACTGTGAAATTTCTAGTTTTACGTAAAATTCGATATTTATCAGCATATAGCTATCGACTGTCCAAAACTGATTCGGGGTTCTTCTTATGTTCTTAATATAGGCTTAGACTCAGGGTAGGCCAGCGGCCCAACGTATGTCCTAAACTGCAAAATAAGCATGATTAAAAAAAGGCGCAAATTCAAAAAAAGGGCGAAAAGTAACTCAATTGAACGCGCTCCTATTTTCGGGCAAAATCTTTTTCGGATAAAAACTTTCTGGACCAAATATTTTATTTACAATACCATGAATTTTAAATCGATTTCACCTTATTAATTAATCAAAACCGTCACAAAATATGTTAGTCTAGATCGCCAAATCAATAGAAAACATTAAAACAAAGTTTGCACCAGAATTGCAGAAAAAATCTATTTGTGCCAAAAAAAAAGCAAAAAATGTTCAACACGCCGTTTAGGCGAATATTAAAAAAAAATATGCAGAAGATCTTATCTCAGTTTTAAGTCAGGACTAAATCTAGATATCTAGAGAATATTTTCATTTGACAACCCTATTTTATAGTACTCCTGTGATACTCGAAATTCTCTAGATATTTTTCAGGGGCACTATAACTTATCCTTAAGGTCAATCACTAGATAGTGCTTCATAGAAAGAGCGAAGATGAAGAAATGGGCTCACATCTCTACCAGAAAAAATCTGCCTTGATCCCCCTGTTATTTTTTTGCATTTTTGATAAAATTGCCTTGGCTCCCCTGTTCTTTTTAGTAATTTTTTTCATAAATATGAAAAATTCTGCGACAATTTTATTTTTAACACAAGTTTTGACATTGCTTGTTATGCAAAGTAATAAGAGTAGGAGATATTGTATTTTTAGGGGTCATTTTCATTAGACAACGAAAATCCCACCTTAGAATAAAAGTATATATTGGTGGCGGAATAATGTACAAAGGGTCACAAATAAGGTAAAAAACATGAAAGTGCAAGAAATAACTGAAAAAATTTGCAAAAAACCACAGAGTTGACTGAGGAAAATTTCAAAAAAAAATTACAAAAAAGTCAAAAGGGGGAATAAAGCAAATTTTTGGGGAGGAGTGTGAATACATATAAGCCAAAAGGTGTAATTTATCTTTTTAGAAATGCCAGCCGGCTTGATGAAAGACGAAAAGCATCGTCTTTTACTCCTTCACAACGGTTTTAATCCAACTGATTCTTCGGATGACTATTCTTTGAAGACTTCCATTAAATCCTCTTCCAAATCAATGACCATCAAAGTGTTTGCGGACGAAGTGGACTCGTCTTTATCTTCCACACCGCAGATTAGAAGACTATTAATGAACAACCAACTGCAGCTAATAAAATTATGTTTAATTTTTGATAATTGCATGCTTGTTTTTGTTTGTGTTTTTCATACTTTTCGTAATTCAAAAAATTAAAAAAAAAAAGTTTTTAATTGTTTTGTTTGTAAATTGAGTCTTCCTTCTTTCTTTCTGGCCATCAAAGTTCATGGCTGCAATACACAAAAAAAGACTTAACCAAAAGCTAGTAAAAGAATAAAAAGATGAAATACTTGATGCCTGTAAGATGTAAGATTTTACTGAATTTTTCCGCTAGAGTCTGAATTCTCGCCCTTTTTCCATTTCTTCTTGCCTATTTTACAAAAAATAAATGACGTAACTCATCTTGCCCCATTTATTTAACTCGGGTCATTTGCTCCAATTTTACTCGCGTGCCACAACGCGGAGCAATTCACCCGATGTTGGACCCGATAGAGTCCTCAATTGGTTCGGTTCGTTATTTTGGTTTTGGGCTACAACTTTGGCAACTTTGGATTTTTGGATATCCAGATCATCTGTTAGACTGTAGAGTAGTGACAGCCACGTCCAAAAATTAAACTTATCGTAAGTTTTCAAAATAAAATGACTCGAGATTCGACATTTTTCGACATTCAAGTTAAAATTTTTATATTTATTTTTATATTTATAAAGCTTTCCAGACACAAGGCAAAAAAGTCGAAATTCGTGTACTGAAATTTGCATGTTTTTCATCGAAAAAAAAGAAATGATATTATATGGTCTCGACACGATTTTGAGTCAAAAAACCAAAAATCGACTTCGTATCATTCTTCTCGGATTTTGTATAATTAAATGTTTACAGTTTACTGCATATAACTTAATATAAGTTGTCAACTATTCTGAGTTATGTGTGTGAGCAATATTTTTCGGTAAAAATTGCAATATTGCATTTTATAAGAAATTTAGAGTTAAAAATAAGAAAATAAAAAATCTTTTTAAATAAGAAATAATTTATGTATAAATTGTGTTTGTTTATAGAGTTCTACAGTTAGTGCCCGAAATATTCCTTAATCGTCAGGCAATAAATGAAAATTTTAAATTATGTCATTGACATTCAATATGACGACATAACGATTGTACAGTCGAACCTGGATAAACGGACACCCCAGTAACTGGACACCCCGATAAACGGACAGCCTCGCTAAACGGACACCTACGGTCACCCGATTTGGTCAAGTGAACGACATTTATTGGAAACGTACCCCCGATAAACGAACACCTTTCGTCGTCCCGACTAAACTTTGTTAGATAAGGTCTCACTAAAAAGCGCGCTTCGACTACGATAGTTAGCTTATCTCGTAATTTTCAAAATAGAAACACGTTTTCGAGATTTAAAAAATCTAAATTTTTATTCCGAACAAAAAAATCGACAAAAATTACACAATTTCTTGACAGAATTTCGCGTTTTTTATACGAAAACAAAATATTTTAACTTTGATTGAATATTTGAATATTGAAAAATTCTGACCACGCTATCTTGTAGAACATAGTCGATTCACTATATGAAATTTCAATATTTTTGGCGAGCAGACAAAAAACTCCAATCTGGAGACTAGAGAAACATGTAAAATAGTATAAAATTGTCTTGGTCCCCCTGTGGAGTTTAAAAAATATTTTTACAATCCTACATTGATATATTAACACCCCTAAATGTTCATTTCCCGCCTGGGTCGCACACTTTTTTCAGCAAGCGTCATAGTGTAAAATAGTGTAAGACCCAGCTGTGGTTCAAACTTTGAAAGATATATTTTCACATGGATATTTGACTGCAGAAAAATATGTTTCAAAAATCCACAGACCAAGGCAGTTTTGGGTTTGATGTTTTTGAGTCTCCAGACCGGAGTATTTCTGTCTGTTCACCAAAAATATTAAAAATTTCATATACGGCTATGTTCTACAAGATGGCGTTGTCAAAATTTCTGATTCGAATTGTACAGTTCGATATGTTCCCCTGTCAGAGAAAACAAACTTAATTAAAATAATTGTTTTGCAGTAAAGTTTTCTGTCAATTGCGCACAACAATAGTATTGATTAAAAGAAGTGCAAAGAAAAAAGACTTACAAGTAAACATTTACCAATTAAATCTTAAAATGCCTTCTGAAGATAACTTTAGGGTAAATTTTGTATGAAATATTTTCTAATCACAGTTTTTTTAGATACCTACCTTTTTCAAGTGGTTTATAGCAGTCTTTATAATTGTTTTCATATTCTCGTGAGTTTTTTTTATTTGACATACAAGATAGACAAGAAATTCCCATTTCACGAGCTTATATTTTTCGATAGATTATGAAAAGCTAGTATTTGATTTTCTCGAACAGCGGTTTTTTGTACGTAATGACAAAAGCACGATTTGTCCTTGGCCCTTTCTGTGGTTTGTGACAAAACTATCTGAGGCTCTAAGTAGGTGATTTTTATTTTTTCACATTCTAAAAATAAAAGCTTGAGAAAAGTCTAAAAATAAGTTATTTTCCGAATTCACGTCAGTGAATTCGGAAAACCTATGAACTTTGAAATCGTAGGAATTTCTCGGCCACACGTTCTGTATTCATATTTCATCAATAATTTTCTTGTTTCAGCCTGATTTTCGCTGGCATTGCATAGCTTGGTCGTATCAACGTGGTAACCTTTACGAGTATCTGTTTGGCTGTCGATGTCAATGCAAGGATTACAACTCTGCAAATAATTAATGCTCAGAAGGTTTCAATAAAAAGCGCTAAAATAAATGTTTACTATATTTTAATGTTTGCTATAATTAAATTTTCGGAATCTGAGTGTATGTATATTTACCGTGTTTTGGATTTTGTTCAAGTTCATTTTTTAAAAACGACCGAAATATTACATCAAAACTTTTTGTTTAGGAATGACTGATTTTATCTGATCACACAGCAAAAGTGTTAGCTTGCTACTAGATTTCGGGAATGAGATAAAATTCAATAGCCAGTTCCCTGCTAATGAACGTTTGAAAATCATGTCTTAGCAGATTACAAAGGTGCTGTTAGATAATCAAGTAATAATCTTCGGTCTTTCAGTTTATTTCTTTACTTTATTAAATTAATTGCATTGAGTACCGATTTATGTATTTCAGGTACAGTCAACTCCCGATTTAGTGTACACCCTGGGGACCGGCTCCAGGTGTACACTAAATTGAATGTACACTAAATCGAGGGTTCATTCTAGTCATTTTAATTAACCGCCGGCCAAAATGATTTAATCCAGGTGTTACACTAACCGAGGTGTACATTAAATCCGGTGTACACTAAATCGGGAGTTGACTGTAAACAGCTTTGCGAAATATTGACTCTGCACCGAGATCTAGACACCCAAAGTTGAGGAGGTGCGCTTATTAGAGCGAGTGCTCTTATTGGAGGAAATACGGTAAATTGTAGAACTATACGGTCTGACAAAAAATATGCAAAATCGGGATAGTTGAAATTTTTTTAACTGGCGAATCAAATTCAGCAATGTAGTACAAGATTTAGGGTGGAAAAGCGTCAGGCTCTCGGCTGGAACGAACTTTTTACTTGGAAGTCCACTGCTGTATTTAGTTTACTACTCATAGTTTACTATTTATATTTAACTTTTGCATATAGGTGTCCAATAAAAACTGCACACCATTTTTGAAAAAATTGTCAAGGGATTCTGCGACCGGTGAAACCGCAAAATTTTTCTTATGTTTCAGCAAACAAATTCAAAGCAGTTATAGCTAAATGACTAAATTATATTCAATTAACAGAGGAATATATTAAGCCGACCATTTGTAAATAAAAGATTGGTTAAAACATAACAGGAAATGTAAAAAGGCCTGAATCCGAAAAATGGTTAAGTTTTTATTGGACACCCTGTAGTTCAATATTCATAGTTTACTATTGCATGGTTTACTATTCATAGTTCGTTATTCACAGCTAAATATTTGTGTGAACTCAGCACAGTTAGATGTGTAAAGTTGACAAATGTAAGTCAAATAATTCACCGAAAAATTATAAAAATATTGTAAATAAAAAATAAATGTAAGTGGCGGAAGGGACTAAAACATAAAATTTATATAATATATGATACATATCAAATGCATGCACTAAATTGGACAAAACATGTACCGTATTTCCTCTAATAAGCGCGCCGGCGCGCTTATTATTCAAACCCCCAAAATCTGAAAAATTTTGGGTCGATCTCGAAAATTTTGGGTGCTCAACCAAAATCTAAAAAGTGGAATCGGTAGAGCTCGTGGGAGTTAAGAAAATTCATTAAACAGCTTTGGAAAAAAAATTCTCTGAGCTGAGAAATAGGCCCTCAAAGTAGGGGGTGCGCGCTTATTAGAGCATGCGCGCTTATTAGAGGAAATACGGTAAATCTGTAAGTGGCATGTATGGAGTTGGAGTTGTGTAGAGTCTGTATTATTTGTCAAAATTCAGCTCATGGTTTTAAATGAGTAAAAAATATTATATTCGTAGAGTTTTTGTTTGACACAGGTTGTCCCAATAAATTTTGCGAATAGCCCGGAAAACATGGTCACTTTTGTGGGTACAGCAAGTCGAAAACAGTCGACGTATAATCCGAGCAGGAGTCTTATTGTTAAAAAAGATAAGTACGGTATCACTTATATTGAAAAAATGATACAAGCACAGGGCTCCGAATCGTCCTTTTCAAAAAGATTTGTCCTTTTTTTGGCGCCCTCAATCTTTTTTATTTTGGAAAATTTAGTCAAAATCTTTTTTTTCGCTTTAAAATGGCAACAAGCACTGGATAAAATGACCCTTTTACTTCAAAAAACAGTCAAAATGTCCTTTTTTAACCAAATGTCCTTTTTTGAAATTTTTTATTCGGAGCCCTGTACAAGCAAAAGTTAAAAACCAATTTTAAGAAGATCAACAGAGACAACCAAGGCAGAAAAATATCCTGGTTGTATACGAGGACCGAGAATCTGTTTTTACATTTTGACTCGATTTCTGATAACGATTTTTTTGATACATGATTTTATTAATTTTACTCAAGTCACTCTGTTGGGATTATATCTATCTTGTAACAATCTTCAACCAATAGAGAAGGGGGGAGACGGTCAGCTAAAAATTAAATTTTTGACAAAAAATATGAAAAGGTTACTAAAAGGTAATAGATTTATAAAGCAAATTTTTAAACCAATCTAGAAAAAATATTGGCTGTTTGAGAGTAAAAGAATTTTTGAAACGATTTTTATGATCTTTGATGAATGTATTTAATAATTTAATAAATGTTTATTATAAATTATTATAATATAAATTATTATTTATTATAAATTATTATTTTATTATAAATGTTTATTAATGTTTATTTAATAAATGTTTTAAGTTTATCCATTGCCCTGACTCGTCTATTACGCATAAAGCCATTTTGAATCACTGCGTAATACAATAACTTAACTGGCCATTGTGACGTGTATTACACAAACCACATTCTATTTTTCAAATGAGCACTGCAAAGTGTCATTCAAAGACTATCTATCTGTATTCAATGACCGAAAGTTTTCCTTTCACTTTTGCTAGGTGATTAGCCTTTAAGTTAGAGACCTTGAACGGCTTGGTCATCAAAAACTTTACTGATTGTCCTTGAAATAGTTGATCTTAACTTTCTTTTGCAAACGGCCTAAAATGGTTTTGAGTGGGCTGTTCTGTCGGAACTTTTTTCAGCAATTTCCATGCTCTGTTTTGAGCTGAACCGGTTCGCCTAATCTAACTGAATACATTAAAAAGGTAAAATGCTTTTTTCGGTGAGAAACTAAACAAAATAGACGGGATACAAGTAGAAATGAAAAAAAAACATTTATTGCAATTTACTTGATTTTTGATGGCCAAAACAAATGTTATGTTTTATTCGCTGTCCATTTATGGACCAGCTGTTGATGCGTTCTAGGAAAATAATGTTTTTGACTGAAAAAAAAAAGAATTTATTTGGGAAGGGTTTTGAAGTAACAAAGTGGAACTGTATTCTATTTTATGTAAATAAAAAAAATATAGATTTCTTCCTTGTTTTGAAGTAAATATCTCACTATTCCACCAGTTTGAGATAAATGTATTTGTTGATCAATTTTATTAATTGGTAAAAAGTTTATATTTGTTTTAGCCAAAAATAACGTTCGTTGAAACAGAATGGCCGCTTTCGGAAATTTTCAAGAAACTAAATCATAAAACCCTTCTTAGCAATTAAGTTCATGAAATTTTTAAAATTTTTATACAAAGAATAAATTTCAACTTTTTCATATTTTGTTAGGGTGTTGAATCGGTCGAGTGATAAATGATAAAGGTTTTCCATATTTATTTTTGTGTAACAAAAAATATTCAAATTTTATTTATCTAAAGTAATGGAGCAGTTAAAGCAAACCCCCAGCACTTGGGTAAAGCAAACTATATTATAATTCGTGAAAAACTGTCTATTTACACTTTTAAATCACTTTAATTCAAAAAAACGTTTGTTGAAAAAAAAAAAAAAAAAAATATTTTGCCTTGATCACGCAAGCTAAAATGAGTGCTGGGGTTTGCTTTAATTTAGCTTAGCCCCATCTTAAAATATTTAGGTATTCTTACGTAAATTGATTACGTCACATAAAATGCAAAGACAGTCAGCGAAGTCTGAATAAAAAAACAGAGACTGTCTGCAAGAAGGAAAAAAATTGAAAGCGTTTGATCAAAATCTTTTTCGCACCACTACTATAATAAATTCCAGTCCTTAGAGCTGTACCAGCGACATACTTATTAATAATAAAAATGACAGAACAAGTGGACAGAATATAGAGCACATCTCGAAACTTTTTGGGAAAAGTATATTACAATAACAGTTTTTCGGTATCTCGGTTTAATTTTTTTCAAGCTTGACAAAACATTGCCTTTTACGCTCAATTTCGACTTTTTGATTCGCGTGAGACAGCTAAATTACTGCAAAAATATTTTTAAATAGATTTTTGCATTTACAGATGATTTTAAATATTTCCGGAATTTAGAACCATCGACTAGTCGAGCCCAAAGTAGTTTGACATTGGCAGATCGAACAAGAAATATTCATTTAACTTTAAATGCAAATAAAAAAATTAAATATTCTCTGAGTCGTCGTTATACTGTGCCCCGTGAACTCAAAAGTCAAAATTTTGGCGATAAAGGTATTGGTCTTTTGAAAAGGTAAAACAGTTGTTTTGTACAAAAATAATTCTGAACTATTAAACATAAACAATTACAGTTCACTGTCGATTTTACGCCATCCCTCGGAGACGATTTTTTTTTATTGTATTTTTATTTTATCTAATACCCACGCAATCAAATAACTTCTAGGGTGGCATAAAATCAAAGTTGCGTAAAATCGAGAGTTCACTGTGCTCCATTCCCTCTAATTGCTTCCCCTGGCCACTTATTCAGTTATCGACCTCTAAAATGTAAAAAGAGATCTCGCAGGAGTTAAAGAGGGTGTGTACTTTAGGGCCGGAATATTTGAAAATTTGTCTTGAGCGAAAAGCCGATGAAAATTTATTTTTTATAAATTTATCTCTGCACGAGAATACAGCTCTAGCATTGACCCAGCTAGGCAGAACTTCATGCTCTCTTTTTCTGTCAATCCTGGTCAAATATGCTTTAGCGAAATCTGGCCCTAGAGTTGACAGCGCAATTCTCTAAATCATCAAGCTTCCGTCTTTATCTGACTGGATTATGTTCTTGATTCGAGCGTGCGTGTGATATATCATAACGCATGGTTCGCAGCTAAGACTTCTTAGCGGCGACAAGATCTGACCGTTTGTCAGTCTAGCTGCAAGACTAATACCACCGCTCACATAAATAATGTTGCCTCTGGTTGCAAAAAGTTCCAAAATTTAAAAAATGAATTTTCGCTCAAGCATGTTGCAGTTGTTTTATTTGCCTTTCAAATTTTCAAAATAATTGATGTAATGATTAAGAAAATTGGGAGACTGTTGATATGTGCTGATGCAGATTTTTGTTGTTGTATCGGAGGAACCTTTTTTGATGGTATAAAAACAAATTTGTTTGCATTGATTTTCCGCTCGGGACAACTTTTCAAAATATCCGGACCTAAAGCACACACTCCCTGTGAGAAATGCGAAAAAAGAACAGCTCACAAAAAGTTCCACTCCGAGATACATACTTGTTAAAAAACCATAGTTTTTGAGCGCAGCGGCCTTTAGAAATTTGAACTGACGGGACACTTTTAACTATATTTTTAATTTGCATTTAAAATTAACATTTTATTCATCAGTCCAAAAATCTAAATCTGATATAAAATAGTTATAGTGCAGTACAAGTTGGCCATAAAGGCCTAACCGCAACCCAAGCCGCTAAGAGATGCCGCTGCCTTCAAAAACCATGTTCCTCGAAGGGCATGCTCACGCTAATGAGAGGTGGTGCCCGGAAATTCAAAAAGGTTTTTCTAATCATTAAACTTCTGTACGGATTTTACAACTTAGTTTCTTGTCTAAGCCTAGAATTTAATTTTAGAAACGAAATTGGAAATCCGTACAGAAGTTCAATGATTAGGCGGAAAATTTGAAATTCCCGGGCACCATCTTTATTAGTGTAGCATGTCCCTTTAAAAGAGGCGTCAATTAGAGAAAATACAGTGCCGACTCTATTGTCACGTAAACAATGTATGAATAATAACATAACCTGACACATTTATCAACTTTTTCGTATTTGCTATTTTGCAGCAAAATGAATTCCAGTCTCCAAAGCACCAGACTTATTAATAATAAAAACAACAACAGAAGTGGACAGAAGATGAGTATACCTCGATAAAGTCTTTTCTCCCTCAAGCTGTTTTGATCTCCTTTGATTTTGATCTTCTCCCCAGCCAGCCGTAATAAAAAGAGGAAACTCCTGTGCTATAAGCTTGTTTTAGATAGATGGTAAGGCAAGGCACATCTTATTATTTTCCTCCTCCTCTCCACTATTTTTTTCTTCTTCATTCTTCGGGCGGAATCCATTACTCTCAGTCAATGACTCCTCTTTAGGCTTCTCTACTGCTTTTGAAGCTTTACGCCTATATATATTTCCATACAAGGGATTAGATGTTGTCTTCACCTTCATAAGCCTGCTGAACTGTACTGACTCAAATTGTTTTCTTGTTATGCGGCTTGAGTAAACTGTTTGCATCAAATTTTCAAGCTGGATTTTTTTGACTTTTTGTTTATGTAAGGAAAGGTAGGCCAGCGTGCGTTAGAACGGATTCAAACATTTTTTCACACTTTTTTTTTTATTTTTCAGAAACATAGAATGAACTAATTTTAAGCCTAAATTTGTTTTCTAGAAAAAAATGTTGCAAAAAAGGTACCAAGCCAAATGTTTTCATCTTTTTCATATCAAAAACGGAGTAAAAATCGTAAATAGTTAGACTTTAATACTTTTATAAGACAAAAAAGAAAAAACATGTGAAAAAACAGCGAGGGATACCAAGGCATTTATTTTTGAGATGGTGCAAACACATACAGAGCAACTTTTTTACTCATTTTATTATATTTCTGCAACTCGGTTGAAGAAGAACATAAAATGAAAGTCCATTAACTTAAAAAAATGTCTGCTCAACCTCTTCCATTTCGGTATTTTAATTACACGTTTTGTAGAACTGTTTGTATTTGTGAAGGAACCGCCCAGTTGTGAAATACAGGCAAAATCTCACCTACCAACCTCCCCCTTACCTTTTATTGTCGTTGTCCTTGAGGGCTGTAGATGTATAAAGACGCCTATTTGTTCAGTGAAGTGGAATAAGAGGGATCCAATTGGAGCCTTTCTTCTGTGCAAAAGGTTTCTTATATGGCTTTTGTTGTTTGGAAGGTTATAGCATAGGTTGATCCTAGAATTCCGTCGATAGCTTTTCTAACCTGATAATCCTCTTTGTTTATGTCATTGGATTAAATTTCCCTTTTTTATCTGGTACTTTAGTGTCTAGTAACAGGATGAACGGAACTTTGTCTCTTTTTAATTTTTGAGCTTATTAAAGCAAAAGAATTACCTGTAAATAGTTTTAGTAGATCACAGTCCTTTCAATTTTTCGAAGAGTCTTCGGAGCTTTTTTTATCTCATCCATGTTGATATATATGTCTTATGTCTGTTGTTCATAAATATCAACAAATTATTTTATTAAAATCATAAAAATTCAGAGCCAACCAAAAATGGACGAGACCAGCTTAAAGGAAAGGCAAAATGAAGCTGACAGTCTCAGGGTGGTGGCTTTCTTTGGGGTTGCACTTTCAGTTAGTTGTTTTATGAGTAAAACTTTTTTATTTACATTATATACTATATAGACTATTGCGACACTGGTATGTGTAGTCTCAGTCCCTATGCTATATGGTAAATATTATTCTAAAAAAGAGACATTTATATGTATTTATTTTTCTTTAGGATATATGCAGCAAGTTCAAGTAAATTTTTGTCAAAATTATTATACAAATCAGTTATTTCTGTTGTTTAGTCAGCCATGCAGAATGAAGTTGACTTTTGCAAACTACGCTCAGGCAACATCTGGAGAGAGGTAGTTGACTTTTCATATCTGATATTTGTAAAAACTCTGTAACATTCGTCTTCTGGAGTTAACTATATATAGGGTTAGGTGTATTTAGTTAACTATTTAAAGTCAACTATTGTAAGTTAAAGGACCATGGTTTTGCGCGCAGTGGCATGCGCGAAATTTGAATTAAACTCTTTCGAGTTGTTTTGAATGACTCGAAGAGTACAGAATTAGACGAAAGAGAAGTGTCCCCGCCAATTCAAACTTTGCACATGCCACTGCGCACAAAACCATGGTCTTTTAAAAATAACAAGCGGCTAAAGTACAGTATAAGAATTCCTCCCAAAAACCGGTTTAACCACTTTTTCGTTTGTTTTAGCATCTTTAACGTACAGAAAACATGTTTTAGCTGGCGGAAGACCATTTCGGAAAAAAAAATTTTTGAAAATTTTGACTTTTTGCCTTGGGGGACCAAGGTAAGCCATCCTAAAGGGTATCCAGATACCTTAAAAAAATGTTTGAGAATAGTTTTGTTGACTGGGGCCTACCGCATAAATAAACTCTGGTATGCATACATTTTTCATGCATCCAGAGTCACTTTCGAGTGATTTGCGTTAAGGTATGTGGGTGTGCGCATCTCAACTCCAAGCCCTCAAGCCTCCTGCACTCGAGCCCCTGCGCTCGAGCCCCCTGCGCCCACTTCGGGGCGCGAAGGCTTGAGAGTTAGAGATGCGCGCACACACTTACCTTAGACATGATTCCGAGAAGTACACTGGATCATAAAATGTGTATAGAGACTCTTTTTGCCCAGCTCCAGTGACCAAAACGGGGTAGAATACCTTAATACAAGGTGGTTTACCTTGGTCCCCCAAGGCAAAAAGTCAAAATTTTCGAAAAAATATGTTTTTTTCGGAAATGGTCATCCGCACCTAAAACCATGTTTTCTGTACGTTAAAGATGCTAAGACACACGAAAAAGTGGTTAAAACCGGTTTTTGGGAGGAGTTCATATACCGTACTCCGGCTTAACAAGCTAACTATTTGCATTTAATCATTTGAAGCTAATCGCTCACAGTTTAAATGAACAGTTAATTAAAATTCAATAAAAAAATATCAACTTTATTTGTATTTGGCTAAGGAGATTGGCAAAACTAAATTTGTCAAAACAAGATTTTAAAAATAAAAAACATCTAACAATTCACCAGCAGCTTACTCAAGATCTCCAAGTCAAGTTTTGCCACTAGCCCTATATTTATAGGTGACAAGAACACAAGTTTTGTCCAACTCCCACCCCAGGCAGCCACGTCAAGGTGACTTCCAAAATTTAAATATTTTTTGATTTCTGTAATGTCGATTATAGCTGGTTACGGCGGTTTACAGCAGTTATGGAGCAGGCTCAACTGGGGCCGCAGCACCCTCAGTAGCACCCACTCATGGAGGTGGTGCATGTTGTGGATGTGGTTGGTATTTGCATATATGTTTTCCAGCTGAATATTAAATAATTGTAACATTAAGGAGTGTCGCCTCAAGGGCCTCCCGGCTTGCCTGGTAAGCCTGGTAACGACGGGAATCCCGGTCAACAAGGTAAACACTGAGCTCAAAAATTCCTAGTTTTAGTAAAATCTCCTTGTAGGAAATCCTGGCCAGAACGGTCCAGATGCACCTCCACCCCCACCACCACAAAAAGTTGACTGGTGCTTCGACTGTGTGAGTATTACTTTTTGTTTAAGTAAAAAACAATGCTTAAAACATATTTGTAGGCTGCTGCTCAAGCCGGCCCTCCTGGACCTCCCGGACCAAAGGTAATGTTTTTCGAGAAAATATTCATAATTTTTTATGTTTTTAGGGGCCATCCGGACAGCCTGGCAAACCTGGTTCTGACGCCGATGGAGGCCAAAGAGGTCACGAGGTTAGTTTTTTTGCAGTTATTTGAAGCAATCATAGTAATACCAATCATAAATATTCAGGACAGCCCGGTGCACCTGGTAAAGCAGGTAAATATTTACATATTCCTCATTAATATTTTCATCATAATGATTTTACAGGACAGCCTGGTAAACCAGGATCAAGGTATTCAGCGATTTGAAATTTGTGTTAAAGTTTTTGCAACTAAATAATTTTTAGTGGACAGCCAGGAAAAGCAGGAATACTCAGTATGTGTTATTTTATTTCGCTATCAAAAGTTAAGTCTTCAATTCAACTTAATTTTAAGATGAAGTACCTGGCCCTGTTGGAAAGCCAGGACCGGCTGGACCTCCTGGTAAATATTTATAATCTTTTTAACTTTGCATAGTTTATATTAATATTTATTCAATGAATTAGGTCAGCCTGGAACACCCGGACAGCCCGGTCAACCTGGTAAAGCTGGAAAGACTGGATCAGTTGGAGCACCTGGTTGTTATAAATATTATAAAATCCTTATCGCGTCTGCCAAAAAAAACTACAATTTATTTTAGGTGATTCTGGAACGCCCGGTCAGCCAGGAAAGAGGTTCGAATTAATATATGTAATCTTCATAATAAACTAATTTTAGCGGTGGTGACGGAGAACAAGGTGCTCAAGGAGATCAGGGTCACGCTGGAGCCTGCGGTAAATTAAACTACTTGAAACATAAAAATAAAATCAATTATTTGGCTATTTCAGACCACTGCCTCCCCCAAGAACAGCGCCAGGATATTAAGGCTAAGAACGGTAGTAGTGCAAACAAACTTCTCTTATGGAAGAACACAACAATTGTGCAAGATTATTTTTGCATAAAAACTATTAGTAAATCATATCAGAATAATAATTGTTTAGTTGCGTCCAACATTGTATTATTGCTATTTGAATTGGCAATAAAAATTAAAATAATTAAAAATAATAGTTATAAAAATTAATCATAGTTATAAAAAATTACGGTAAATTTACCTACAGTGAATTTGCCCACGGCAAATTCACTCAAATGTAAAATTACCTATAGGAAAATTGTCTCCAAATGTATTGGGGTGGCCCCGAAAAAAAACTGCCTCGGTCCCCATGTAGACTTTTTTCGAAAATTTTTTCTCTGAGAGTCTTTAAAAAAACAAAGTGTTTTTAACACTTTTAAATGGTGTTGGGCTCAAGACGAGAAAATCCCGAGAATTCTCGATTTCTCGTCTCTAAAGTTTCGCTTTTCTCGTTGTCGATTCTAGCTCAACCTCCATCGCACAACACTACTTTTTAATCATAATTTCCAATTTTTATTGATCAGTTTTTTTTTTTCTTCATTTTTTCTTTCGCCTTAGTTCCCTAAGCTTATTTTTTCGAAAAATTTTCTTTTTGCCCCATTTCTCAGAAATTTTCCCCAGATTTTGTTGGTTGTACTCGGCCAAGGTATGACAGCTTCGCGGCCAAAACCAGCACACTACACATTGCAAGGGATCAGGATTCGGTGCGAAAAAAGAGCAGAGAGAACAACGCACAAGTTTAAAAGAATCAACAGAGGGACCAAGGCAGTTAGTGCACCCCAACACATATAGAGCCAGTAAATTTGCCTACAACTCTTAAATTCGCTAAATAAACCGAAAAGGGGACTTGGATACCCTCAAAACACCAAAAAGATAGGATTTGAACATATTTTTGCTAGGTGGGGTCTAGCGCATAAAAACTCTGTTATAAAGTTTGTTCTGCGATTTCCCGACTGCCACATATTGTATCTGCTTTAAATAGAATATGCATCTGTCGAATATTGGCCGAGAATCGCTTTAATTAACATTAAAAGTAAATTTGGTCACTAACAGAGCCAAAGAATTAATTTATGATTAATTAATTTATTACATGCGCTGGGTGTATTGGCTAATCCATGGGACGAGCGCTTTTTATGGGTTTCATAAAATATTAAATTCTAGCTGTAGGTTCCATAGTTAAGCATATAATCATTACATTAAAGGAAAATTAATAGATGGGCTGCAAATTTTGAACTTTTCTGCTAAAATTTTGCTTATATAACGACTATTGAATATATCGCTTTATTTATCAACCCGTGCACCCTTGTGGTCATACTAAAACATTTGTCTTTGTAATAGTGATCGTTACGTACTCAAATTTTTTTTTTTTTAAGTTTTTTCAGATTGATAACGATATGGGTCACATTGAACCCATATTGTAACATATCGGAAAAAATTAAGAATGAAGAAAAATATCAACTCTCTGAGCATGTAACTCATCGTTATTTAAAAGTTGGCTTTGGTCCTGGTATTTCGGCCAATCCTGGTGGTCGAATTTGGTAAATATACCGTATTTACTGTATTAAGTCCCATGGGGAGTTATTTTTCAACCTCTAAAACATCGAAAAATTTTGAGGTCGATTTTGAGATTTTTGGGTGCTCAACCAAAATCTGAAAAGTGGAATCAGGTAAACTCGCGGCAACTAAGAAAACGCAAAAAACAGATTTGCGAAATGTTTGCTCTAGGCTGAGATGTAAGGTTCGTAGGGTGGGGACTTATTAGAGGTGAGGAGTTAATACAGTAAATACGGTAAATGGTATTTTTTTCGAAACGTCATATTGAAACGAATTTTGATCGAAATTACCTTTGCATTTTTCACTCGGGTATTTTCATTCATTCATTTGGAATACAATCTGTTATTTTAAGTGTTGATTTCTGCAATTTCTGGACATTAAGTTTCTCATTGTTTACTGGATGTAATGAATGTAGAAAAATGTCAATAAAAATTTTGCTGACAGTTTAAAACCGGATTTCTGGAATTTAACGAAAATCCTGATTTTTGGACCAGGATCCCGACCAGGATCCTTGTTTTTTAAAATTTCCAATCCTGGTCCTGATCCTGGTCTTGGACAGACCATAAAATCCTGTCCTGAAATCCGTCCTGGTCCCGTTTCTTCATCTCTAGTGTTGATGGCTTATACTGTCTTTTTGTGCAGCTAGCCTCGCAATTCTCATGTTTTTTCAAACAAATCAGTACAGGTGATACAATTACAAAAAACATGATAGGTGATTCAACCATTGCTGCCAGATTCTATTTACAAGTAGCTTATTATACTCAAAAAACCCCTTAGCAGTATTCGATTGGATAATCTAAAACTTATGTTTTTTCTCGGACTTTCCATGGCTTTAGGGTCAGCATACTATGATACGTTATTTTGATAGCTAAGATTAACTATATCTTTCAAAATTGTACTGTAACCAACGATTTTGGCTCATTTATAAACGTTGTCGTTGTCGTTGGAAAAATGTTTTATAAAGGCACTTTTACGACAACGACAACGACGACCTATTTATAAAAAAATCCAACGCCAACGACAACGACAACGCTAACGACAACGAAAATTTTTCTTCCAAATTAGACAAATTTTACATTTTAAGTCAGAATTTTAAGGATTAACTATATTCTCCACACGTTTTCCCTTGGAATCTCGTCTGAGAGTGCGAAATTTGTCCAATTTTGAATGAAAAATTTTGTTGTCCTTGGCGTCGTCGTTGTCGTTGGCGTTGTCGTTGGATTTTTTATAAATAGGTCGTCGTTGTCGTCGTCGTTGGCGAAAAAAAAAGGTTTTATAAAAAAAATATTCCAACGACAACGACTTATCCCACTTACACTGCACCATAACAGCTTATATAAGTCCGTGTTAAACATTTACTCATAAATAGTATTCAAATTTTAAATGCACACAAACAAATTAATTCAAAAACATTATGGACAAAATTAGGGTGGTCCCGCGCGAATTCGAATTCCGCAAATTGCTGTGCTTATCAGTTTCATGGTCCTTTAAGGAGAAAGGGGGGGGTTGCTAAATACCCCTATGACCCTCCCCCTCAAATCGTGGCCCTGGTCCCGACCTTATCCTTGTTCGATTTGACAAAAAACTTAGTATATATGCCCCTCGGCGGTGATATTTACAAAAAAGTTTCACGTGAAGAAAAAATTTCGCTCAGCTGACCCAAGACCAAATAGAATTTTCACTGTAACTAAATTCGATGTAACTACATAACTACCATACAGTCAGTATTCAAAAGTCTTCAATATCAAACGAAAAAAAGAGTCCGAAATAGTTGGGGATCGGGGTTTCATTGGATCCGGAATGGACAGAACTCATACTTTTTATACAAATGTCGTGATTCTCTGCCAACAAATAAAAATTAATTAACAAGAAAGGAAAGAAGTAAGAGGAGGAGGAATGAATAGTAGTAGAAACAGTGATCTAGGTTGTGGTTGTAGTGGTTGATCTAGCTGTGGTAGTAGCAGAAGTGGACCCGCTGGATGAACGTTTATTGGGTCCAGCTGATGACTTGGGAGGTACTGAAACAGTTGGAACTTGGCTATTGCTTTGCCGTATAATTGGGATGTCTTTGGATAGGTTGGTCTTGAGCACCTCTGTCTCAATGAAGGCTCGCAGTCTGTCCAGGTAGGCCGCGTGAAGTTCACGTCTGAACTTTGAGAACTTAAGTTTGTCTTTTCTACAATATTGCATGCTCGATTTAGGCATTAACTGAGTGACCCTTCGATTTATAGAAAGGCATTCGCCGAGGACGAAAGGCGTATAACAGGTGAATCCCATCAACAACCATTCGGTTGTCTGACAATATCGGAAACGGCACAAAGTAAACAACGGTAAACAACTGGGGCGCGGCGCGAAGGCAAAGTTGGGCTATGGCGGGGTATGGAGCGCTCTGGAGCCTGTATATTTGTTCTAAACTTTGCAAAAATGCTTTAATTATTTGAATTTCAATAAAAATTGGCCTTATGAACTGGCTCAATAATAATAATAACTTTAAAAAACCACCGGCAATGCTGGGCGATGATCTTGCGCCGCCCGGGGCGTGGGCGGTGCCGGGGCGCGAAAAAAGATGGGCCGGGGCGTGGGCGATGCCGGGTCGGTGGCCTGGTTTGCTTCGGGCGTGGACCGGTGCCGGGGCGAATGTCTGGAAATCACTGGGGCGTGGTCGGTGCCGGAAAAATTGCCTGCTTACCCATCACTAGTAAGAGTACCCAGTTTTCAGTTCTATTCCCCCTCGAGACCTAGTTTTTCTCAGGAATTTGACTATATTCTTTTCGGTTGACGCCAAAAAGATTTCAAAATACTGCCATCGACTACGGTCATGCTCCTACCCCTATTTATATGATTTTCATAAATTACCATTGTGTCCAGCACCTGCTACCCACAACTGTAAATTAAAAGTTTTTTTTTCAAATTGGCCAAAATATAAAAACACATACTGGTTCCACTGATGAGGGACTGAAATGATAGGACTCAATTACGAACTTTACTTGAAAAGATTCTTAAATCCACTTACCATTGCTCATAGATGGTGAGACCATGGGAGAAATCAATAACGTCGTCATCTGTGCCATGGATGACCAGGTAGGGCACTGCACTCGCGGATCTTTTCAATGGAAGAAAGGCTGAAAATAGGACAAAGCTTTAGATATAGTTTAAATTACAAATTTTACCCACCATCACAACACCACGTCCTCTGAGTGCCTGGAAAAAGACTATTAGATATAGCCAGAATCACAAAAAATAAGATGAGACCCACCTGGGAAAGCCACACGCATCCCTAAAGACCAAAAGTAAAAATAGTCTTGAAATAACAGGATTTCGTCTTCAGTCTAATCTTCTGCTAACTCCAAGACCATGACACCCAACTCTTTGTAAAAATAATAAAAGGTGGTAATTGGATTCCAGGTAATATAGTAAGATCCAAAATTTGATAGTCGATAGCTGAAAGCAGGATCCATATAAGGTTCGGACCGTAATTATGGCAATAAATTTCGAACAATTCGCGTAAAATAGTTCTGTCAGCACCAGAAATTCTCGAACTTCGGAAAAACAACCTGAGATGGGAGTTTATGGCTTCTGACCTTATCTTCTGGTCGGCAAGGAAGATGCAGGGTTACAAATTTCGGTGTGTTAGTCAGAAAGAAAGCCAGAGGACAACAATTTTTAGGATGAAAACTAGAATGGGAGCTGAAGGCACAAGTTTTTGTGAAAAGCAAGGTCAGCAGAGAGTTGAAAGTTGAGCAGGAAGTTAATAGTGCGAATCACAATAATAATTACCTGAAAGGAGTGCGGAATGAAGAATCAGAGCTGCTATACCAGAGTTAGTGCTAGCTAAATAAAAGCTAAAATATTTTTTCTAGTTCACAAAGCTTACCTAAATCCACACTGGGGACAGTGCCTGAAAATGAGATAGACTAGACTTATGTTCGCATGCAGCCAAAATAAAATGACTAACCAATAGATTGCCCGTATAGAATCACCTAAAAAGGACATAATTAAAAACAATAGTGAAAATACTTAAAAATGAAACCAACTTGTTCAGGTGGGATTTGATACTTGGTTTGAGGACAGCCAGGCCAGCAGCGATGTCTGCGTAGAGATTCTTTTCAGATGGTCTGCAAAATTATATGTTATAATTCAGTAGACACAAAGTTTGGTCAAAAGTCAACTCACCGCCCGAGGAACATCCGTAACCTATAAAGCATAAATATGGTTGAGAGATTTATTGCTATACATGTATTGATTTTGTGGTGCACTAGGAGAGAGTGTTTTACATTTTTAGAGTTCTTATATTAGACTCCACTGATTTTTTTCCTGTCTCAATGATTTATAGTAGTATTTTAGTCGATGTATCTGGCAAGCGGAAAATCCTGCGTAGTGGCTCGTTCACAGTAGATGGAGTAGGAGTGAACCGTTTTGCCAAGACCCCTTCTTGCCCCTGTTAATTTCTATCTAAATATGACATCAATCAACAAAGAAGAAATTAATGCCAAAAAGAAAGAGCTGCCTTGACAGGTCACAATTGGAGTTGAGGTAAGATGTTATTGTGAACACGCACCACTGTAACTTGGACTCCGACTAATTGTCTACGACTCTTAGCCATCGTTCAGCAGCCCCGTCCCGTTCGGACGGTCTAGCAATTGCCCAACAAATATGAATGGTCCTCTTTCTAGAACATGAATTAATATCTAGAACATGAACTAACATGTTCTAGTGCCAAAAACACAGCGACCATCTATGCCTGTAGTACAGGCCTTGTACACCTTTTCTAATCGAGTAACCGACAAATTGTCATTTTTCAAAAAAAACTTTTTTTGGACTGTGGCGGAAATGGACGAACCAAAATGGACGAACAGGACGGTGCCCTGTTTTTTGCATTACAGGTGTCAAAATTACGCGTGCATTTTGAAAATTTTTGCGAGGTAGCTCCTTGCCCGGTCGATGTGTCCGGGACCATACGGATCTCCACATTTATAGGGTTTAGAGCATAAACACAATATAATGCAGATTAACACACAACAAAATTTTGACATGATTAAGCATCATAAACAATATTGAAAAAAAAATTCAAAGAAATTCAAACAACTTTTAAAAAGTGCAGCTTTTGCGACACCCTGTACAGCATGGTAGTTCATGTTCTAAACGCGGACAGTCCAGATTTGATGAGTTAGATCGGTGAACGAAGAGGAACGAGACCGACGGAGGGCTGCCCACTTTGGTCATAGCACTTCCTGGTGGTTTGCGAAAAACTTCAATCGTGAATCACAAAAGAAATGTATTGAGTTTCAAAATTTTTTTTGAAAACTGAAAAATATGATCAAAACTATCAAAAAATTTCGTTTTTTAATCCACTTTTCTATATATATAAAAATTAATCCACCTTGCTATCCTATCAATACCCTTACACCAGGGGTAGGACGGTATTCCGATTTGTATCTTCTGATACCAGATTTTGAATTTCTTTATACTTCCGCGTCCAATTTCGTTCCGCCTTTTTTAATTTTCCGTCACACCCTCCTATACACAAATCCTAATAGTTCTCGTAGTCAGTTTTATGAGGAAAATATTCATGCTAGAAATACTCACCTGAATAGTCATAACTAAACACATTGCATCCGAGTCTGTAGCCAAGGCCATAATAGAAGCTACACATTTGACCCAAATCGACCTTAAAAAAAGAATGAATCAAATCAAAACCCAGTTTCACAAGTATCTACCGCATTCCGTGTGAAAACAGAAGGGTAAAGTGAGCAGCAGTGCACAGGGATTTACAAACATGCAGGCAATCTTGTTACCTCAATACAATTGGTAAAAATGGGTGATTGGACACAAATAGTATTACGTCTTCGAGTCCTGTGTAGAAGACCTCCACGTTCCTCAACTCATCTTGTCCATGAGGCATTCGGCTCTGCCATATAAGTTCTAGAGAGGTCCTGAAAATGGAAAAATGGTTACAGTCAAACTCGATTAGTGGCACCTAGGGACCTTAGGTGCCACTAAGTCGAGGTCACTATAATCGGGGTAAACTTTGGCTATTATCTATCGCCCTCAGAGTGCCACTAAAATGAGGTGCCACTAAATCGGGGTGCCACTAAATCGGGTTCGATGTATTCAAAGTTTTTGTAATTTATTATATTTTAAAACTTTATGGGGTTCGGCAGCAAGCATAGCAAGCGATACTGATTAATCCAAATTGGGTTACCCAATACAGTTAAAACTCCTTATAACGAATTTCAAGGGACCGGCCAAGTTACCGGCTTCGACACTTTTTTACACCCATTTTTTAAGCTTTTGCTATTTCTGTTTTGACAGTCTGGTCAAAGTATTGCAAAGATTTCGATTTTGCAGATCATTTTTTGTAAATCCAAAAATTTTTCTCAAAAAAGTAAAAACTTGTTAAAAGACAAGATTTTCGTTATACGAGTTTTGTAAACAAGTTTTCGCATTCTTAGTGAAAAAAATTTGGACTTTCGAAAAACGACCGACAAAATCGGAATCCTTGCGATATTTGGAATAAGACTGTCCAACAGAACTGGCGAAAGATTTTAAAAAATGAAGCTAAAAAAGTGTCGCACCCAAGGAGGAACAAACTTCCGACCTCAAAAATTCGTTAAATAAAGTATCGTTATATGAGTTTTAACTGTATGCTATTCGGTAACGCGCTTTTTTTTGTATAATCTCGCCATTTCGCACAGCGATATTCACAAATAATATCGCTGGATGGAAAACTTTCTGGGCATGAAAATTCTGAAATTCAGGACACAATAGACAGAAATTGAAAATAACTGTTCTTTCATAACTGTATAAGTTCTCGTGTAATATACGTGAAACCTTACAGTTATTAGCTTACACTTTAGATTATGGTATGTGTGATCCGTGGTAATTTCTGTCTGATTTCTCACCGCAAACCAGAAAGCTTTTTCGCAAAGCTCTCTGTCTAACTTTCGAATTTTTTGTCCGAACAAAAATGTAACAACTAAACTCAAGCATTTTATTTTTAAAAATTCGTGAACAAAACCCACTGATTGCTATCATTGCAATATGATTCTATAGCTGGGCTCCTGTAATTTTCAATTGATGAACCTAACCATAGAACAAATGCGAAATTACCGGTGGCATGAACGCCAACTTGCTGACAATAGAAGAGGGAAAGGGGGACAACAGAATAAGGCACATAGATCACGGAACGAAACTCTGGCTGGGATGCGGTCGCGGTGGTGGTCGTCATTGCTTTCACAACCTCCAGCAATACTATCCACCACAAATAAAGCAAATAGAAAAAGTAAATAAGTTAGTCAAAAATGACACTACTACCAGAATAGTCTAATGCTTTTTGTTGATGACTCATGTAACTCCCAGCAAATTTAATCTGTTTGGTTTGCTAAAAAAACAATGTTCATCACCAGGCCTTGCTGCTGCTACTCCCACTTTCTAATCAGCGCTGCACTTTGGCAGATGGCCAAGGTCTACGGTATTGCAGCCACTGCTAGTCCTCCTGCTTGAATATATTCAAATGTGGCGGGACTAGGATGTGGTTTAGATTAGATACCAAGAGAATTTTTTCTCTGAAAGTTGGTAAGATGAGCAAACCAGCAATTTTTAGTGATCGTATTTAGAATATTGGTTATAACTGCAGCCTCTTTTTTACAATTATAGGGTGTCTCAAGAAATTCCGCCACTTTCAAACGATCATAAATTTCTGTATGGGTCGTTTTTCGAAAATCTGAATTTACAGATCGACTCGCAATTGACCGACAATTTTTTGGTGTATAACGTAAAGAAACACGATTTTGCTCGGTTCCCCTAGTTTTGGTCCTGGTCTGTGGAGCACTTCTAGATGGGCGCGGCCAAACCAACCACAGGGGGACTAAACTACCAAAATACCAAAAAGATTGTTAGGTGATTCTGAGTCGATATGTGGAAAACATATATTTAAACACGGGCCATACAAAAAGTTATGACCGCTTGAAAGTGGCGGAATTTTCTTAGGGTCAAACTTGAATCTAGCAATATGCTCGATCTGTGCTATGGTTCTACTTTATTGTAAGTTTATTACTTTTCTTCATAATCGAGTGTGGGCTGTACAGCATAATTGAGCATTGTACTCTTTCCTATGTATATTTGCTTCTTGTGCAGCCCTAAATCAAAAGGTTTTATACACTTTTTCGCAAAAACTCTATTGATCTGTTTTGCGGTCTTAAAAAATCGTACAGTTATCATCAAGTCATCATTTTTAGTTCGTGCCACTTTAGTTTACTTATTGTGTTAATTTCAGGAACCTGTGCAGTGCCGGCTTTTGACATGAGAATGTATTTGCATGGAAACTTTTGAGTGAAAGATTCTGTTGTGCACAGGGTGAAAGTTCAGGCGCTTTTAAAAATTGACGTAGACGGCGTACACCTAATTCATCGTAGGACAATTCATCGTAGGATATTTCTAACTTCCTCTAAGTGAACGATAGCAATGAGAGAAGAGTTCATCTTATGTAGGATAAATCGAATTGTATGATGAACTCTTCTCTAATCCTATGCTTTACAGAGAGGAAGTTTAAAAAGTTCGTACGATAAACTGTCCGTACGATGAATTGTCCATACGAATGATTTGTCTTAGACCCACGTACAGCCCCTTTGCCAGGTCGATTTCGATTTGTGAGTGGGCAAGCTATCGGAAACCTCTATAATAATGGCCAGGCATGATGAAGAGCACAAGCATAGAGCTCTTAGGTAGCTTAACTACTGTCATAGATTTTCCTGGGTGAGATGAGGCGTTCCTCGTGCTT
>SADC01001243.1:0-21065 GCA_004194705.1 Ditylenchus dipsaci | reverse complement strand
AGAGTCTTGCTCGGAATTATGTCTAAGGTAAGTGAGTGCGCGCATCTCAAACCTACCAAGCCCCTGCAGGGGCTTGTTGCGTTGGTGTTGAGATGCGCACACCCACATACCTTAGACACAAATCACTCGAAAGTGACTCTGGATGCATGAAAAGCATGCATACCAGAGTTTCTTTATGCGGTAGGCCCCAGTCAACAAAACTATGTTCAAATTCCATCTTTTTGTGGTATCCAGGTACCCTTTCAGGTTATATCGCCTTAGGGACCAAGGCAAAAAGTCAAATTTTAGTCCAAAAATTTTTTTTCTTAAAATCCATTTTTGTGTGGAAAAATGTCAGAAAATAACTTTTTTATCGTTTAAGCATATAAAAATTACTTAGGAGTCATTTAAACACTATTTTAAGTGAATAAGTGAAAAAACCGGCTAAAATCCACCATCTCCGATTCAGAGGGACTTAAAAACTTATTTTTGGAGCCACGTCAATTTAACGGTTTTGTAGTTAAAAGATAGCTTAGATATTAAATTTTAGGTTTCCGGAAAGATATCCAGGATACGTTTACAAAATTGGCAGAAAATCCAACTTGAACACGAAATCACCTGAAAATCCACCATCTCTGATTTGGAGAAACTTAAAAACTTTTTTTAAAGCCACCTCAATTTAACGGTTTGGTACTAAAAGGATAGCTAAGATATTGAATTTTAGGGTTCCGGAATGATATCCGGGATAATATTACAAAAGTTGGCAGAAAATCAAACTTGAACACATAAGTGGCGAACCACCTATCCACACACCACACATTCCAAATACTATATAGAGATGATGATACGGCTATTATTACTTGTTGAAAAAAGACGTCTTTTATTGTTTTCTGTCATTGAGGCAAAACTCGTGATTTAGTGTATACTATTGACAGATTTGTTCGGAAACCTTCGATATAGTGTACTCTCGATACTGCATAACTCTCGATATAGTGTTTATATGGGATCAGGACGAAACACCCCCGGCTAAGACACCCCCGCCGAAACACCCCCGCTAAAACACCCCGGCTGAAAACCCCCGCTTAAATACTTTTACCGTGAATGTAATTAACAACTTTCTTCCAAAAAGATGTTGAACCACTCTAAAAGAATCAGAGTGCTGTAAAAACTGATGAAAAATGGTTAGTAAAGTTCAAGCGAAAATTGACTTTTTTCCCAGAGGACAAAGGTAAATCATTATGAAAAGGTACTCTTATACTCCAAAAAAAAGGAATTGGAACATACCGTATTCTCTCTAACAGAACCACATTTTTCAACCCCCTTAGGGGGTGTGGTTCTATTAGAGAGTGTGGTTCTATTAGAGAGTGTGGTTCTAATAGAGAGTGTGGTTCTATTTCTCAACCTTCTGAAGATACTCAAGCATCACGGGCTTTCAAAGTAGTCAAAAATGGGCAATTGAGTTTTTACTGAAATTCGATTTATTTGTCTCGGCAGGAAAGTTTTTCTTATGATTTCTTAAGAAATCATTAAGAATTCTTCGAGAAAATGACCTGCTAACTTCAGTAGTAGCATAACTTTTTTCTCCTATGTCCCATTTCAATTTCCTCTGTCTATCTGAAGAGGAGACTCAGGGCTACATTTTGGTATGTAAGGTTTTGTCAAAATGAGGTGTCCCTGACGATTTTTCTGGTGTCCAAAGTTTTTTTTACTGTTTTTGCTCCTATCTGGTTGATTTTAGATGAGCTCTACTAACCGTTATGACCGCTATTTCAAGAGAAAACAAGTGGAAAGTGGCCAAGAGACGCAGCAAAAGCTGTCTGATAAGAAGCAAGTCAGAATGAGCAAGACGGAAGCAGCTAGAAGAGCTCGAAAGAGCTTGAAAAACGTAAAAAATTTGATCCAAGTGGACGACCACTTGGTTTAGTTGGTACGTGGATTACCCAGTAAACCTGAAGCTGTATTATAAAAAAGATTTAAAATGATTCGACCTACAGGAACCCAGTTCTGGAGTAATTTCGTATCCCTTAGGCTACCCAGGTGTATGGACATGGTTTCGGACTTGGTCTGGTTCAGGGGGACGCTAATTTATACTATACTTTTTATTTATTTTTGTTGCTTATGGCAGTCATGAATATATCGATAACCTATATTAATAGTTTAATAAGTAATTTGTTGATCTAGGTGATTATTGTCACCCCAGTCACCATAATCAACTTAATCGACCTGAAAAATAAAGAAATATATAGTAAAAATAGGCGTCCCCCCTAAACCAGAACAGGTCCCAAAACTCATCAACACTCTAGAGATATATATTTATTATTGAACTATTTTCGCGCTTCCTCAAGACCGATTTCTTTTATCTACTCAGCCAACTTCTTCTCATCTTGCGCGAGCTTCACCTTGCCTCGACCATTCGGAACCGGCCCAACTTTCTTGAAGCAGTGAATGGCGTCGTCCTCATATCCATCGGTGGCATTGGGAACTCTGCAGGATTTGAATGACTCAACGATGAGCTCCTTCAAGAGATTCTCCCAGGCTTCGACAATCCATTAGATTTAGACGGCCGTTGGCGCAGCTTGAGAGTGTTAACGACCATTGCGATCCTAAAAATTGAATAGACCAGATGTCCAATCTAATTAGTAGTCCATGTAATGTGTCCATATTGATAACATGATTGTGTAATAAAAACTTCTTCCTACGTATTTCTGCGCTTGTGTTATTCTGCGCTCGCGTTCGTGTCTAACGCGAAGTACATTTTAACCGATATATAATTAGAGTTTGGCATTTCTGTTGCAAAGCAGCACGAAGAACATCGTCGTGACTTACGAGAAAACCAATCGATTTAATAATTCTGACAGTGCTATCTTGTAGAGCATAGTCGATCTACCGTAAGAAATTTCAATATTTTTACAAAAATACTTCAACCTGGAGGCTCGAAAAATATGGAAAAAAATATGTCGAATAGCCTCGATCCCCTGTGGATTGTTCTACAAGATCGGGGTTTAAGAATTTTCGAATTGGACCGTACAGTTCGATATGTTCCCTTGTTAGTCAGACTGAGTCTCTCGCGAGGTCACGACCAAAATCACGGGCATGAAGTCACGAGATAAACTTTTATAACTGGTCTCTTGCAAATCTTTTTGAAGTTATTTGCGCCAAAATGGTTGCCCTATTCTGCTAAATATTTTTAGCGTAACATGTCTAAAATCGAACAGAAAATGCTTACTACAGACAAGTTGAAATTGTTTTGGATAAATCTTTTTTCTGCCACCTTTTGGCTTCTCGACATATTTTTTCTGCCACCTTTGGCTTTTTTCTGCCACCTTTTGCTTTTTTCTGCCACCTTTTACTTTTGGTTATTATTCTTTTCGACCCACAGAAGTCTTCTTTCTTGCACCAAATCACCTTGTTTAAACCAAACCATATGAAACAAAAAAATAAGGTATGCACCCAGGTGGATTCGAACCAGCAACCTCTACATCACCCCTTAAAATCACTCAGAACACCATCCAAAATGGCCAAAAGGCAAAATAACTGGTTTTTAGGGGTTTACTAAAGGGGTGTAAACTTTTTGCAAAAAATCAATTGAGCGGATCAGATTTCGGGTTCCATACGCTTAATAACTCAGAATCATGTGGTTTGGTGTTATTTGAGGTGGTTTGGAATGGATAGTGAAGAATTTTGAGCGATTAAGCGAAATCTGATCCGCTCAATCGATTTTTTGCAAAACGTTTACACCCCCTTTAAAACCACTAAAAACTAGAGATGGAACAAACCATATATTGGTATTGGATATTGGGGTATTGGGTCAAATAAAGGGCAACCGGACATTTACGATTTTAAAAACATTTTGTCCGCGGACATTTACGATTTTAAAACGTTTTGTCCGCGGACATTTACGATTTTAAAAACATTTTGTCGCGGACATTACGATTTTAATCGATTTGTCCGCGGACATTTACGATTTTAAAAACTTTTTGTCCGCGGACATTTACGATTTTAAAAACATTTTGTCCGCGGACATTTACGATTTTAAAAACTTTTTGTCCGCGGACATTTACGATTTTAAAAACTTTTTGTCCGCGGACATTTACGATTTTAAAAACATTTTGTCCGCGGACATTTACGATTTTAATCGGATTTGTCCGCGGACATTTACGATTTTTACTTTATTATAATAAAATACTTACTTTACTTTACTTTATTTGACCCAATACCCCAATAAAGATATTGGGGTATTGGGTCAAATAAAGGGCAACCGGACATTTACGATTTTAAAAACATTTGTCCGCGGACATTTACGATTTTAAAAACTTTTTGTCCGCGGACATTTACGATTTTAAAAACATTTTGTCGCGGACATTTACGATTTTAATCGGATTTGTCCGCGACATTTACGATTTTAAAAACTTTTTGTCCGCGGACATTTACGATTTTAAAAACATTTTGTCCGCGGACATTTACGATTTTAAAAACTTTTTGTCCGCGGACATTTACGATTTTAAAAACTTTTTTGTCCGCGGACATTTACGATTTTAAAAACATTTTGTCGCGGACATTTACGATTTTAATCGGATTTGTCCGACTTTACGATTTTTACTTTATTATAATAAAATTACTTTACTTTACTTTACTTTATTTGACCCAATACCCCAATATCCAATACCAATATATGGTTTGTTCCCATCTCTAGTTTTAGTGGTTTACTAAAGGGGTGTAAACGTTTTGCAAAAAATCGATTGAGCGGATCAGATTTCGCTTAATCGCTCAAAATTCTTCACTATCCATTCCAAACCACCTCAAATAACACCAAACCACATGATTCTGAGTTATTAAGCGTATGGAACCCGAAATCTGATCCGCTCAATTGATTTTTTGCAAAAAGTTTACACCCCTTTAGTAAACCCCTAAAAACCAGTTATTTTTGCCTTTTGGCCATTTTGGATGGTGTTCTGAGTGATTTTAAGGGGTGATGTAGAGGTTGCTGGTTCGAATCCACCTGGGTGCATACCTTATTTTTATTGTTTCATATGGTTTGGTTTAAACAAGGTGATTTGGTGCAAGAAAGAAGACTTCTGTGGGTCGAAAAGAATAATAACCAAAAGTAAAAGGTGGCAGAAAAAAGCAAAAGGTGGCAGAAAAAAGCCAAAAGGTGGCAGAAAAAATATGTCGAGAAGCCAAAAGGTGCAGAAAAAAGATTTATCAAAACAATTTCAACTTGTCTGTAGTAAGCATTTCTGTTCGATTTTAGACATGTTACGCTAAAAATATTTAGCAGAATAGGGCAACCATTTTGGCGCAAATAACTTCAAAAAGATTTGCAAGAGACCAGTTATAAAAGTTTATCTCGTGACTTCATGCCCGTGATTTTGGTCGTGACCTCGCGAGAGACTCAGTCTGACTAACAAGGGAACATATCGAACTGTACGGTCCAATTCGAAAATTCTTAAAACCCGATCTTGTAGAACAATCCACAGGGGGATCGAGGCTATTCGACATATTTTTTTCCATATTTTTCGAGCCTCCAGGTTGAAGTATTTTTGTAAAAATATTGAAATTTCTTACGGTAGATCGACTATGCTCTACAAGATAGCACTGTCAGAATTATTAAATCGATTGGTTTTCTCGTAAGTCACGACGATGTTCTTCGTGCTGCTTTGCAACAGAAATGCCAAACTCTAATTATATATCGGTTAAAATGTACTTCGCGGTTAGACACGAACGCGAGCGCAGAATAACACAAGCGCAGAAATACGTAGGAAGAAGTTTTTATTACACAATCATGTTATCAATATGGACACATTACATGGACTACTAATTAGATTGGACATCTGGTCTATTCAATTTTTAGGATCGCAATGGTCGTTAACACTCTCAAGCTGCGCCAACGGCCGTCTAAATCTAATGGATTGTCGAAGCCTGGGAGAATCTCTTGAAGGAGCTCATCGTTGAGTCATTCAAATCCTGCAGAGTTCCCAATGCCACCGATGGATATGAGGACGACGCCATTCACTGCTTCAAGAAAGTTGGGCCGGTTCCGAATGGTCGAGGCAAGGTGAAGCTCGCGCAAGATGAGAAGAAGTTGGCTGAGTAGATAAAAGAAATCGGTCTTGAGGAAGCGCGAAAATAGTTCAATAATAAATATATATCTCTAGAGTGTTGATGAGTTTTGGGACCTGTTCTGGTTTAGGGGGGACGCCTATTTTACTATATATTTCTTTATTTTTCAGGTCGATTAAGTTGATTATGGTGACTGGGGTGACAATAATCACCTAGATCAACAAATTACTTATTAAACTATTAA
Source organism: Ditylenchus dipsaci (assembly GCA_004194705.1). NCBI lineage: Eukaryota > Metazoa > Nematoda > Chromadorea > Rhabditida > Anguinidae > Ditylenchus > Ditylenchus dipsaci. Next base: position 14,782 of record SADC01001243.1, on the reverse strand, counting down.
TATAGGTTATCGATATATTCATGACTGCCATAAGCAACAAAAATAAATAAAAAGTATAGTATAAATTAGCGTCCCCCTGAACCAGACCAAGTCCGAAACCATGTCCATACACCTGGGTAGCCTAAGGGATACGAAATTACTCCAGAACTGGGGTTCCTGTAGGTCGAATCATTTTAAATCTTTTTTTATAATACAGCTTCAGGTTTACTGGGTAATCCACGTACCAACTAAACCAAGTGGTCGTCCACTTGGATCAAATTTTTACGTTTTTCAAGCTCTTTCGAGCTCTTCTAGCTGCTTCCGTCTTGCTCATTCTGACTTGCTTCTTATCAGACAGCTTTTGCTGCGTCTCTTGGCCACTTTCCACTTGTTTCTCTTGAAATAGCGGTCATAACGGTTAGTAGAGCTCATCTAAAATCAACCAGATAGGAGCAAAAACAGTAAAAAAAACTTTGGACACCAGAAAAATCGTCAGGGACACCTCATTTTGACAAAACCTTACATACCAAAATGTAGCCCTGAGTCTCCTCTTTCAGATAGACAGAGGAAATTGAAATGGGACATAGGAGAAAAAAGTTATGCTACTACTGAAGTTAGCAGGTCATTTTCTCGAAGAATTCTTAATGATTTCTTAAGAAATCATAAGAAAAACTTTCCTGCCGAGACAAATAAATCGAATTTCAGTAAAAACTCAATTGCCCATTTTTGACTACTTTGAAAGCCCGTGATGCTTGAGTATCTTCAGAAGGTTGAGAAATAGAACCACACTCTCTATTAGAACCACACTCTCTAATAGAACCACACTCTCTAATAGAACCACACCCCTAAGGGGTTGAAAAATGTGGTTCTGTTAGAGAGAATACGGTATGTTCCAATTCCTTTTTTTTTGGAGTATAAGAGTACCTTTTCATAATGATTTACCTTTGTCCTCTGGGAAAAAAGTCAATTTTCGCTTGAACTTTACTAACCATTTTTCATCAGTTTTTACAGCACTCTGATTCTTTTAGAGTGGTTCAAACTTTTTTGGAAGAAAGTTGTTAATTACATTCACGGTAAAAGTATTTAAGCGGGGGTGTTTCAGCCGGGGGTGTTTTAGCGGGGGTGTTTCGGCGGGGGTGTCTTAGCCGGGGGTGTTTCGTCCTGATCCCATATAAACACTATATCGAGAGTTATGCAGTATCGAGAGTACACTATATCGAAGGTTTCCGAACAAATCTGTCAATAGTATACACTAAATCACGAGTTTTGCCTCAATGACAGAAAAACCTCAATAAAAGACGTCTTTTTTCAACAAGTAATAATAGCCGTATCATCATCTCTATATAGTATTTGGAATGTGTGGGTGTGTGGATAGGTGGTTCGCCACTTATGTGTTCAAGTTTGATTTTCTGCCAACTTTTGTAATATTATCCCGGATATCATTCCGGAACCCTAAAATTCAATATCTTAGCTATCCTTTTAGTACCAAACCGTTAAATTGAGGTGGCTTTAAAAAAAGTTTTTAAGTTTCTCCAAATCAGAGATGGTGGATTTCAGGTGGATTTCGTGTTCAAGTTGGATTTTCTGCCAATTTTGTAAACGTATCCTGGATATCTTTCCGGAAACCTAAAATTTAATATCTAAGCTATCTTTTAACTACAAAACGTTAAATTGACGTGGCTCCAAAAATAAGTTTTTAAGTCCCTCTGAATCGGAGATGGTGGATTTTAGCCGGTTTTTTCACTTATTCACTTAAAATAGTGTTTAAATGACTCCTAAGTAATTTTTATATGCTTAAAACGATAAAAAAGTTATTTTCTGACATTTTTCCACACAAAAATGGATTTTAAGAAAAAAAATTTTTGGACTAAAATTTGACTTTTTGCCTTGGTCCCCTAAGGCGATATAACCTGAAAGGGTACCTGGATACCACAAAAAGATGGAATTTGAACATAGTTTTGTTGACTGGGGCCTACCGCATAAAGAAACTCTGGTATGCATGCTTTTTCATGCATCCAGAGTCACTTTCGAGTGATTTGTGTCTAAGGTATGTGGGTGTGCGCATCTCAACACCAAGCAACCAAGCCCCTTGCAGGGGCTTGGTAGGTTTGAGATGCGCGCACTCACTTACCTTAGACATAATTCCGAGCAAGACTCTTGATAAAAAATGCATAAAGAGACTCTTTTTGCTCAGCTACAGTGACCAAAACGGGTAGAATACCTTAATACAAGGTAATTTGCCTTGGTCCTCCAAGGCAAAAAGTCAAACAAAATTTTTTCAAAAATACCATTTTTTGTGTGGAAAAATGTTAGAAAATAACTTTTTTTTTATCGTTTTAAGCATATAAAAATTATTTAGGAGTCGTTTAAACACTATTTTTAAATAAGTGAAAAGCACCACCCCAGCACAATAACTTCCAAGGAGGGTGCTACTCAGTAGGTGGGAGGCAGAAGAGAGATACACAGGAGGAAGTTAACCAGGAGCAGGGTAGGTAGGAGGGATACCAAAAAGAGGGTAGCCAGTAGGAAGGTGTCCAAGAGGACGGTAACCAGGAAGAGGGTAGGAAGGAGTGGAGTACCAAGAATGACGGCAGCCAGGAGGAGGGTGATCTAGAGGAGGGTAGCCAGAAGGAGGGTAGCCAGTAGGAAGGTGGCCAAGAGGACGGTGACCAGGAGGAGGGTAGGCCGAAGTGGAGTACCAAGAAGGAAAGCAGCCAGGAGAAGGGTATATATGGAAAATTTACACAGGAGGGGGCTACCCAGTAGGAGGAATCCAGGAGGATTATCCAGGAGGAGGGTAGCCAAGAAGACGGTTAACCAGAAAAAAGGTAGCCAGGTAAGGGTATGTGATCGTTTATTATTTATGTAATTTTTAAAATTCGATAGTGGCGCCGATAGGCGCCTGTTGCCCCTAGTAATACACTAATGGTTAGATGAGAAGTAACTAGTTATTTTTGCTTGTACATTTACATTATCCTTTGTATGTTTTTGGCTCTCTTCCTAAAAATATTCGTTCGATGCATCGGTAAGCACTGCAGAATCAGCAGAACTTGGCAAAGCAAACGCACTCTAAGCTTACAACTGGCTAGTTGGTTTTTCCACCTACACTGCTTTGGCTTCAATTGCCTGATTTGCCCCTGTCGCCCTTTCACTACGTTTCTTTTCGGTTCTCCCAGCCTCGGCAAAAAAAGATGAAAAACCAAGAATTTGAGCTTGTAGGTCTTTGTACCCTCTAATTAAAGGGGCTGGGGGAAAATTGCCAAAAACGAAATTTGCCAAATACGAAATTTGCCAAAACGAAATTTGCCGAAAAGAAATTTGCCAAATCGAAATGCGCCAAAACGAAATATGCCAAAACGAAATTTGGCCAACGAACCAACAAACCAGTTTTTTAGACTAATTCGTGCACGCTTAACATGGTTTGACAGTGGCAAAATGCCGTTTTCTCAGTTATTTTTTGAGTTTTGGCAAATAATTGATTTTAACAAAATCAATTATTTCCCAAAACTCAAAAATTTCTTCATAAAACGTGATTTTACCACTGTCAAACCACGTTCAGCGTGCACGGATAAGTCCAGAAAATAGGATTTGGAATCCAAAAACGTAAAAAAAATTTCGATCCAAGTCGACGACCACTTGGTTCGGTTGGTTCAGACTAAAATTTAAATTAAATTTATAAATTTTAATTTTTGTTTGGTGAAGTATTGAATGGTTTCTGGTGGTTTTTGGTGTTCTGGGTGGTTTTGTGTGATTTTGGGTGGTTTTGGGTGATTTTAGATGGTTTTCGCTGGTTTGGGGTGATTTTAGGTGGTTAGGACAGTTAGGACACAATTTCGAAAATTTTGAAAAAAACGTAAAAACTGCCTTGGTCCCCCTGTTCGTTCGTTGGCCAAATTTCGTTTTGGCGCATTTCGATTTGGCAAATTTCGTTTTGGCAAATTTCGTTTCGGCAAATTTCGTTTTGGCAAAACATACGTTTGGCAAATTTCGTTTTTGGCAAGTTTCCCCTAGCCATTAAAGGGGGTAAGACTTAAGGGGAGGGGGGGGTGCTGGTGGAAATTTGACACAAAATTCCCAACTTCGCGAGTCTCTAAAATTTTTATTTTTTAACTTTCTTAAATAATTCTTATTACAAACTTGCTCTATGCAAATGTTCCCCGCGGTTAAGAATAATTTCAGGACTTTGTGAAAAAAAATTTTTTTTGAAATTTTTCCGCACCATAATACCGGTATCATGGTTTTTCCTATTTTATCAAGATTTCACCTAGAATCACCAACCCGACGCATAACTTTATTGACATAAGCAACAACACCAAACAAATGAAACACCAATAATATAATAACAACTCTATTCTTCCATGGCTTCATCCTCGAAGCTCGCTTCTTCTTCATCATCGTCTGACGATGCACTGAGCCAACTGGTGGACGAAGTATCATCTTTCTATACCATTAAGTGCACAATGCTTGATTGCTTTCGTGTGGTTGCCAACCGACTCGTTACAAATACTGACTCGTTACATCGACTCGTAACACTTTTTTCAATTACTTCCAAATCTTTACCAAAACAAGTGACTGTTTAATTTTTGACCTCTTTAAATGTTTTTATTTCATAAACTTGCTATAAAGTAGAGTTTTTGGCACTTTGAAATTTCGTCTTTTTGTCTGTTTTACCATGTCTTTCAACATGGGACTGGGCAAGGAAAAGCCGCTATATGCATTTCTGACGCTACTATGATATACCCCCCCCCAAAAGCTACTTTGATATACGTAACCCCAAATCAAGATTTTTAGGAGTGGTCAAAAGTCATTTTTAGTAATAATTTTTCAACTCGGGCCGTGGCAAAAATAGAATCTATATGCATTTTATGATCAAGTGTACTTCTCGGAACCATGTCTAAGGTAAGTGAGTGTGCGCATCTCTAACTCTCAAGCCACCTGCGCCCTTTTCGGGGGCGCAGGGGGCTTGGGGGCTTGGAGTTGAGATGCGCACACCCACATACCTTAGACACAAATCACTCGAAAGTGACTCTGGATGCATGAAAAAAACATGCATACCAGAGTTTCTTTATGCGGTAGTCCCCAGCTAACAAAACTATGTTCAAATTCCATCTTTTTAGGACTCTAGGTACCATTTTCAGGTGGTTTACCTTGGTCCCCAAGGCAAAAAGTCGAATTTTGGTCAAAAAATTTTTTTTCCGAAAGTCAACTTTTTAGGCCAGAAAATGCCCGAAAACACCTTTTTAATCGTTTTCAGCGCATAAGAATTACTTAGAAATGGTTAAAACCTGATTTTGAAAAAAAAATTGTTGGGGGGGGGGGGTGTTCGCTACTAGGGTCCGAAATTTCGTTTGGTTTGTAAATCAAAAACACAATTTTGGCCTGGTTCCTCCTGTTGTTAGGGTCCTGGTCTCTAGATAGCCTCTAGATGGTCAAGGCCTAAATAAAAGGCAAAAGACCAAGCAAAAAATCGTGTTTTCATGTAATTCTGACAAGGGAGGGACCCTGACTCTGGCCTGGGGGAACTTTAATGAGAATTTTTTTCTGTGTATTCTTGTAGAGCAGCCCAAGTTCCTGACAAATCTGGCTCCCCAGCTCTGAATATCTACAAAATGTGGTACAAGGGTCACTCAAAGTTCTAAAAACACCTCAATACCCATATAATGGTTTTCATAGCTGACTCTTGCGACATGGGTCATTACTAAAATTTTGTCGGATTCCAGAGCTGGGCAGCCAGATGTTTGAAGAATTCGGGCACTCTCTACAAGAATACGCACATACAAAAACGCACGAAAATACCCCAAGACCCGTACTCAATATCAATTAGTCACTAAATATTTAGCAATTAGCATGCTAAATATTTAGAATTTGGATTTCTAAAAAAAGTAGCATCTAAATATTTAGCAATTAGATTTCTATTTTGAGTACCGATTTGCCACTTTTATTTAGTGACTAAATATTTAGTCACTAAATCGATATTGAGTACGGGTCCAGGTCACAGTCAGGTTCCTTCTCTTGTGAGTGTTTTGCGTTTACAAAATTCGAATATATGGACTGGAAAAAAGTTATCACTGTTAAAAGTGTTGAAAATCTAACCGTTTTTGTTAAAAAATTTTTTTGCCAATTTTCAAAGTGATATCTTTTTAAAGTATATACACCAAAAATATTCCTATACAAAACGGAGTTGGATAATTTGTAAAAATAACCATGAGGAACCGTTCTCATACCTAGGTGTATGCCCTTGTCAGCAAGTATTATGAAAACACTTAAAGTACAAGGGGCAACAGGTGCCTATCGTCGCCTCCATCGTTTTGATTTCTTCACATAGTTTTTAATCAACCCTAAAACACTCTCAAAACTAAAAAATCAATGTACAGTCTGATAGCATAAAACCTCAAATTTTGGTAAAACTTCGACTCGCTACAATTGTGACTCGCTACACTTTTTGCGACTCGCTACACTTTAACTTTTTTGTCCATTTCACCCAAAAACATGTACTACATGAAAATTCAATCTGTAGCGAGTCGCAATTGTAGCGAGTCGCAGTAGCGAGTCACAATTTGTAGCGAGTCGCAGGTCGTCCCAAATTTTAACTTAAAATGTCAAAATCTCAATTTTTACGTAGCAAACCCCAAATCTACAGCAAAAGATCATCCGCCGTTGAAACAGCATTCAAATGAGTATAAAATCGTCCATTGAAATATTGCACAGAAAAATTTTATGAGGGTGCAACGGGACCACTCATGGGATTTTCCCGTAAATCCCTCGATCTCCAACTTCATCCAAACCTCAAATCTAAAACAAAAATGTGCTCTGCCGTCAAGGGACTTTCAGATGAATACGAACTTCTTTAACAACATATTTTTACTGGTGCAATCGGACCACTCAAAAGTGTGACGCAGCCGCTCGACCCAAATACTATATAGAGATCAAGAAATAATTTTAGATCTCATCAGCCTCACTCAAAATTCGCGCTCGTGTGGGCTTACTGTGCTACATCATCAGTGAATTCCCTGTCTTATCATATATTTTTTGCTGACCACTTCTTTTGGCATCTATTTCACTGTATTTGTGTTACATTGGGCATATAAAAGAATAAACTTCTTTTATTTGTACTCAAACGGAGTTAGTAAAAGTATTAATGTCAGTAACTCAACAATAAAAGACTCTATTTTGAACGGCAGCGGAAAGATGAATGAAGATCCTTCAAAGACCAATAAAATAATGCAGGTACTTATCCACTTATTTACAATTCATAAGCTCCCCCCACACTCCGGCGTAACACGACCCGCGTAACACAATTTGAATAGTGTTACACGTAACACTGTTTTTGAGTCGCGTAACACGAGTGGCGTAACACGAGTTAAGTAACAGAATTTGTTACCCGACTCGTGTTACGCATGTCTGTTACGCGTAACACTAAATTTAAAAAATATTAGCCATTACCGAGTGAGGGGGCGAAAAAACGCACCCTAAATGTTTTAATGTTCTTGCTACCGAGACGGATACTAGGCACCGGGTTTTAGGCTTAAGCCTACCGTACTTCTTCATTAGGTTCAGAGCCAATAGTCCCTAAGGCATCTCGGCATTTTATGCCACGGTCCAATTGGACTTTTTCATTTGCTACCACTCAGTAGGGCTATAATTTAAAAGCACTATGTCAGGATAGACATTTACATAGAGAAAACCAAATTCAGAACGAAAAAATAAGAAGGAACTAAAATGAGCTTACAGGGCCCCTTCATTGGAGAGATCTGGGCTAGGGATTTCCGACGAAAAATATTACGTTTTTTGTTGGTTTACGGCATAACAATGTATTCTATAATATTACAAATCTCGATTTTAGGAAAAAACAGGTCAAAAATGAACTATCCGTGTTGTGGTCCGTAAACGGGCCGCAACACGGACCGTTTTACGGACGCGGATACGGCCCATTGTGTGGAAATACACGGACTGTTTTACGGGGGTCCGCGACAATTCGCCTCCAAGGACAATTCGCCTCCAGGACAAAAAAGTAGTAGAAGTAATTTTTGAAAAGTCACAGTCAACATACCACATTCAAACCCTCATTTTCGACGTGAAATTGTGTGGTAAATCCTGTTTGATAGGATCGAAACCGCGACTTCACCCATCCAGACCCCAAAACCCAGGGTAGGTACCTTTAGGTCAGGTGTATGTTCACGTGGATGGCCTAAAAATTTGAAAAAAAATTAAATCGAAAACCAACCATGCTATCAAATGTAAATTTTGAGTTCGCTGAAGCGATCCCCACAATTGGAGGTAGGTATCCCTCGTCCAGGTGTATATTCATTTACGGGCGTTAAGCGAATCGATCCACACCAGACTGATCCATACCAAATTGGTCCACACACAAAATGGTCCACACTTTTCAAATTCTACATTTCGAAAAATTTTGTAGTCTGAACCGACCAAACCAAGTGGTCGTCCACTTGGAGCAAATTTTTTTTCACTTTTTTGGGTTCCAAAACCTATTTTCTGGACTAACTCGGGAATGCTGAAGATGGTTTGATAGTGGTGAAATGCCGTTTTGTAAGCTATTTTCTAGTTTTGGCAAGTTTAATTATTTCCCAATAACTAAAAATACCATACAAAACCTTCTTTTACTATTATTGAACCATCTTCAGCATGCCCAAATTAGTCAAGAAAACAGGTTTCGAAATATGAAAAACGTAAAAAAAAATTGCACCAAATTGACGACCACTTGATTTTGTTGTACTCAGGTAGTGTAGTGTTAGCCGGATAGTAATATTTTCGTCTTGTAAACAACTTTTAAAATTTAAAATGTTTTTCTATGATCCAACTTTAGTTCTCATGGATAATCCATGCACTAACTAAACCATGTGGTCGTCCACTTGGATCAAAAGAAAGGCAGCTAAAGCTGGTTATAGCCTGATAAATTTGAAGACAAATAATTGTTGTCTCTATTATCTGAGCAGGGTAAGAATGCCTTTATGAACAGGGAGCAATTGTCCATTTTATACAGGTTTCCGGTGAATACGTGGTATAAAATTCAATTAAAAAAGAGATGCAACACCAAACACATGACGTGGGTATCCACTTGGTTCATATGAGTGTCCATTTGGTCAAATGTTCGTCAGTTTATCTAAACCATCTAAATCTGAGATATTATATATAACTAGCTGTTTTGATGAACGTATCTAAAATTTGAGTAACTTTAGTGGCTGAAATTTTTTTTTGACTAGCTGGAGACCTCCATGATCCAAGCGGACCATCTAAATGAACCATGTGGACAACAACATGAGAAAGTTAGGGGGATCCGGTGATGGATTGACAGAAAAGTTCAAAAAATGATTCGAATACAACTACAACATTACTTAACTGCAAAAATAAAAATTAAGAATAAGCTTATTGTTCGTGGAGTGAACTGACAGACTGAGCAGGAAATAAAAAATGTAATTGGAGGCGAATTTTCCCGGAGGCGAATTGTCCTGCAGGCGAATTATCCGTGTCCCGTTTTTACGGCCCGCGTTTACGGACACGGACGCGGACACGGATACGGATCCATTGTGTACAGCCCATAACAGCGTAAATAAACTTGTTTACTATTTAACTTTTTCAGTAAGTGCATTCTGGCCATAAACGTTTATAAGGGGGTGTTTCGGCCGGGAGTATTTTGGCGGGGGTATGTCGGCGGAGGTGTTTTGGCGGGCGTGTTTCGGCGGGGGTGTTTTAGCCGGGTTGTTTCGGCGGGGGTGTTTCGGCGGGGGTGTTTCGGCGGGGGTGTTTCGGGGTGGACCCCTAAAATCTCTTCCTGAATCCAAATCCGTTGAGATCTGATCAAAATGATATTTATGAGCTGAGATAGAGCTATTTTGAGTAGAAAAATCAGAAATTTTGCAACCACTGACTTACTTCAGTGGATATCTCAGCCTTATAAATATTATTTTGATCAGATCTTAACGGATTCGGATTCGGAAGAGGTTTTGGTGAAAACTGAAAACTTTCGCCTTGAAAATAGACGATTTTTTTTATAAAAGTTTGCAAAAAAAATTCAAAAAGTGTCGCTAATCGATATTTTACCGTTTTAATGAGCTATTGAGGGTACCACTGGAGTTAAAATTTAAGCAGTTGTGGGCAGTGTTGGGACCTCGTACTTGGCTCCTACTTGATACTTTTATTTTTCGTTCAAGAAGTTCTTTTTCTTCTTATAAGTTTTTAACTAAATGGCCTGAGCTCGTACTTGCACTTAAAATATCAACATATAACGTTTTATAATCTCGACACAGGTTTATTTTTTTGTACAAATGTAGCTGTGCATGTTCTGAAACCGTCCAGTTAAAAAAAATTAATGGCTTGTTCACGTTGTTAGAGTTAGAGTTCGAGCTCGAGTAAGAGGTGTTCATGTGCTCAAAACCCGAACTCTAACTCGATGGTGTTTACGTACATCGAGTTAGAGGTCGAGCTTGAAAATGTTCATGTAAATAGCTTAGATAGCTCAGAATCTCACCCCAAAGCCGTCGAAAGCCACTAAAAGTTAGTTTTTAGGGGGTTTGCTCAGGGTGACCAACTCAAATCACAAAAAATAGGGCGCGAAAGATCAAAAATAGAGCATTTAACGTAAAATTTTCAAAAAATAGGGCATTTTTATAAACGTGAAATGAAATAACCGAATGGAAGCGAAAAAAAAAAAAACAAGCGAAAAACAAAAGGAACGGACAAAATGAACAAAAAAAGAATGATAGAATGAACAACAACAAAACATGTTCGAATAAATATTTGATTAAAAATATGATTTCAGCAAAAAAGTTTAATTTAAATGCCCTATTTTTCGATTTAAAAATAGGGCAAAATTGTCAAAAAATAGGGCAATGCCCTATAAATAGGGCAAGTTGGTCACCCTGGGTTTGCTACAAGGAAATCCATGTTATATGCATCAACACCTTAAAATTTAACCTTGAACTCTAACTATATGTACATGAACACCCTCGAGTTAAGCTAAGTCCCAATGGAGCTCTTTCACTCTCACTCTCCTCACACCCTGTCCCCAGTGTAAAAAGTGTGAAATTTTCATATCCACATACCACATTCAAACCTCATTTTCGACGTGAAATTGTGTGGTAAATCCTGTTTGATAGGATCGAAACCGCGACTTCACCCATCCAGACCCCAAAACCCAGGGTAGGTACCTTTAGGTCAGGTGTATGTTCACGTGGATGGCCTAAAATTTGAAAAAAAATTAAATCGAAAACCAACCATGCTATCAAATGTAAATTTTGAGTTCGCTGAAGCGATCCCACAATTGGAGGTAGGTATCCCTCGTCCAGGTGTATATTCATTTACGGGCGTTAAGCGAATCGATCCACACCAGACTGATCCATACCAAATTGGTCCACACACAAAATGGTCCACACTTTTCAAATTCCTACATTTCGAAAAATTTTGTAGTCTGAACCGACCAAACCAAGTGGTCGTCCACTTGGAGCAAATTTTTTTTCACTTTTTTGGGTTCCAAAACCTATTTTCTGGACTAACTCGGGAATGCTGAAGATGGTTTGATAGTGGTGAAATGCCGTTTTGTAAGCTATTTTCTAGTTTTGGCAAGTTTAATTATTTCCCAATAACTAAAAAATACCATACAAAACCTTCTTTTACTATTATTGAACCATCTTCAGCATGCCAAATTAGTCAAGAAAACAGGTTTCGAAATATGAAAAACGTAAAAAAAATTGCACCAAATTGACGACCACTTGATTTTGTTGTACTCAGGTAGTGTAGTGTTAGCCGGATAGTAATATTTTCGTCTTGTAAACAACTTTTAAAATTTAAAATGTTTTTCTATGATCCAACTTTAGTTCTCATGGATAATTCATGCACTAACTAAACCATGTGGTCGTCCACTTGGATCAAAAGAAAGGCAGCTAAAGTTGGTTATAGCCTGATAAATTTGAAGACAAATAATTGTTGTCTCTATTATCTGAGCAGGGTAAGAATGCCTTTATGAACAGGGAGCAATTGTCCATTTTATACAGGTTTCCGGTGAATACGTGGTATAAAATTCAATTTAAAAAAGAGATGCAACACCAAACACATGACGTGGGTATCCACTTGGTTCATATGAGTGTCCATTTGGTCAAATGTTCGTCAGTTTATCTAAACCATCTAAATCTGAGATATTATATATAACTAGCTGTTTTGATGAACGTATCTAAAATTTGAGTAACTTTAGTGGCTGAAATTTTTTTTGACTAGCTGGAGACCTCCATGATCCAAGCGGACCATCTAAATGAACCATGTGGACAACAACATGAGAAAAGTTAGGGGGATCCGGTGATGGATTGACAGAAAAGTTCAAAAAATGATTCGAATACAACTACAACATTACTTAACTGCAAAAATAAAAATTAAGAATAAGCTTATTGTTCGTGGAGTGAACTGACAGACTGAGCAGGAAATAAAAAATGTAATTGGAGGCGAATTTTCCCGGAGGCGAATTGTCCTGCAGGCGAATTATCCGTGTCCCGTTTTACGGCCCGCGTTTACGGACACGGACGCGGACACGGATACGGATCCATTGTGTACAGCCCATAACAGCGTAAATAAACTTGTTTACTATTTAACTTTTTCAGTAAGTGCATTCTGGCCATAAACGTTTATAAGGGGGTGTTTCGGCCGGAGTATTTTGGCGGGGGTATGTCGGCGGAGGTGTTTTGGCGGGCGTGTTTCGGCGGGGGTGTTTTAGCCGGGGGTGTTTCGGCGGGGGTGTTTCGGCGGGGGTGTTTCGGGGTGGACCCCTAAAATCTCTTCCTGAATCCAATCCGTTGAGATCTGATCAAAATGATATTTATGAGCTGAGATAGAGCTATTTTGAGTAGAAAAATCAGAAATTTTGCAACCACTGACTTACTTCAGTGGATATCTCAGCCTTATAAATATTATTTTGATCAGATTTTAACGGATTCGGATTCGGAAGAGGTTTTGGTGAAAACTGAAAACTTTCGCCTTGAAAATAGACGATTTTTTTTATATAAAAGTTTGCAAAAAAAATTCAAAAAGTGTCGCTAATCGATATTTTACCGTTTTAATGAGCTATTGAGGGTACCACTGGAGTTAAAATTTAAGCAGTTGTGGGCAGTGTTGGGACCTCGTACTTGGCTCCTACTTGATACTTTTATTTTTCGTTCAAGAAGTTCTTTTTCTTCTTATAAGTTTTTAACTAAATGGCCTGAGCTCGTACTTGCACTTAAAATATCAACATATAACGTTTTATAATCTCGACACAGGTTTATTTTTTTGTACAAATGTAGCTGTGCATGTTCTGAAACCGTCCAGTTAAAAAAAATTAATGGCTTGTTCACGTTGTTAGAGTTAGAGTTCGAGCTCGAGTAAGAGGTGTTCATGTGCTCAAAAACCCGAACTCTAACTCGATGGTGTTTACGTACATCGAGTTAGAGGTCGAGCTTGAAAATGTTCATGTAAATAGCTTAGATAGCTCAGAATCTCACCCCAAAGCCGTCGAAAGCCACTAAAAGTTAGTTTTTAGGGGGTTTGCTCAGGGTGACCAACTCAAATCACAAAAAATAGGGCGCGAAAGATCAAAAATAGAGCATTTAACGTAAAAATTTTCAAAAAATAGGGCATTTTTATAAACGTGAAATGAAATAACCGAATGGAAGCGAAAAACAAAAAAAAACAAGCGAAAAACAAAAGGAACGGACAAAATGAACAAAAAAAGAATGATAGAATGAACAACAACAAAACATGTTCGAATAAATATTTGATTAAAAATATGATTTCAGCAAAAAAAGTTTAATTTAAATGCCCTATTTTTCGATTTAAAAATAGGGCAAAATTGTCAAAAAATAGGGCAATGCCCTATAAATAGGGCAAGTTGGTCACCCTGGGTTTGCTACAAGGAAATCCATGTTATATGCATCAACACCTTAAAATTTAACCTTGAACTCTAACTATATGTACATGACACCCTCGAGTTAAGCTAAGTCCCAATGGAGCTCTTTCACTCTCACTCTCCCTCACACCCTGTCCCCAGTGTAAAAAGTGTGAAATTTTCATATCCACTCTCACTTTCACTCGCACTCTCACTTTTTCTCGTTCACTCTTTTCCCCAAATGACAACTTTGTTGTTTTAAATTTTGCTATAAAAAGAACCAGAAAAGTAATTTTAAAAGGAAAAGGGGTGTGTTGGGAGGATACTCAAGAGATACTTCTATTCTATCCTTGGGAGGATACCTCTATACTCAAGCCCAGAATTATGCCTAAGGTAAGAAGTGAGTGCGCCATCTCTAACCAACCAATCCCCCGAGTCGATGTGACGAGTCGTCAATGTAGTGGCTTGGTTGCTTAGGGTTGAGATGCGCACACCCACATACCTTACACACAAATGTCTCGAAATTGTCTCTGAATAATAAAAACAGTATGCATACCAGAGCTTATTTATGCGGTAGGCAGCAGTTAACAAACTACCGTATTTCCTCTAATAGAAGACCCGGATGTTTTATTTTTCAACCTCCCTCTAGAGAGGGTGTATATAGTAAAAGGGTTTGTTCAATATTTCAACCATGTCGCGCCAGAGGCGTCCGGTTTTTTATTTTAACAAAAACAACACAAGGCTATACTATGGAATCCCCCCCCCAGCTAGCAAAAAATTTACTTTTCCTGAAGGGAAAGAACCCGTCTCATGTTGTTTCTCGTGCTTTAAAACGGCACGGAAACACTTTGGTTTCCGAAAAAAATCGAAATTTTTTTAAGAGAGAGATTTCCTAATTCTGAACTTTTGCCTGTTACCTCGATTTTTTTGAGATTTTTT
>SADC01001242.1:0-44156 GCA_004194705.1 Ditylenchus dipsaci | reverse complement strand
AAATGCCGATACGTTAGCGCCTGACTCTGCGTTCGAAATCATATTTACAAAGTTAGCCTCAGCTTCATCAAATTCATCCCTCTCTGTTCTCGAGTCGATCTTTTTGGACTTTTCTTGGAAATTCCCGCACCGGTCGAATCTAGCTTATCTGTATGTTTTTCATTTTCAAGCAACTATTTATTTCATTAAACACAGATCCGAGCTTTAGCTGCAAAACGTTCGAAGCCTCAATGATTTTGTCATCGCTTCGAATCAGATGCCTAGTGACTCGATTGATATCGTTTTTCAATTTAGTCATAATACCATACATTTTTTGAGGTCGTCAAATGATGGTTGCCTTCTCACATGATCAAATGGGAACGGCTCAATTTCAATGTCAATATAATCTTCTAATACAATCTCGGAGCGCACTCCCTCACCAGCTTTCTTTGCTGCCATTTTACTAAAATTATTTTTGCACACAGCTACTTAATATTTGCTAGTACTACTACAACTGTTTTTCACTAAGCTATCTCTTGCACACAGCCACAAAAAACAAAAATCGAAAAAGGAAAACAAAAATTTTTATAAAAACCTCTGTCGCGAGCGGCCACGGCCAACTGCTCGTGAATTGGAAAAAGGGGGAATGGAGGGGATATTTGATCCCACTCCCTTTGGATCCGCAGGGAAATGCCTTAACCAGTAGGCCACCAAACCCCAGACTGGGAAAGTGAATAATTTTGTAGACATCACTGCGTCGAAGACGCAACACTCCCCACCGAGGAGAGGGGGGGGTGGGGCTTGGCTTGTTTTAGCCAGCTGGAGTGTTTCCCAGGCCGTGATTTTTTGTTTTGTTTGCCTGGTCTGTTCATCTGCAGCCAACAGTCCTTTTCTTTTACTTTTTTGTAGACTGCTGACCAGGTTGTGGGTGAGTAAGCTGTTGGTTGGAGCTGCTCCTTCTTTTGCTACTAGGCTTATTCTCTCTGTGCTTTTCTTTAAGCTGGAGGGCTCTTTGCTGGGGAGACTGCTGTGTCCTTTTTGCTTCTCTGCCTGCTGGACCTGTTCTTTGACTACTGGACCAGGAAGTTGCAGGTCGGTTGCACGCCAAGATCGCCATGTCGCGAGCGGCCACGGCCAACTGCTCGTGAATTGGAAAAAGGGGGAATGGAGGGGATATTTGATCCCACTCCCTTTGGATCCGCAGGGAAATGCCTTAACCAGTAGGCCACCAAACCCCAGACTGGGAAAGTGAATAATTTTGTAGACATCACTTGCGTCGAAGACGCAACACCTCTGACAAACGCACAACGAGCAAAACACTCGCTGCTACCAGAAACGAAGTGTTACCCTGTTTTTCAATCTAAGCTTAGCCCTGGGCCTAGTGCTTGACCTATTTTGAGGACGGGAATCGAACACTTTTATGTTTTACTCGAAGTGTGCAGTCAGGATTTCTGTAAAACACTTTATTTAAAACACAGCATAAAACACACAGCTTCAACTAAAAACTTCAGCACACAGCTTTTAACAAAACAATCCAATAAAAGCACACAGCAATATTATCAGCAGCTCAGTCCAAAAACTCCCCAACACCATAATAATCTCTCGAGCCTTGGCTGGGATCTTTTATTCCACAGTCAGTGGGCGGGGTTGGCTATCCGATCCAGTCACAGCAGGATCGGATGATCAACCCCACGTTGTAACAATTGCTAGGAGAAAACGAAATGTCTATGAAAATTCCAACAAGCAAGCAAAATAAATAAACTCGAAAATAACAATCATAGCCTCGGCTAAAGTAAAACTCAACTCGTTACAGATCCAACTTCATTTCTACCAGATAATCACGGCTCCGAACTCAAAATTTTGAAATAAAGGACATTTGGTCAAAAAGTGACATTTTATCCAGTGCTTACTGGGTTCTGAGTACCAAAAATAAAGATTTTGACGTGAAATACGGACATGCTGAAGATGGTTTGATGATAGTAAAATATGTTTGTGTGGTATTTTTCGAATATTGGGAAATGATTGATTTTAGCCAAACTCGATTTTAATAAAACTCAAAAATACCTTACAAAACGGCATTTCACCACTATCAGACCGTTGTCAACCCACTATTTTCACATCCCTCGATTTTTTCACACCAATCCTTTGCAATGAGTAGTGTGTTAGTCGCTGAGCGCAAAGCGGCCAAATACATTCGGTTTCCGTGGGCTCAAAAGCTGTGAAATGGGTGAAAAAGTGAACAAAGTCAGCCTTGAGAAAAATACTCTTTGGGGGGGGGGGGGGGGAGGTGTTACTTGAGGGCTCCTGTCCCGTTTTTGTCTCTTTTAATTCAACAAATTTTCTGTCAAAATGATCTTAACACTCTTTTATACCTAATTTATAACCTTTTATACCTTTTATACCTTTTATACCTATTTTAATTTACATGCTTATTTATAAGCTCATACTCAAATTGTAGCTCTGCTTTCTGACGTCATTTTCAGTATTGATTGTAAATTATCATGTAAATAAAAACGTCAAAAACGTGCAAAAAACGTCAGTTCCCTAATAATACCGAAATCCTACCCCTCAAAAATAATATTTTCTTCCTTGGTAAAAACTTTGCTTACTACCCACTTTTCTGAAATGATTGTTGCGTAGAAAATTTTCTATCTGATTCTTGTGAAATTCTCATCCTAGAAAGTTACTAAACGTCTCGACAAATAAATAAAACTGGTGCAGGTTGAGGCAATATAAAACTAACTACGCATCATTTTGGATGGTTTCCTTTCATTTGGATGGTCATTTGCACGAAATCGCAAAATTAGGGCATTTGGTGACAGTAAAGCAGGGCTGGAAATGATTCCAATCATTCTTAGACAGTTTTTGACCTCAGTAGTCAGTGAATTTACTAAAAAAATATAGAGTAAAAAATAGGTCATGCACCCACTGGGAATCGAACCTGAGAGATCATCTATTCGCTATTGGATGTGTACCCCATTTAAAGAATTATATGACATTTACACTTCTCGCCGCTTATTTGCCAAAGAATCAAGAGTATACGCGAAAAGAGTCTATTGGCGAAAAGATGCCATTAGCAAAAAGATGCATTGGCGAAGTGATCTCATTGGCGAAAAGATATGTTGCTTTTTTTGCTTTTTGATCCTCCTTTGATGTTTTTTATAGCTTCTGTGATGTTTTGACCAAGAATAGTCAAGAAAAAATGAAACAGTCAGAGGGTGGAATCGAACCACTGTTGAAAAAAATTCATCCCATCAACTTACCTACTGCACCATACATGCCACTAATGGGAAATAGCTATGTGTAGTATATAATATATGAATTCTAGCTCGGAGTTTTTCACCATGCTTTGGGTATTTCTGCTGGTCTCCTAATAGATGAAAAATCTGGGGGTCAACTAATTATCAAAATTTTCAGTCATATGACTATGCTTACCAACTTTTGTGCTCATACAGTTAATAGTCATATAATTAACTGTTCGAAGTGTCAACAGTGACAGAAAGGCAAAACAAATGAATCAGATGAAATCCTGAATTAGAAAAATTGATTAAAAGTAAAAAAAATTCGATTATTTCCTCTTACGAAAAAAATTCGTTACGAAAATTCGCTGTCACGGAAAAGTTTCTTACGAAAATTCGCTCTTGCGAAAATCTTTCTTACGAATTTTCGCTGTTACGAAACTGTTTCTTACGAAAGTTCGCTCTTACGAAATTGTCTTGTTACGAAAGTTCGTACAGCCCTGTTGAGTGATGATCAGCACCATTCAGGGCAGATCTTGACCATTAAGGATAGATAAAGACCACTGCGAACATATAGAGATGATTGAGGGTGGATTACAAAAATGAACTAGGAATAAGAAGAGACAGCATAGTTAGTGAAAATTTGAAAAATAAACTAAGTATACGAGAAGTTTCTTACGAAAATTGCTGTTACGAAAGAGTTTGTTACCAAAATTCGCTGTTACGAAAATGTTTGTTACGAAAGTTCGCTGTTACGAAATTGTCCTGTTACGAAACTTCGTACAGCCTATATGTCTACTTACGTTTAAAAAACTTTTACTGTTGCGTATATAGTTTCGACGTGGCTTCACAATCTGAGTGAGTTTTTGTGGAAAATAGATCATAAATCTTTTGACACTGTTCCTATAGAAATTTTCACTCAACCTTTTTTGCTTCACGATATTGCACCAAAATATATTTTCTTTCTGAGGTAAACCTTCCCAAGTCAATTTTCAATTAATTTTTCGGCGCTAGTAGCGAATCCCCCTCCCCCCAAGCATCCGACCTTTAAAAATTGCTGTAACTACCCTTGCAAACAACAAGTTTAGGCTTAGCCCTTAGGCTTGGAGGTAGGCCAGCGTACGGAAGTTGTGACTAATGAAGAGTTTGCGCACATTTTCCGGGGTCTGGGACATAAATTTGAGTACTTTTTACTAAAGTAAAAAAGGGAAAATCGTTGGGGGGGGGGGGGGGGTATTCGCTACTAGCGTCAATTTTTCTTTTTCGTATGAGATTCGTACCCCTAAAATACCCTATACCAACCTAAGCCTCCCAAGCCACCTCAAGCCACCCCAAACAACCTAAACCACCTCAAACTACGCTAAACCACTACGTCAAACACCCCGAACCTAATTAAACAAGCCCAAATTACTTCACACTATGCTAAACCACTCACACCACTTTAAACACTCTAAACCAGTTGGATTTTAGGTTCACTAGCCGTGCATTCGACTGGTCAACCATAAAAGCAGAAATCCACCTAAACGTCGTTTTATTCTTACAAAAACGAATAACTGTAAGACGGAAGGGCTCTACCCTTATTCTTCAACCGCGTGTACTCGACCGTTCTGATTGGTCGTGAACCTCTAATCCATTCGATCCCTTTTTGTTCTGCTAAAGTCATCTCTTTTTGACAATTCGAATGAGCGCCCACACTGTTGGATGACTATTTTCTGCACTTTTTTGCAATTTGGTTATTGTAAGCTTCAATTCCTACAAATCATGGAATATAAAAATGCTTAAAGTTGGCCAGCATTTACCATTATCTGTTCTTGGCTCGGTTTTCAGCAAAGCTCGTGAACATTCCATTTTGCTGGTAAAAAGACGGGCATTACCTCTTGTTCCATCACACCTCAACCTGCCTAAGTACGTTTTTTCTACCGAAAGAAGAACGCTTTGTAGAGCATCATCGATTGTTTTGTATAGAATCTTGAAAATAGTAAAGATGAGTTAGAAATAAAGAAAGAAAGCACGCTAAGCGGATCTCTAAAATGCAGATCAAATAAATATCAGGATGGAAATTTTTGAGAAATCACTGAGCTCGATTATATGTGCAGCCGAGACCCCTTATGTAAAAAATAAAATAGGTATCTTCCTCAAATGCTGCTGGCAAATCTTTTATACGGACAAAGGCTAGAGCAGAAATCATTGTTACTTGATGTGCAAATCCCATTTCTGCTGCGTATCTTTTGTGAAGACCAGCTTCATCTACCCCTCGGAACACTGCTCTTACAAAGTGGGCGAAACAGGCTTGGTGTTGCACTCCAGGAATTAACTTCTTAAAGAAAAAAAACCAAAAAATACATTATTAAGGCTTACTTGGAACGCATTCATTTCTGCCGCTTCAAAATCGGTTGCCACTGTTGACGGGTTTACAGTTGGACGCATTTGTCTGACAAGACCAAGCACGTGTAGGTAGGCATCTTCAGTTTTCGAACTCATCGTACAACATACCATTGGAACGAAGTTGTTCCTGATTCTCGCAAAGATCATCCATAACTGTGAAAACAGAGTTGGCGCCACATCAAAAGTCGCATCAGCACCCCAGTTTTGAGTATCTCTCAGCACATTAAGACTTTCCTCAGTTGCAAAAACAAGGCGTCGATTTCGATTCTGTATAAGTGAGTTGCATTCTTGAGAAAATTTATAGAATTAAACAAAACCTTGTCGTAACCATCATGCTTAAAAATAAGTTTTTTTAACACTAGAACGGTCGAGCGGCCACTTTGTGCAGTTGGAGTCAGTTTTCGACGCTGATTCCGAATATGGTCACAGAATTTGCTAATTCGTTGTTTTGAGGTGGTAAACACCCCTTTGAATTTTGGACACCAAAAATCAGTAACAGCTCGATAGTTTTACTTGTTACTCGAGAAGTATTTAATCGTGAGTCAAGCTTGATAGCTTGTTTGAAAGCTGAAATTCCGGCCTTTCTAGCTGTATATTACACACGGGTTGGTTGCAATAAAAAGTGTGTTTTTTAAAGTCTTTCAAAAACATATTCAAATTTTCAAATTTTAAACATCTAGAAAAAAGTGCTTGTATTTTTATTATAGAGACACCACTCAAAAATCGGATACGATAGGAAGAAAGAGCAGACAAAACTGGGTCTAGAACGTCTATTTAAAAAAAAGTTCGTTAGTTATTTGCTTGGTAAATTTACATCAAACAAAATTGTTGCAAAATTCGAAAAAAATAAAACCGCGATTTGATCGAATTCAAATATTTTTATGCATCACAAATTTCAAAATACACAACAAAAATGCAACCAGAACATTTATTTGCAGTGATCACATTTAGAAACTTCTTTCTTTGACCGGTGAAGTTCGCAGTAAGGCCTATGGCATTTTGAGCATTCTTTTTGGCATCTTTTGTCGCAGGCGTAGCATCGTCCCTTGGCAAATATAAGCTTTGACTGACTTCTTGTTGTCATTGAGTGTAGCGTCCGGCGATCTTGACGAGCGGTCTCATCGCAGGATATACAAATGGTCTTCGTCACTGCATGCTTTTCACAAATTGGCTTTTGACAACTTCCACAGCTAATAATCTTTGACCCACGGATTGTTGATCTGCAGATGTAGCAATGCTCTTCTTCAAGCTTGGCGGATGAGACCATTTTCGCGTGAACGCTATAGATAGATGATAAATTTATACACATTTGGTCTAAATATACCTTGCATATAAGTTTGATATTTCTCCAAATTCTTTTGTGCTCCAGTGACCTCCTTTCTCCTTGCTCCTTTCTTTCTTCAAACCATCCATTAGCTGATCGGATAAATTGTGCAGGAAGTCGCGTCTTGGTTGCTTTTCCCCATCAATACAAAGGCATTTTGCGCGCCCCCATCCACAACTAAGCCCATAAAAAGTCGGAGCGGCCAGCGTCTTGTTGCGGGCTTGTAAGAATACCCATTGATCATTTCATCAAAGATATCGACACCGAATTTGGTTTGATTGTAAACAGCGATCATCTTTGGCCTCCCTGATTTATCCATTTCTTTTTTGTGGTGAGCTGTGGAGTAGAGCGAAACTTGCTTTGTATCTCTAACTTGGAACTTCAAAAGAGTTTCCCTCTGACGGAATACAAACTGCACTTTACCATTCTAAAATACATTACCATAATTATGCTTCTGATAAGTTTTTTACCTGCAGAGGTTCATTGAAAAAATCTCGCTCGTCAAGATCGCCGGACGCTACACTCAATGACAACAAGAAGTCAGTCAAAGCTTATATTTGCCAAGGGACGATGCTACGCCTGCGACAAAAGATGCCAAAAAGAATGCTCAAAATGCCATAGGCCTTACTGCGAACTTTACCGGTCAAAGAAAGAAGTTTCTAAATGTGATCACTGCAAATAAATGTTCTGGTTGCATTTTTGTTGTGTATTTTGAAATTTGTGATGCATAAAAATATTTGAATTCGATCAAATCGCGGTTTTATTTTTTTCGAATTTTGCAACAATTTTGTTTGATGTAAATTTACCAAGCAAATAACTAACGAACTTTTTTTTAAATAGACGTTCTAGACCCAGTTTTGTCTGCTCTTTCTTCCTATCGTATCCGATTTTTGAGTGGTGTCTCTATAATAAAAATACAAGCACTTTTTTCTAGATGTTTAAAATTTGAAAATTTGAATATGTTTTTGAAAGACTTTAAAAAACACACTTTTTATTGCAACCAACCCGTGTGTAATATACAGCTAGAAAGGCCGGAATTTCAGCTTTCAAACAAGCTATCAAGCTTGACTCACGATTAAATACTTCTCGAGTAACAAGTAAAACTATCGAGCTGTTACTGATTTTTGGTGTCCAAAATTCAAAGGGGTGTTTACCACCTCAAAACAACGAATTAGCAAATTCTGTGACCATATTCGGAATCAGCGTCGAAAAATGACTCCAACTGCACAAAGTGGCCGCTCGACCGTTCTAGTGTTAAATATCATGCTTCAAAATAAGTTTTTTTTCTTTGCTGGAAGCTTTCTGGAACGACCGAATCTGTTAAATTCTGTGGTACTGGTGGCTCCTCTAATTGAATATGACGATAATTTCGGATATTTCTCGCAACATCGAACAAAAACATCAAACAACTCAAACAAAACACACGCTTCTATGAATTTTCCATAAAAATTCTTTTATTTTGAAATTTGAGTTGGAAGCCCTGCATAAATATAAAGCCTAGTGTCCGATGACTGAGAGGAAATTCCATGTTTCTTAATGCGGGAAGGGCTGTAAACTTTATTTTGTTCATAAAACATTTTTTATTTAGTCACACTTTGTAGCTAAGATTTAGAAATTTTTCAAAATATGGCCACGCATTCTGCATTGTCCCCGCCAATTCGAAATTTTTCGCCTAATCGTTGAACTTTTGAACTTCTAACAAAACAAGGCCTAGAATTTAATTTTAGGTATAGTTTTGTTAGGAACCAAGTTAAAAAGTCCGTACAGAAATCCGACGATTAGGATATTTTTTGAATTGGCTGGGTACAATCGTTGTCGGAGACGACATTGGCCTTTTAAACTTTTTTAAAGGGGCATTCCCACGCTAATATGAGGTGATGCCCGGAATTCGAAATTTTTCCTAATTACTCTATACCTTCCTCAACCTGGTTTCTAACAAAACAAGACCTAGAATTTAATTTAGGCATGGTTTTGTTAGAAATCAGGTTGAAAAATCTATACAGAAGTTTAATCATCAGGAAAAAATTTTAAATTTCCGGGCACCACCTCTTATTAGCGTCGGCATGCCCTTTAAAAGCTCATACTTATCTAGTAATAATCTCCGTCGTATTCTTCCTGTGCTACTTACCTTACCATTTGGAGCGGTTAATCGTGAAGTACACAAGACAAGAATGCCATAAAAGTGTCATTTGTCAGGTTTGTCTTCTACATTCCTTACTTTTTAGCCAAAAATAACCATCCATTTCAGTTACTCTACCCAATAACTGGTCTCCTACAATACATCAGTGCCACCCTTAACCCGTTAGTCTACATCGTCATGTCGCCTCGGGTACGTAAAGAAATCTTCTCAATTGTTCACAAGACTCTGAGAACACCGCATAAGATCAAAAATAAATATTCCTTGAAAAATAATTCTCATCCAGCTGCCATGCCTTTAACTATGTAAAAATGTGCATCTAAAACTGGCAAATAAACAAATGCAATACATCCTTCTGGGTTGCACAAAAAGGTTACTACAGATCAGGAATGAGAAACGTATCCCAATTAGGATATTTTAGGATATTTTCGACATCCTAAAGTATCCTAATTAATATATCATCAAAACTGAAAATTCAAAATGTTAAAAATTTAAAACACATAAAGTGCAGACCTACCCATTCAAGGCTACACAAAAATTATAAAACTTTAGTAATATCTTTTATTATAGTACTAGTTATAAGTACATGGGGTTAAGCAAACACTTTGTGTTTAAAGTAGTGCTAGCGGCTTCTTCGAAGCCTGGAATTTTAATAGGTAACTTACCAGGAGGTGCCCATCCCGGTCTTAGGGTTTGAGTGCGTGAAATCGTAAATTTGGTCTTATCAAACCCGATTCACCAGACGATTTAGCATATAATAGGGTGGTTTTTTTTTAAATTTGACCAAAACTTTTTTTCAGGTGAAATAGGTGGATATCCACCTGACCAGGAGGTACCCAACCCGGTTTCGGGGTTTGGGTGCGTTAAATCATAATTTTGGTCTTGTCAAACACGATTTACCACACGATTTTGCATATGATACGGTGGTTTGTTTTTTAATCTAACAAAAAAATAATTTTTAAGGCCATCCAGCTGGTCTCCAGCTGGTCAGGTGGTACCCACCCCGGGTTTTAAGATTTCGGTGGCTGAAATCACAATTTTGGTCTTGTCAAACACGATTCGTGGCACGATTTTACATAGAATAGCATTATTATTTTAACCTTACAACAATATTTCTTGAATTCCGTGCAGGACCAACCACGATTATTTCAAACTCAATTCATAGGCCAATTTTGACTAAAAAATCCTGTGTTGTACCGAAATCGGGCCTGTGCTCGATTTTGGCCACACCTTTATTTTCGAGTTTTATTACCGTTTTGAAGTACTTGAAAATCGGGTGGGGCTATCGCAGATATCTTGCAATAAAATTGGCAAAAAACCACGGCTTCATGTATTAAAAATCGAAAGAAAGTTTTGAAAAAGTTGCCAAAATTCGAGGTCAAAAAAAGGCCGATTTTTTGCCTGAGTACCATTCTTGTCTCCACGGAAAACTTTTTCAAACAATTTTTTTAATTTCAACATCTTATACCGAAATGACCGCTATATTATGTAGATTTAACCTTCACAATTAGAATTTTTCACATTCCACAAAAAATTTCGACTTCCTAAATTGAGAAAGTCGAAAAAATTGGCCAAAACCCAAATCGATTTTCCAAATTTTTTTAAAAAGACCCGGAATTTTTTTGGCATTTTTTCCATGATCTGCACAATATTCTGAGTGTCAGATGTGCAAAAATCGAAAAAACGCGATCGTGCCGAAAACCCCCTGGAATTCGGTTTACCAGCCAACCGGGCTAGGTGCTTAGTTTTTCTTAGGGTACATGACAATATTTCGCCGACAATTATTATGCCGACATTATTTCGCCAACAATTATTTCGCCGACAATTATTTCGCGCGACATTATTTCGCGGACCATTATTTCGCCGCGACAAAATTCCGCCGCCATTATTTATTTTTACTAATTTCATTGATTACATGCCAGACATTTTTCAAGTGAATCCAACACAAAGTTTTATTAACTCAAGTCATATAACAACAAATCAGAGAAGCAAATAACAACGAAGAATTAAATCTCAAGGGTCGATCTCAAGACTTTCGGGTGAAAACAACAAATCTAAAAGGTGGAATCTGTAGAACTCGTGAGAGTTAAAGGAGGGGTGAAAGCTGTTAAGGAGATAGTCTCGACACGAAAGGATTATCCCAAGTTTTGTGCTTTTTTAATGTGGTTTTTGAGACATATTTTCTCGACAACTCGGTGTTGCGATGTTAGACAAAGTTGTTTGAAATTGAAAATGGGAACAGCGTCATCAATATCAGAATTTCTGAATTCCTTCAAAAAATACCCTAAAAATAAAAATCAAGATGAAAAAGGGGAAAAAACCACCCGAAAAAGGTTGATTAGTCTTCTATTGCAATCCAATTTTTAGGGTGAAAGAATTCAGAAATTCGGATATTGATGATGCTAATCCAAGTTTTAATTTTGCACAAGTTTGTCCGACATCGCGAAACCGAGATGTCGTCAAAATATGTCTTAAAAACCACATTTAAAGGACCATGGTTTTTGGACGCAGCGGCATTTGAGAAATTTGAATTAGCGGGGGACACTTTTTTATTCTGAAAATATTCAACAATTATTTTTCAAATTATTTTTTATTTGCATCTAGAATTTTATCAAAATTATGAACAGTGTTGTGCGTTTGGCTCGTTTGCGAGCGAGCAGCTCGCGTCCTTTTTGAGAGGACGCGAGCTGCTCGCTCGCCAAATAGCTATGTCCGCGAGCCATATGGCTCGCCAAGTTAAAGAACAAAGTCACAAGAGCTTCTTAGCTCGCGAGCCATTTGGCTCGCATCTATAATAAGCGTATGGTTCGGCTTGCGAAAAATATCGTTTGCTGAAATAAAGCCTAAATCTAGTTTATTTTTCATTTTTTTCAATTTTTTGACTCATTTTTTGCAAATATTAAGCTAGTAACACTTTATTTGTCCTTTTATTCGTCTTTAACAATAAATTGACGTTCAAAACTCAAACCATTTGTTCGAACCATTTGTTTTGTTTGCGAGCCAAATGGTTCGCGATACAAATGGCTCGTATTGTTTTGGCTCGCGTTCGGCTCGCTTAAAAAAAACAAATACGCGAGCCAATTGGCTCGCATATATAAAAAAGGCGAGCCATATGGCTCGAACCCATTTGGCTCGCTAGAACATGCGATTTTAGGTCTTTCGTTTGGCTCGCGCGAGCCAAATGGACAACACTGATTATGACCATCTACTAGTCGAGCCCAAGTTTGCTTGACATTGCCAGATCGGATGACTTCGGCTACTTTCACTACACCATGACCAGTGCTGGCATTTCAAAATTTCCGGCTCCGGATCTGGCTCCCGGCTCCGTTGGGGAAAATTTCTCGCTCCGGATCTGGCTCCCAGCTCCGGGAGGCGAAATGTCCGGCTCCGGATCTGGCTCCATGAGGAAAAATTTTCCGCTCCGGATCTGGCTCCGGCTCGGAGCGGAGCCGGATCCAGAGCGGGAGCAGAGCGGCTCTGGCTCCGGTGCAAGAAAGTGTCAGTGAAATAACTGATAGAATGAGCCATATAATCGAAAATATGACACTAAGTAAGTACAGGAACACAATGACAACGAATACCGTATTCTCTCTAATAGAACGCCACTCTCTTATAGAACGCCACTTTCTAGGGCCAAAAACTAGGGGGTAAACCATGTTTTATTGCATTTTTAACACAAAGTCTAATAAAATAAAATTTTTGGAGGTTAAAAAAACGCCACGGCGTTCTATTAGAGAGAATATGGTAGGATTGGGAATAACAAACACACAAAACTCTCACAAGTCAATCAAATCTCCGGCCAGCGTCAGCAGTACTTTCTCGCGAATGCAGCTTTTTGAGTTTAGGTAGTAGAAGGTGAAGAATGGATGGAACAATAATAGGCGGAAACTAAGGGCATAGCAAAATTAACATTAGGATTCCGGTCGCGAGACAAACATTTACTTGGGTTCGATAATATAGACAATCCAACGGCTACCAGACAAATTCTAATATTTTTAGAATTTGTCGCGCGACATTTTCTAATATTTTAGAAAATGTCGTTTAGAATTTGTCGCGCGACATTTTCTAATATTTTTAGAATTTGTCGTGCGACATTTTCTAATATTTTTAGAATTTGTCGCGCGATATTTTTCTCATATTTTTGGAATTTTTTTGGGGTCTTTCTGTTAAGAAAATTTTTTTTCAGTTGTTTCAATTATGAACGTGCATGCCTCTGCAGTCTGATAATTGACTGTATTAAATTATTTTAGTTTTGCTGAGATGAGCTCAAGTGATTCTGAAGATCAAGAGATTAGCTTTTTATCCAAAAACCAAATACAACAGCAAGAAACAAACAGGGCTGGAAAAAGCGTAATATGGTCTAACGGATACCGCTACATTTTTGCTCGGGTATCAACTTGTGTTTCGAATGCCTGAAATACAAAAAATCTTTAGGAAAGTACCAAGATGCAGGGGATATGCTTCTTTAATTGCTGGCAAAAGGTCAAGAACCTTCAAGGTATTTATAAGAATTGCAAAGAGAAGGGATTTGTCAAAGTGGGTAGCCGCCTCTTCCATCTCACGAAGCACCACAACCATGAACCTAAGTCAGGTGAATTTGAGGTCAGTACCGACTGTGAATTTTAGTGATTTTTTCTTTAATTTGCTTAGATACGGCAAAAATTGCAAGCAGGATATGATGTAGCTGAAGCGTCTCCTCTTTCAAAAACTAAAAGCAGCGTCCGTTAGTCCTCATTTCTAAGATTTCGAGCGAGCTCCTGCAAATGTACTCACTTCGCTGTTTCCTAATGCCATGCCAATCAAGTGTGCGTTCCACTTGTGTCAATCAAATCGAAAGTGGGCTCGCGGGCATGGAATGACTGACTTCTACAAGAATAATGACTTGCGCGATTGGATCGTACTATTCTCAAAGCTTGGATATTTGCCTAAGAAAGAATTCATCCGGGGGTTCATTGCGCTCATCTTTGCTTTTCAAAATCTTATCGATGCGGGAGCCGCAAATGAGGACCATCAAAATCACGTGAATCTCAGCTGACGTCGGAGCAATTAGTGCATGCTCTGCTAGTAGAATGGGAAGAAAAGCCGTCCACTGAAGTTCCGAACTTTAATGAATTAGTCTCATTTCTACGATCTGTGCAAGGAAGCGTGTGGTACGCAAAAGGATTCCATCCAGATTTCGATGATTTTGAAGAAAGTGATGAAGAGGAACTAGAAGAGGAAGGTAGTGTTGAAATATAGTTGTTCATTGGGCGTGTTACCTTATACATGTTATTCTCCGTTGTCAATAAAGTTTGTATCAGCGCGAGATATCACTGAGTCGAATGTTGATATGTAAAAGTTTGTTTTTTTGTGGTCTTCATATGTGAAGAAATCACATTTGTTGCCGAAGAGCATCTTAGTCTCGTGAATTTATTCATTGCTTATGGTAGTTTTTTCGAAAACTTAGTACAAAGACTTAAATTAACTGATAGGATTTTTTTTTTAAATATTAGAAAATGTCGCGCGACAAATTCTAAAAATATTAGAAAATGTCGCGCGACAAATTCTAGAAATATTAGAAAATGTCGCGCGACAAATTCTAAAAAAATTAGAAAAATGTCGCGCGACAAATTCTAAAAATATTAGAAATTGTCGCGCGACAAATTCTAAAAATATTAGAATTTGTCTGGTAGCCAATCCAACAGTGAAGGTTTTTGTCACAAAAAAAAATTATTTGGCAGTAGATTTTATATCCAAACTTTTCGGGTGACTAAATAAACAAAAACTGGCTCCAAAATGGCTCCGGGAGTCCAAATTTTCCGCTCCGGATCTGGCTCCCGGCTCCTTCGGGGTAAATTTTTCGCTCCGGATCTGGCTCCGACTCGGAGCCGGAGCGGAG
Organism: Ditylenchus dipsaci; assembly: GCA_004194705.1. Lineage (NCBI taxonomy): Eukaryota > Metazoa > Nematoda > Chromadorea > Rhabditida > Anguinidae > Ditylenchus > Ditylenchus dipsaci. The sequence goes on along the minus strand of SADC01001242.1, from coordinate 29,214 downwards.
CCAGAGTGGAGCCGGAGCGGATTGCCAGCACTGACCATGACTACTTGTATGAGATTTCAGTTGTAACTGGACTAAGACATAAAACTTTAAATTTGCAATGTAAATAAAAAATAATTCACATTCAAATTAAATTGGTCTTAATGATAAAAAGTGTCCCTGCCAATTCCAATTTCGTAAATATCGCTGCGTTCAAAAACGGGTGGCTGCGGACTCGGATCCTGAAAACTGAGAACACGGACAACTCGGCTTTTTGACAACTGATCTCGAAAGATATTCGGATATAGGACAATTCAGATTCGGACAGCTGGCACAAAAACAATTGATATCGTACAAAATTGGTCCGAAAACAATTCGAACAAAGAAAAATTGGTCTTAACACGATTCGTTTTTAGGACAACTGGGCCCAAGTAAAACTCGGCTTTGTGACAATTGGGCGGGAAATAATTTGACTGTTTGAAAATTTGATTTTGGTTCTTCCGAGCTAAATTTTTGTCTGTTTCGGTTAGACTCACCTGTTTTATACTCAATATTTTGTTTATTCCATGAATATTTGCCTGTGTTTGTCGGTGTTGAGTGCAATATAACTCTTTATCGTAGTTTTATTTCAATATGTATGCCCCTGGTCAAAGTGGACGTTTACCTAGCTGCCCTGAAAAAATAAAACTTAGCTGAAGTCAAAAACAAACCACGTATTTTTAACTAAAATCGCATTGCAAACCAGTTCGTCAGTACCGAAAGTGCGATTTTACCCACCTAAACCCCAAACTTTGGGTGCGTACCACCTGGTCAGGTGGATCCGGATATCCAACTCAATGTCCTGAAAACAGAAAGAAAGTCAATTTTTGAAATAAACTATGCTGTCATATGTAAAATCGTGCAGAGAGTCAGGTTAAATAAGACCAAAATTGTGTTTCTCGCTACCCGAACCACAAAATGAATAGTAGGTACCCTGGTCCAGGTGGGTATCCACCTGGATGACCTAAAAAATTAAAAAATTTTCAAAATCAAAAACAAAATATGCTATCATATGTAAAATCCTGTGAGGAATTATGTTTTATAAGACTAAAATGCAATTTTCGCCCCTTAAATCCCAAAACCAGATGTGGGTATCCTAGGATGGTTTGATATACACCTGGATGGCCTGAAAAATATTTTTTTTTAATGAACAAACAATCCATGCTATCATAACAAGCAATTCATTTTGATAGGACTGAAAAATGTGATTTTCTACTCGTTTTCCTCTACCCAAATCCCAAAACCCGGAGTGCGTAATCTTGCGTACCTCTCGATATCCATCTGGCTGGCATGAAAAAGTAAAGTTGGTCAAAATAAAAAATTATACACTTTTTCTTACCTAAATTTCCATGAGAAGTCCGGTATGATACGTACATGCAAACCCGAAATCTGAGTTAACTACGTTTTAATCAGGTTTATACTTATGCCATAAGATTTGTAAATATCCACCTGACTCCAGGATATCCTAACTAGGATTTGGGTTTCAGGTGCGTAAATCAGCAATTCCGCATTGTCAAACCCGATTCCCTGCAGGATTTTACATATGCCAGTAGCATTTGCTTTTTGTTAAAAAAATGTTCATTTTTTAGGCCATCCAGGTGGATACCTATTGCTTTTTGTCAGGTGGTACTCACTCCAGGTTTCGGGTCCAGTTAAGCAAATAAGAATTTGGTCCTGTCAAACAGAATTTCCCACGCAATTTTGCTTATGATAAGATGGTTTGTTTAGAATTTTAGCTAATTTTTTATTTTTCATGACATTTGGGTGGATATCCACCTACACAACAGTACCTACCGCAGGTTTTAGGATCCAGGTGAGTGAAATCGTAACTCTGGTCTCAACAAATCGAATTCCTCACAGAATTTTTGATTATAAAAATGGTTTGTTTCTAATTAAAACCAACTTTAAATTTTTCAGGTAATTTAGGTGGATATCCACCTGAGTAGGTGGTACCTACCTCTGGTTTCAGACTCCGAGTGGATAAAATCGTAATTTCGATCTTATCAAACCGAATTTTCCACAATAATTTATGTATAGGATGGTTAGGATGGTTTATTTTAAAGTTTAAAAAACTTTTCATTTTTCAGAGCATTTCGGTGGATCCACTTAACCGATTGGTACATACCTCCGGTTCGGGGTCTCGGGTAGGTAAAACCGTAGTTTTGGTCTTATTAAATAGGGTTAGTTAGACGATTTCACGTACCATAATGCAATTTAATTTTAAAATTGGCAAAATTTTTTGATTTTGTGTGAAAGTACACAGTCAAAAGGCACGAAAATGCTATGTAAAAGTTGAACAGACCATGAAACGAACATAAATGACTTGAAATTACAGAAAGCCTAAAAGCTTTAAGTTGAAACACAAAAGGATCAAGTTGCAAAAAGTCCAACCTCATTTAAAGTCAATTGTCCCATAATCCAAAATTTTCCCGCCCAATTGTCAAAAAGCCGAGTTTTACTTGGGCCCAGCTGTCCTAAAAACGAATTCCGCATCGGGCGGGAGTTCAAAAAGACCAGTATAATTGTGATGAATTGTCCTAGGGTTGGGTAATTCTCCGGAGAAATACTTTCCGGGTAATTACCCGGGTAATTACCCAGGTAATTACCGGTAATTACCCGAAAAGCGGAGAAATACTATTTGCTGATACCTAAACCCTCTGGATGGTACCCAAATCACCTGGACAGTGCCCAAACTATCTGGATGTTACCCGAAACACCTGGATGGTACCCAAATCTTCTGGATAGTACCCAAACCACCTTAATATCACCCAAAACACCTGGATATTACCTAAACTACCTGGATGGTACCCAAATCACATGGATGGTACCCAAACCCTTTGGATAGTACCCGAACCATCTGGACATCACTCAAAACACCTGGATGATACCTGAACCACCTGCATGATACCTAAACCAAAAAATTTCTGGCTGAGTAGGGTAGGTGGATTGGTTAATAGTTAATCCTAATAAAAAGTAAATGGTTAGTGGCGATTGTGATATTTGTCGACCATAATTGCCATAAAATTTTCTATGAAGAAAGCAATTATACTTGTAAAATAAAAAGATTTAAAAGATATCAGCATAAAAATGAATAAGATATCGCAGAAAAATAAAATAATGAAAAAATGTATCAGCTGGGAGTCGAACCTTTGACATGAAAAAGGAAACCAGTAGTGTAAAAGAAAAGCATGGCTCAAGCGGGAAGTGATTCCTGCATAATTAGAAAGCAAACATTGCCCCCCTGTTAGATTCCCATTTGCATTTCCTTGTTCAACTCGATTGTAGTAATTCCAACACCAGGAAAAGAGCTTGAATTTGGACATCTAAATTTTCCATCTATAATACGAATAGAGCAGCAGAAAAAACAGTTTTCAGAAAAAAATATCGAAGGTCAACTGCAATAAATATTAAAAATAGTATTTCTCCGATTTTTCTTTACGGAGAAATACTTAGTATTTCTCCGGGTAATTACCCGGGTAATTACCCGGAGAATTACCCGGGTAATTACCCATCACTCAACCCTAAATTGTCCTATATTTGAATTTTGTTCGAGATCAGTTGTCAAATAGCTGAGTTGTGCGTGATCTCAGTTTCCGGGATCCCAGTCCGCAGCCACCCTTCAAAAACCATGGTCCTTTAAAAAGCACAAAACTTGGGATATTCTTTTCGTGTCGAAAACATCTCCTTAACAGCTTTCACCCCTCCTTTAAAGGACCATGAAACTTGATAAGCACAGCGATTTGCAGAATTCGAATTCGCGCGGGACCACCCTAATTTTGTCCATAATGTTTTTGAATTAATTTTTTGTGTGCATTGAAAATTTGAATTTCATTCGGGTACATGACAATTTTGTGCCGATATAATTTCAAGCTTTCAAAGCATGTCGAGCAACGTTGAGCTCGATTAGTAAACGGTTCTATTCTATATTTTGAAAAAAAAAATTCACATGCAAACAAAAACAATTCGAAAACATTATTGACAAAAGTAGGGTGGTACCGCGCGAATTCAAAATTTCCAAATTGCAGTGCTTATCAAGTTGATAGGGTTAATCGCTTAGAATCACACCACCAAATATCTGAAACTGTCCTTAACAGCCCTAACGACGCCGAAACACTGTTTAGGGTGGTGAGATTCTGAACGAATTTTTCAGCTTGCTTTCTAACAAAAACAAGGCCTAGAATTCAATTTCAGGTATACCGTATATTCTCGATTAGAAGGCCCCTCTCTAATAGAAGGCCCCCCTTGAGGACCTATATATCAGCCTAGAAAAAGAAATTCGCAAATCTGTTTTTCGCGTTTTCTTAGTTAGCACGAGCTCACCTGATTCCACTTTTAAAATTTTAGTTGAGCATTCAAAAATCTCAAAATCGAAATATTTTTTTTCCGACTTTTTTAGGGTTGAAAAATAGAAGGCCCGGGCCTTCTAATAGAGAATATACGGTAGTTTTGTTAAAAACCAAGTTGAAAAACTCGTGAGTAAACACAACGATGAAGAAAAAAACTTGCATTGGCGAGGACAACCGTTGTCGGAGACGGCAATGTCCTTTAAATTGAAGACGGGCGGAATTAGAGAAGATACGGTAGTTTAGGGCGGTACAATTCTGGTATACCCCAGCACTCAATTCTGGTATACCCCCAGCACTCAATTCTGGCATACCCCAGCACTCAATTCTGGTATACCCAACACTTTACCCCACAATTGAAAGCTGAGGATGTTAGCTACACGATGGTGTAAAAATTTCTTGGTTTAGTTCACAAAAATGTATACCTTTTAATTAAAATTGAATTGAATCTTTTCGAGTGAAAATTGAACGCTCAAAAATGATTCAATTCTATTTTAATTAAAAGATGTGCATTTTTGTGAACTAAATTAAGAAATTGTTACACCATCGTGTAGCTAACATCCTCAGCTTTCAATTGTGAGGTAAAGTGTTGGGGATATACCAGAATTGTGTGCTGGGGTATACCCGAATTGAGTGCTGGGGGTATACCCGAATTGAGTGCTGGGGGTATACCAGAATTTAGCCTTTAGGGCTAACGAAAATAGCATTGAAAATTTCGTGTGTATTGTAATGGCGGTAAATATAACACGCTGAGAGAATAGCGAAGACTCTATTTGATTACTGCAGAAATTTATTCATGCAATGAAGCTTTTTCTTCAATCACTCAGCCCCATAAAATACGCAAGCGAACACCGACGATGCCCAGTTACCAACCAAGCAAGCTCTCGAAAAGAACATATTACCGCGAATTGGTTTGGCAAAAGAGCAACAAGGCACAGCTATCGAACCCTTTTATTACATAAACAAGCCAATGATACACCTAATCAACACGGTCTAGACTTTAAAAATGAGAAGCAGCTAGACACAATCAGCAGATATTGTTTTCTATACTTTCCCAGCTAGCATTCTCAAGCAGGGATCGACTTCAGCTGACTGATGCAGTTGTCCAAGAAGGCATCCTTAATGTTGCCCTCATTTTTGGAGATCTGATCGTTTACCTCAAAAAGGTTTTTGGTTAAAGGAACTAACTCGACATGAAAGAACTTACTCCCTGGATGATTGACTTCAACAGGATGTCACGCTCAAAACGCATTTTTGTGGCCTCAACCTCCTGAAGATAGTCGATTCGGCGCTTCAGCTCATTGGAGACAGCGTCAACATTTTTTGCGGTAGGTAGCTTCAAGCTGAAGAGCCAAGTTCTCTTTGAAGATTATCGGGAATTTTTCCTGCATTGCTTTAAGAGACTCCGACTCAGCGGCGGAACTCTGAAAATAGCAATATATCATATTATATGATTTGAACAACAGTGTTTTTTAACTGGCCAGTTCGAAACGGTTTTTTTCAAAATTTTCATACTTTTTCAAGCAAAAGTTCTTATTTTAGCAAAAAAGTTTTTCTGACGTCCCCTAGTAGCCGAAATTTCCTCAGGAATCCGTATAAAAAAACAGAATTTCAAAAAAATGCTTGTGTGCTGAGATATGACTTGAAGTTGGAGTGCCAATATGCCACCTTTCAACTTTGGGTCATATCTCAGCGCACAAGCATTTTTTTGAAATTCTGTTTTTTATACGGATTCCTGAGGAAATTTCGGCTACTAGGGAACGTCAGAAAACCTTTTTGCTAAAATAAGAACTTTTGTTTGAAAAAGTATGAAATTTTTTGAAAAAAACCGTTTCGAACTGGCCGTTTCGAACTGGCACCGTTTCGAACTGGCCCCTCCCCCTTTCAAACAACAAGTTTAGGCTTATCCACCCTGACTAATAATAGTTTTACGCAAATTTCCCGGGGTCTATAAGATATTTTTGGGTGTTCTTTACTTAAGTTTTAAAAGGCATAAGTTCGGGGAGGGTTATTCTATACTAGGGTAAAAAATACCCGAAGCTAAAATAATGGGTCTGTGTAGAACAAACAATCCGGAATGTTTTAGAAATGAAGTGTCCAAGTTAGGGTTATTGAGTAGAAAGACCCCTCATGCAGAAATGGAATATACCTTTCGGAACTCGACGGCATCCTTCAATTCTGAGTCAACGACACTCTTGAGGTCCTCCACACGCTCCTTGAAGACCTTGTAGCAATGCTGGTCGATACGGTCTGAATATTTAAAATATCGTAAGTCATTGTAATATCGAAATTCGACACTTTGATATCACAAAAACTGACATCCAAAGCTTCGAGAAAGGATGAGGTACATGATGACAACTATTTCCAACTTCATAAAGCTCTCATCGAAGACCACCCATTCTTTGTTGAGCATGAATCCGAGCACGGATCCAATGAAAAGATACGGACCTGAAACAGCAAAACATTTAAAAAAAAGGACAGGAGTCGAAAGGAGAACGCATACCACTAGTCCCAGTGATTTTCTGCAGAGGAGTCATCCAAGAATCGGGGATGATCATCATTCTTGTCTTCGGCGGGAACATGTGCTGCTCAGGATACGGAAAATTGACCTTGAATTTGCCAACTATAGCCGAAGATGAATCACATAATCGATCTAAACTTACCAAATCCCGTTCTGGAAATTCTTTGAAGTCCTTCGGCAAAGTAGGAGCTGCTCTGGTGGATTGAATAGCTTGTCAGCATCGCGGCAAAAACCTAGAGTAGGAGCCTGTGCTTCTCCTGGCAGCGGAATTCCTGAGATCAAAACCCATTAATCGTCGGACACCATTAAAGGGGCATGCCCACGCTAATAAGAGGTGGTGCCCGGGAATTCGAAATATTTTCCTAATCATTGAACATCTGTACGGATTTTGCAACATGGTTTCTAACAAAACCATACCTAAAATGGAATTCTAGGCCTTGTTCTGTTAGAAATCAAGTTGAAAAATCCATACAAAAGTTCAATAATTAGGAAAAAATTTTGAATTCCCGGGCACCACCTCTTTTTAGCGTGGGCATGCCCCTTTAGAGGGGGAGACATTCATATACGCATCGCCCTAAGACACAGGTTCAACTACCACTAGCTGCACACCTTATTCTTTACGCCTTTTTCCGAGTTCGGTGACAAAATGTTCTTGAGGCTGTTGACTATCTAAACATATCATCAGCACATGGTTTCACACCTACCGCGGCTGATTTATACGCTCAAACCTGCTAAATTTTTGCAAGTCGAGGGTTTTAGGGGTTCTTATTTGACTGGTTTGATTGATATTTCCTGGATCTTTTCTACAAGTCACACGCTTAAAATTCAAAAAAACATTCAACGATGCTCAATTCCATGCCATTTTATCCAGGACCGTCCCGGAACTCTTCGGTATTTTTGGAGCTGACTGCTTTTTGCACCATTACATGACCATTTACAATCTTGAAATCAAAATGTAACTCTGCTACTTAGCGTCATGTTTAGTACAATCCAACTCCGATACAACGCCACCCCTGGGAATCCCTATTTGGTGGCGTTATATCGGGAGGGGGGGAGGGGGGTGGTGTGGCGTTAAATCGGGGGTTCATTTGACTTAATCTTAGTCAAGCTGACCATATTGGCCCATTTTTAGGTGACGTTATTTCGGGTGGCGTTATATCGGAATTCGACTGTACATGGTTGTAAATTGTAAATGTAAATAAAATTACGATTAGACGTCAAACCCGAAATAACACTAAAATCCTACCGCTCAAAATGCTCATTTCTTCCAAGTTCTAACATTAGCTCGCTACCTAGTCTTTCTGTAGATATTTCGGTGTGAAAGATTTTCTAACTGATTCCCCATGTAATCCTGACTTTAGAAATTCACTAAATAATAAAACTTGTGGAGGTTCAGGTGACATAAAATTAAATGCGCAGTATCTTGGCAGACTACATGTCGATGGTCTTTTGCATGAAATACTAAAATTGAGGCAGTTGTTAATGGAAAAGCAGCGCTGGAAATAGTTGCAATCGATTTCTTGGTAGTTTTTGGCCCTAGCAACCAGTAAATTTAATAAAGAAATAAATATGGTGTGCACACAGCGGGATTAGAAAAGTTGATTGAGGGCGATGCGAACATGAATATTAAAGGACCATAATTTTTGCGCGCAGTGGAATGTGCAAAATATGAATTGGCAGGGGACACTTCTCTTTCGTCTATCAGTGTGCTCTTTTGAGTCATTTCGAATTACTCGAAAGAGTACAGCATTAGACGAAAGAGAAGTGCCCCCCGCCAATTCAAATTTCGCACATGCCACTGCGCGCAAAAACCATGGTCCTTTAAATGAAATTAAAAGTTAAACCAACCATGAAGACGCATAGAAAGTTTCTTGAAAAAACCTGGACTGCTCGACTTTCGACTGAGGCTTTCTCCATGCTCTAAAAACTTGGAATAACTACATAACAATAACGCAGCGACAAACCTCCTGTCACAGCGACATGGCTAGATGAACGAACCGAAGTGACCACCATTAAATTACGAAGCACATTCTGATTGCTTGCCTGATTTTGCACCAAGAACCGACTCAACACCATTTTGCACAGTCACACGAAGATTTGCACCCGACAGCTAAAAATAGACATGGTTAATGCTCTTTTTACTTGCCTTTTAAAGGACCATGATTTTAGCGCGAAGTGGCATGTGCAAAATTTGAATTGGCGGGGGACACTTCTCTTTCGTCTATCAGTGTGCTCTTTTGAGTCGTTTCGAATCACTCGAAAGAGTACAACATTAGACGAAAGAGAAGTGTGCCCCACCAATCCAAATTTTGCACATGCCACTGCGCGCAAAAACTATGGTCCTTTAAAAGAAAATGAATGTGTTGCCACTATTTTAACATTTATCAACGCCTCCACAATAGTGCGAGAAGCAGGACAAGTTTTGTGTTCTCAGTCCGAAAATGACAATACAACACTGATAATGTTCTCGTTCTAGCGCCACTTTGAGCGCGGCTTAAATTGCAGTCAACTTGACTGAAATTTGCAGTCAGCGTTGTTTGCAGTTGAAATAATATTGACCTCCACTGTGGAGGTTTCACATAAAGGATAATATTTTTGCATATAAAATACTCGTTTTTGTCCACAGAAATTCTGGGATAGAATACTCTTTTTTGCCCATAGATTTCTCGTAATTGCCCATATATTTTCTATTGTGCCAAAAGATTTAAAATTTTTGCGGTAATTCAGATTTTACAGTCAGAAATTATAGTCAGCTTGTTTGACAAGTTCTATGGGTACCATATTCTCCCTAATTATAATTCAAAATCGTGTTCTTGGCATTGTGTTTTTGACTTATTTTTTGGAGAGTGCTCATAGGCAAGTTTCGGCGCTACTCGGTTATACCCCCCCCCCCCAAAAGTGCTACTCGGGAATACCCCCTCCCCAATCCTAGGAGCGACTCGGTTATACACCCCCCCCCAAAATCAAGTTTTTTAGTAGTGGTGAAAACATATTTTTAAGCAATAATTTCGCCATAAAAGGTCCAGAAAAGCAATTTAAAAGGGATTATGGGCTGTATTGGGAGGGGAAGGGACAAAACAGGGGCCACTTCTATAGTGCCTATAAGTACCGAAGAGTATTAATTCTCTAAGCGTTGAAGTCACTTTCAAACCCAGCCACTTGTGGTGCACGTAAAAGTATAAGCACTCGAAATGATCGGACCGATCAGCCGGGTGGATCCTGATGGTTGTCGTTTAACTTTTGGATGGCTGAGCCTCTGGCTCGTAGCCTCAGGCCGGAAAATGGGAGAGACCCTTTTCGGCCGAAAAGTCAAAAATGTTGAACATAGTTTTGAATACTGGGGCCTACCGCATAAATAACTCTGGTATGCATGTTTTTTCATGCATCCAGAGTCACTTTCGAGTGATTTGTGTCTAAGGTATGTGGGTGTGCGCATCTCAACTCCAAGCCCCCAAGCCCCCTTCGGGGGCGCAGGGGGCTTGAGAGTTAGAGATGCGCGCACTCACTTACCTTAGACATGATTCCGAGAAGTACACTTGATCATAAAATGCATAAAGAGACTCTTTTTGCCACGGCCCGAGTTGAAAAACATGGTAAAGCAGCTAAAAAAAAGTGGCCCTGTATTATTCCCTTCCCCTCCCAATACAGCCCATAATCCCTTTTAAATTGCTTTTCTGGACCTTTTATGGCGAAATTATTGCTTAAAAATGTGTTTTGACCACTCCTAAAAATCTTGATTTTTGGGGGGGGGATGGTATTCCCGAGTAGCTTTTTTGGGGGGGGGGGGTATTACCGAGTAGCGTCCAAGTTTCTATTCATTTTGTAGCTCATCTCACTGGCTACAAAATGGATATTAACTTGCCTATGAGCACTCTAAAAAATAAGTCAAAAACACAATGCCGAGAACACGATTTTGAATCAGGGGGGTGGTGTATAATTAGAGAGAAAACGGTAATTGGGTCGCTTATTCCGAATCTGGCGTCAAAAAAGTCTGATCACTTCTAAAACTGGTCCAACAAGCCAAAATAAATGACATATCACTACGTGGGGGCGGGGGTGAATGTTGCGTGGGATTTTTGACCATTGTTGTTATCTTTTTTTTAATCGCATTTTTGGCACTATTCCATTGTACCCCCCCCAAAAAGCTATTCCAGTGTACCACCCCCCCCCCCCCAAAAAATAATGACCTATTCCATTGTACCCCCCCCCCCCAAAAACCAACTTTTTTATATGCCCTCAAAAACCATTTTTATGTAATAATTTCGCCATAAAAGGACCAGAAAAGCCATTTAAATAGGGTTCAAGGGCTGTATTGGGAGGGGAAGGGACAAAACAGGGGCCACTAATAAAAAGGGTTTAAGGCACTCTCAAACCCAGCAACTTGGGGTCCACCACTTAGTATATACGTTTGAAGGCACGTCAAACCCAGCAACTCGTGGAGGACCCAAATACATAAGTAATCAAAAGGCTCTCAAGGGCCAGCCGGGTGGGTGCCGAGGTGGTTATGCCTGAGACAGGACCCTGTGGAGGTGAAGGCAGGATTTTTGGATGGCTGAGCCTCTGGCTCGAAGCCAAAAGCCGGAGAAAGGGGAGACCTTTTTCGGCCGAAAAATTGAAGATGTTAAACATAGTTTTGAATACTGGGGCTACCGCATAAATAACTCTGGTATGCATGTTTTTTCATGCATCCAGAGTCACTTTCGAGTGATTTGTGTCTAAGGTATGTGGGTGTGCGCATCTCAACTCCAAGCCCCAAGCCCCCTGCGCCCCCGAAGGGGCGCAGGGGGCTTGAGAGTTAGAGATGCGCGCACGCACTTACCTTAGACATGATTCCGAGAAGTACACTTGATCATAAAATGCATATAGAGTCTATTTTTGCCACGGCCCGAGTTGAAAAACATGGTAAAGCAGCCAAAAAAGTGGCCCCTGTATTATTCCCTTCCCCTCCCAATACAGCCCTTGAACCCTATTTAAATGGCTTTTCTGGTCCTTTTATGGCGAAATTATTACATAAAAATGGTTTTTGAGGGCATATAAAAAAGTTGGTTTTTGGGGGGGGGGTACAATGGAATAGGTCATTATTTTTTGGGGGGGGGGGGGTACACTGGAATAGCTTTTTTTGGGGGGGGGGGGGTACAATGGAATAGCGGCGCATTTTTTATTGATAATGGCTCATCTATTAATACATTTCTTGGCTAACTTTTTACGCCGAATCCGAAAGTGTCATCAGAATCATAATATTTATTGAAAAAGCTCATGAAACACATAAAAATTGACCAAAACATTCATACCGTATTTCCGTCATGTACCTCTTAAGATTCTTGTGTCATGGCTTTTCGTTTTGATTTTAGTTTTTTAGATAATCATTAGACAAGATACCATTCAAATGAAGATCACTGTTTCAACTACCGTCTCAGCAATGAGCTGCCTACGAGCTGTCCAGAAAAAAGTAGCCAAAACACAATATCAAGAAAACAATGGACAATACTTTTTCCTCCGCCTAATTTACTTTTTTTTTCCGCCTAAAACACTTTTTCTCCGCCTAATTTACTTCTTTTTCCGCCTAAAACACTTTTTTCTCCGCCTAATTTTTTTTCCGCCTAAAACACTTTTTTCTCCGCCTAATTTACTTCTTTTTCCGCCTAATTTACTCTTTTTTCCGCCTATTTTTGATTCTCGACACGAAATCAACCATTTTAAAAATTTTTTGTGTGAAATTCAGGGGCGGGCAAAGACCAGATGGCTGGAGACCCACTCCGGAATGGCCAAAGGCCAAAATTATTAGTTTTTTGGGGTTTACTAAAGGGGGAGTAAACTTTTTGAGAAAATCGATTGAGCGGATCAGATTTCGGGTCCGATCGGCTTAATCGCTCAGAATTCCAGGTTTATGGTGGTTTCGAGTGGTTCAGGGCGGAGTTGTGGGCGATTAAGCCGATCGGACCGAAATCTGATCCGCTCAATCGATTTTTCTCAAAAGTTTACTCCCCCTTTAGTAAACCCCCAAAAAACCAATAATTTTGGCCTTTTGCGATTATTACGATTTCAATTCACATTATTTTATACAACCGTATGCTGAATGAGTGAGAGTAATTCCATGTTTTTTAACGCGGGAAGAGCTGTAAACTTTTTTGTTTCATAAAAAGTTTTTCTGTTGGTGTCATTCTGTAGCTTTGTCAATTTATTAATTTTACCAGTTTAACAGATTATAAATTCGGTAAGGTGGGTATATGATAGTTGAGTGGGGTAGGTATACTATTATTTAGCTATTTTGTGAAGTACCTGCATCCTATTTGTGATAACTTTTGTATGCCTCATTGTAAAAGTAATGAAAATTTATAAGTCTTCGAGTCTGGGGTGGGTATACTATAGTTGAGTGGGGTGGGTATACTATAGTGGAGTGGGGTGGGTATACTATAGTTCAGTGGGGTGGGTATACTATATTTGAGCCTAAAATGTAAATAAATAAAAGGTTATGACCATTCTTCGCTTGTTAGAGCTGAATCTTAAAATATGACCAAAAGTGACAAATCCCACAACCCTAGATAACATTTAACCAACGCTTGATCACTTGGACAATGATGCCAAATGCAGTGATTTCTCAGCATTCTGATGTTTTTGACCATAAACTTCTGATTTTTGGAAGACTCTGACTTGGAAACTTTTGACTACGGTGTGCGCCCTATTCGGGAGTTGACTGTACATAAAATAATGGTACTACACATATATTTACAAAAGGATAAGTGCATCACGGAATGTTTTTTAAATCCAAAAAATCATAGCTTCTACAACTTACGTAGTTCACCATAGGAGGAACTTCAAAAGAGGAAAAAGTTGAAAACATTCCCACTAGGACAAACTTCATTATCAATTCCAGCTTTTGTGATGATGCTTAATCGATATCTCTTTTTCTCGAGGACGAATTGCTAGTATTTTTTAGTTTTTATTGCCTACAAATCTTAGGTTTTCATTGCAAGATGTACGATAATCTTATCACATCATATAATTTACGTATCAGTAACTGATTTGATTGCTGGAGTAAACTATTTTTGAACTCCCTCTATTTCATAAATGACACCTTTCGCCTTTGAGGCTGCGCCATTTCGTTACGCAAACTTTTTATTCATCTATATCCTTGTCAAAAGCTACCTTCCTGTGAGCTAATCATCTTAATTCTGATCCATTTTCAGCTATTCAGTAGATCCAACCCCTACCAAACCAGCAAAATGAGTGAGGACGAAGCGCAGGTGAACCAGGAAGCCGACATGGGTGATGTGACCAAGGCTTATATGGACCTTAAAACCCGAAAGAAAGATGGAGGAGAAGAGGACGCTCGTCTACAGTCGATGCTGCCTGTGGATATGAAGCCTGAAATCAAAAGTGAAATTTTGGACCGGGAGAAAGAGAACGACGATGACCGCAAACGCAGTAGGAAGAGGGCTTCTCGAGAGAGGAGCCGATCTCGCAGCAAGGAGCGTCAGCGCAAGAGATCGTGAGTTATTTTAACACTCTGAAGACGGCTGATTTTGAGACATTCCGTTAGAACTTTTAAAATCGTGTTTCAGAAGATTTTTTTCGGAGAGTTTGCACATTTCAGTTTGTGCACGGACTGCACAGAGAAATTGAGAAATTGTGTGTTTGCGAAAATAGAAAAATCCATGATACCCGTATGGATTTGCCCATTTTAAAATTCCCGCCTAACACAATTCTTAGGAAAGTTGAGTTTTTGGTTGACATATTCCAATTCTGAGGCAAAATTCGTGCTAAGCGTGGTCCATTGCTTTATAGAATTGTATTAAGACAATGAAATGAGGTCATTAAAAAATATGAGTTGGCCATAACCCCCCTGTGGTTTAAAAAAAAATAAGTAAATAAGGGGGGACGAAGGAAAAAATCGGACTTTTCAATTACCTCATTTTATTTTTTTGAATGCACTTCTATAAGTAAATCGACCATGCTGAGCACGAATCTGGCCCCAGAATTGGCGTATGTCACCTAAAACTTAACTTTCCTAAGAATTGTGTTAGGCGGGAATTCAAAAATGGGCAAAACCATACGGGTATCATGAATTTATCGATTTTTGCAAACATACTCAATTTCGCAATTTTTTTTGCGCAATCCATGCACCGTGTAAACTAAAATATGCAAACTCTGCAAAAAATTCTGAAACACGACTGTAAAGGAGAAGGAGTAAGTTGTCCCATTTCAGTTTGTGCCCTTCAGTTTGTGCTCCTCTATAAGCAATTTTTAACCGATAAAATGCCAAATTAAAGGACCATACTTGTTGATGCAAATGAGAATTTGACAAATTCAAATTCGCGCGGGACACTTCTCTTTCGTCTCTCACTGTACTCTATTGAGTCGCTCGGGAGCAAATTCGGTATACACACCCCAGTGAACTTCGGTATACACACCCCAGTCAACTTCGGTATACACACCCCAGTCAAAAAGCCAGCTTGGGGGACCAAGGCAAATTTTTTAATTTTTTTTGTAAAAAAAATTTTAAATTTTTTTACAGAAAATAATTTTCTGAAAAATTAATAATTTTTTTTACGAAAAAAATTAAAAAAATTTGCCTTGGTCCCCAAGCTGGCTTTTGACTGCGGTGTGTATACCGAAGTTGACTGGGGTGTGTATACCGAAGTTGACTGGGGTGTGTATACCGAAGTTGACTGGGGTGTGTATACCGAAGTTGACTGGGGTGTGAATACCGAAATTTAGCCGTCGCTCGAAGTAACTCCAAAGAGTAGAGTGCGAGACGAAAGAGAACTGTCCCGCGCAAATTTGAATTTGTCAAATTCTTATTTGCATCAATAAACTGAAGAGGCACTAACTGAAACGGCACAAATTACTCCTTCCTCTTTAAATGACTATGGCCACGCCTTGTGAATTGTCCCTCGCCAATTCAAAAATTAAAAAGACTTTTAAATCAGGGTAATCAATATCGAAATTCACAAAAGGCTGCAAAAGAACTTAATTTCTAGCTAGAGTCGTAGTGAGACCCGATTCTGACCTGAAATGCAGCCGGAGATCCGCAAGCAAGTACATTTGAGTCCCGTTATAAGAACCCACCCCTCGAGTTCGACCCCAGCTGGTTCCGATTTTTTTATTCGTCCTGACTTTCGAAGTATTTTGGTAATTTTTTTGGTTTATCTAATCCGAAATCGCAAAGATTTTCATTCCACTGGTCCTTTTTTGTAAATTACCGTAGTTGTACCAATAAGACCGGCTGTTTCCTCGTCTAACTCGAGAGGGTATCGTCATATTAGGACTCGACTGTAGGGTGAAGTCCTACAAGGCCAGAATGGAAAACCGAAAAGAAAATCGTAAATTTGTCGCACTGCGAAACGGGAACCGGTGCTATAAAAACTGCCGTAAATGTGAATCCTGGTTTGTAAATAATAATTTAAATAATTTTTCGTATTGCTGTAACTAGGTGAAGATACATCAAAACTCGACAAAAAAATGAAAATTTTGTTTTCAGCCGTGAACGTCGCCGCAGTCGCAGTCATGAGCGCAAATCTGAGAAAAGCCGAGTCAAAAAGTACAAGTACTGGGACATCCCCCGAGTGGTTATGAGCACATGCAACCGAAGGAGTACAAGGAGCTGCAAGGTAGTTTTATATTCAAAAAAATTCTGTCTCTAGAATCTAGGGGTTGGCCAGACCTGCGGACAACATTTTGCGGACGCAACGCTTGCGGACCAAATTTTGCGGACGCAACATTCGCGGATGAAAATTTGCGGACAAAGATTTGCGGACGAGACTTTGCGGATGGAATTTCGCGGATGCAACATTTGCGGATGAACATTTGCAGACCGACTTTGGCCCTATTTTACTTGACGGTAGTTTTTTTGCCTTGGTCCCCCCTATTGATTTTTTCATGATTTTCTATTAGGAAATTGTGGAATGTTTTTCGACTGAGAACTTAAACAAATGCTTTAGACGAATGTCCGCAAACTTTGGCTTTTCAATTATTGCTTGCGCACCATGATGATCTAAAATTAGCAACCAATATTGCATAGTGAAACAATTTCCTAATAGAAAATCATGAAAAAATCAATAGGGGGACCAAGGCAAAAAAACTACCGTCAAGTAAATAGGGCCCCGACTTTTGCGGATAAACCGAAGTTTGGCAGAAAAGGGGCAGAAAAAAGAAGTTATCTCAAGCCGGGGTGAAGGATGACAGCATTAAAAACTAAGTTAGTTGAACCTGTAACTTAGGCGGTGCTTATATGAAGTTCGATAATTCTCGTCCGCAAATCTTACGTCCGCAAGATTTGATCCGCAAAAGTTGAGGCGCAAAACCTCATCCGCAAAGCTTTGTCCGCAATAATCACGTCCGAAAACACGCATCCGCAAAATATTGTACTCAAGTCTGGCCAACCCGAATCTAGAGCTCCAATACGAAAAATTTCTTCCTTATCAAAATGGGCACAAAATAAAAATAAATAAATGAATAAATCTCTCTGCACATTTGAAACTTTTTTGGCCAGAAATTACTATATTTTTTATTATTTTAGCAAGTGGTCAAATCCCTCGAGCCACCATCCAGTCGTCTGTGCCGGTAGTTGGTCCTTCAGTCACTTGTCAGTCCCGTCGTCTTTATGTGGGGAACATTCCGTTTGGTTGCAATGAAGATGCTATGCTCGACTTTTTCAACCAGCAGGTAACTTTTTTCAAAATTATTAAACCCAATTTTTTTCTTCTTTTTTAAAGGACCATGGTTTTTTGCTGCGTCCTAAAACCATGGTCGAACCATGTTTAACAATTTTTTCTTGTTCAGATGCACCTCTGCGGACTGGCTCAAGCTCAGGGCAATCCAGTGCTCGCTTGCCAGATCAATCTGGACAAGAACTTCGCCTTTATCGAATTCCGTTCCATCGACGAGACCACTGCTGGCATGGCTTTTGATGGCATCAACTTCATGGGTCAGCAACTCAAGATTCGTCGACCCAGAGATTATCAGGTATGGAAATGGAAGTTTTCGACTTGACTGATTTTTTGTTTACAGCCGATCAACACTAACTATGAAGCTTTGGGTCGCATGCCAGGTGGGTGTTTTGATTTGAGTTTGGTTGGAGAGGCTTTAATTTGGCGCATTTTAGTGTCGAACATTGTCGTCGACAGTCCCTTCAAACTGTTCATCGGAGGTTGCCCAACTACCTTACGGCAGATCAAGTAGGGTTTTGAAATTAAATGATAATTTCAGAAACAATATTCTTAGTGTGGTTTTTTCAAGTCTTAAAGGGGGGGGAAGCCATTTAGGTTTGAAAAAGTGGCTTCCATGGCGCAATGCGTAAGTGCTCGCGTTTTTTGGTCCAAAATGGGGTTTTTTGGTGTTGCAGGTTCAATACGACGTAGGGGCACACTATTTTTTTCGGCTTGTTTGGCCAGTTTAGAGAAAATTTGGGTCGCAATTACCTCTAAAATGGCCAAACGAGCCAAAAAAATAGTGTGTCCCTTGTGGGATCGAACCTGCAACACCAAAAACACCATTTTGGGCCACAAAAAGAGGGCCCTCACGCACTGCGCCATGGAAGCCACTTTTTTCAAACCTAACCTTCTTTAAATTGACTTGGCAAAGAGAGAGAGAGTGAGTGAGTGAGAGAGAGATTCTTCCCGAAACTTTTTGTAATCTTATAAAAAGCATTTATTTTGTCGCAAATTTTGTTCCCAGGAATCTAAGTCAGAGAAGTAGAATATTTTTATTATCATAATTTGACCAATCACTTTCAAAGATCTACAAAAGTGGCATTGGGAAAAGGTGCCGGCGTCTGTATACAGGGTGTTTTAAGGAATCCACCATCCCCCCTCTATACCTAAATATGGTAGAAACGTGTAGCGTCAAAAAATCGTAATCGGAACAGCCCTACCCAGGGTTGCCATTTTGCCTTTTTAAACAGGCCTTGCCTTTTTTTGGATGTCTCGCTTTTCTTTCTGAAAACAAAAAAAAGGATTTGTTTGTCCTGCTTTTTTTTTGAGAAAATTTTTACATTAAATGCTTTTTTTCGAGAAAATTTTATATTAAATGCCTTTTTCACAGGCTCATGCCTTTTTTGCAAGTCAAAGATGGCAACCCTAGCCTTACCTCAGCTTCTTCATAATATTATTTTTTGTTTCAGGTCAAAGAACTGCTCTCTTCCTTCGGCCAATTAAAAGCCTTTAATCTGGTAGTCGACCAGAACACTCAGCTCAGCAAGGGCTATGCCTTCGCTGAATACTTGGACACTTCTCTGACTGATCAGGTATCTATTTTATACTCTATTTATGTTTTATCATGCTTAGCTATCAGCCATATTTTAGGCAATCGCTGGTCTGAATGGCATGCAGCTTGGTGACAACAAGCTGCTAGTGCAACTTTCGTGTGCCAACAAGACAGGAGGCAGCACTGCCACCTTCACCAGACCCAGATCGCCGGTATTGATTTGTCCAAAGGAGCCGGACCACCCACAGAGATCCTCTGCCTCATGAACATGGTAACTGAAGATGACTTGAAAGAGGATGAGGAATATGAAGGTATAAATTATTCGGAAAAGTTAGATAAAGTTAAAAGGGCATGCTCACCTGTTTAAATTTGTCCCGACAATTCAATTTTTTACCGAATCATTGGGTTTCTGTACGGATTTTTCGGCTTGATTTCTAACTATATCAAGTTTGAACTAATATTTTATTCATAAATAGTCTGGTCTATATATTTTCTCTGTTAATTTTAAAACTTTTTTAGCTCCAACTTGTAAAATTTTTTGGATGAAACCTCAAATTTTTTTTGGGTTTCACCGGTTCGACTTTATATGGAAATTCGACTGAAATGTCAGCACCACTTTTGCTTGGTCTCATTCAGTGGGATTTGGGCCATGTCAATCTTAAATCTATCCAGAAACCAGAGTGTAAACCACGAAATGTGCAAAACTCATCCTCTAGAAAAAAAAACCACACAAACTGTCCTATGGCGTAAATTATAATGAGTTCGATTCGCACTGAGAACATACATGTTTTCTTAAATTCTTGACTCTTACAGTCTTATAACTTTTAGATATTCTGGAGGACATTCGTGAGGAATGCGCTAAATACGGAAATGTCCGCTCACTAGAAATTCCAAGACCGTACCCGGAGTGGATGTCAGAGGTGTGGGCAAGGTAAGAATGTTTGCTCTTGCCAAACCTGTCATAATATCCACAATTTTTAAGGTTTATGTCGAGT
Source organism: Ditylenchus dipsaci (assembly GCA_004194705.1). Taxonomy (NCBI): domain Eukaryota; kingdom Metazoa; phylum Nematoda; class Chromadorea; order Rhabditida; family Anguinidae; genus Ditylenchus; species Ditylenchus dipsaci. The sequence continues at coordinate 9,136 of SADC01001242.1, read as the reverse complement.
TCCAAGACAAGAATGAGTGTCAAAAAGCTCAAGCAGCTCTGACTGGACGCAAATTCGCCAACCGAGTGGTGGTGACCAGCTATTTTGACCCTGATTTTTATCACAGACGCCAGTTCTAGACAAGCAGAAAAAATATACACCAACCAAGTTTTTCCTCTGTAACCAACTTTCTTTACAATGCAGTGAACTATTTATCTTGAAGTCGTTTATGTTTGTGACGAGTTTCTGGCTGTTGTCCTTCACGAACCAAATAAAACCAAGTCTTGTGTGTAGTTGGTTGTTTAAGGACGATATTTTTTTTGGCCGCTAATTACTTTTTCTGTCCGCAAATTAGAAATCCCGCTAATTACTTTATTTTGGCACAAATTTACTTTATTGTGGCGCAAATACACTTTTTTATGGCGCAAATACATTTTTTTGTGGCGCAAAATAAAAATTAGCGCAGATAAACTTTTTTTGGCGCAGATACACTTTTTTATGGCGCAAATTTACTTTTTCTTGGCGCAAATTCACTTTTTATTGGTGCAAAAAAGGTTTGGCTCAAATACACTTTTTTGGCGCAAATTTACTTTTTCTTGGAGCAAAATTACTTTTTCTTGGAGCAAATTTACTTTTTATCGGTGCAAAATTACTTTTTCTCGGTGCAAATTTACTTTTTCTCGGTGCAAATTTACTTTTTCTTGACACAATTACATCATACCGTCTTTCTTCTTATTTATTTCAAAAATTTAAAATTTTATTTTTCACTACTAACCTTTACCCCACTTTACATAACCCCAACATTATAAGGCATAGTAAATAAACATAGCCCGGGGGTTCGCCCAAGGTAAATTCGCCCACAAAAGTTGTCCTGATACGAAATGTTTTGTTACTGCTCGGTCCACGCTTCTAAAATTCATGCGTTTTGAAAAATTTTGCGGGAATTTAAATTTCTTAGTCTGAATCAACCAAACCAAGTGGTCGTCCACTTGGTGCGAATTTTTCTTTTACGTTTTTCACATTCTAAAACCTGTTTTCTGGACTAACTCAGACATGCTGAAGACGGTTTGATAATAGTAAAATGTCGTTTTCTCGGGTATTTTTTGAGTATTGGGAAATAATTGATTTTGGTGAAATCAATTATTGCCCAAAACTCCAAAAATACTCGAGAAAACGGAATTTTGCCACTGTCAAACCATTTTCAGCATGCCCGAGTTAGTCAAGAAAACAGGTTTTGGAACCCAAAAAAGTAAAATTTTTTTGCTCCAAGTGGACGAACACTTGGTTTGCTAGATTCAGACTAAAAAACTCAGATTCCCGTAAAATTTTTTCAAAACGCATGAATTTCAAAAGTGTGGACCGAGCAGTAACAAAACATTTCGTATCGGGACAACTTTTGTGGGCGAATTTACCTGTGGACGAATTTACCTGTGGGCGAATTTACCTGTGGGCGAATTTACCGTGGCGAATTTACTGTGAGCGAATTCACCGTTTCCCATAGACCCGGGTCTATAATTTTTGGGTGCACTGCGTTCCACCGTCACTATTTTCACCGTCACCTATTTTCACCGTCACTATTTTCACCGTCGCCTATTTTCACCGTTCACTAAATACACCGTCAGCATTTTAGGACCGCTTTTTAGGTCTAAAATTTTCGAAATTTTCAAAAGTTTTGGTACCAAAATGTAGCTGACATTCAGGGCTACAATTTGGTACCAAAACTGTTAAAATTTTAAAAAAATTTAGATCTAAAAAGCGGTTTTAAAGTGCTGACGGTGAATTTAGTGAACGGTGAAAATAGGCGACGGTGAAAATAGTGACGGTGAAAATAAGTGACGGTGAAAGTAGGTGACGGTGAAAATAGGTGACGGTGAAAATAGTGACGGTGAAAATAAGTGACGGTGAAAATAGGTGACGGTGAAAATAGTTGCGGTGAAATTAGTGAACGGTGAAAATAGGGAACGGTGAAAATAGGGACGGTGAAACGTAGTGCACCCTAATTTTTCAACCTCCTGAAAATCGGAAAAAATTTGATGTCGATCTCGAGATTTTCGGGTGTTCAACCAAAATCTAAAATATGGAATCAGCAGAGTTCGTGGGAGCTAAGAAAACGCAAAAAAGATATTTGCAAAATTTTCACTCTGCGCTGAGATACAGACCCTCAAAGTTGAGGGGGTCTATAATTAGAGACGGGTCTATAATTAGAGAAAATACGGTATCTAACGAGATCATCAGCGCAAGGTTTTATACCTACTGGGTCTTGTATCCAGGCTAAAATAGGCTAAATTCCCGAAAATCGATTGGTTTCGGGGTCTTTAGTTGACCTGTTTCATTGAAATTTTCTGCCCTTTTTACTACTTTTTTTTCACATACCAAATGTAGCCAAGATTCTGGGCTTTCGTTTGAGCTATCATACAAAGAGAGAAAAAACTTGAGTCATGATTAAAATTCGAAACACATTCGACAATGCCCAATTCCCTGCCATCCTACTCAGGGATGTCCCAAAACTGTCCAGTATCATATTTGGAACTGACGTTTTTTGCAATTTTAATTTAAATAATCATTTACAACCGTAGGGGACCGGCTCCAGGTGCACACTAAATTGAATGTACACTAAATCGAGGGTTCATTCTAGTCATTTTAATTTTCACATACCCGCGGCGCACCGGGCACCGCGGGTATGATACATACCACTTGCTGGTGCGGCACCGGTTCAGCACCGTCCTCTAAAATGATGGCACGGGGCACCGCACCGGGCACCGACCTCTGAAATTTCGGCACCGGGCACCGCACCGGGCACCGAACTCTGAAATTTCGGAACCGGGCACCGCACCGGGCACCAACCTCTAAAATTTCGGCACCGGGCACCGCACCGGGCACCGAACTCTGAAATTTCGGAACCGGGCACCGCACCGGGCACCAACCTCTAAAATTTCGGCACCGGGCACCGCACCGGGCACCGGCGGTGCCGGTGCGGCCGGTGCCGCACCGGTGCCATTTACAGCACTGCTTTGGAGAAGGGGCCTTATTAGAAGATGCCTTTTTGGCCTTATTAGGCCTTATTTGAGGTGCGGTCTTATTTTTCAACACCTCTCAATAGATGGGGCTTTATTAGAAGGTGGGTCTCAATAGAAGGTGGGCCCTTATTAGAAGATATACGGTAAGTTGCAAAAATTTAAGGGCAGAGAGCATAGATAGTAAAAAAACAACCGTTTTTGACCAGTAGAAATAGACCACACTATAATAGAAAGCACTTCACACAGAATGATTCGTGAATCATCGAATTAATTTGAATCACAATTAAATCACGACAATTTGAATCATGATTCATATAACTCATGATTCAAATTGCAAAATTAATTTCAATCACATTTGAATCATTGCTATTCGGCTGTGATTCATATGAATCATGATTCTAATTGCAAAATTAATTTAAATCATTAAAAAAAATGATTCAAACTAATCATGATTCAAATCTCGTGATTTAAACGAGTCATTTTCGAAATTAATTTGAATCAATGATTCAAATTGCCAACACTGAATCCTACCCCTCAACAGTACTCTTTTCATCCTTGGTCAAACCTTCGCAAGTTACCTTTTTTTATGAAATTAAGTAAAAAGAACAAGCAAAATCACCGAACGAAAATAAATAGGTAAAAATCAAATAAAAATGTCAAGTAAGAATCTAAAATACGACTTCCAACAGTTAAATCGGTCTAGTCAAATCATTCGCAATATAAGTTGAACCCCTTTTAAATTAAAAATTGTGATATTTTAAAGTTGAGTGGAGGCGATTTGGCTTGCCTATAACTCATCAATTAGAGAACTCAACAATAAACTATTTGAACAAAAAGACATTTCATCAAAAAAGGGTTTCATCAAATTACTTATTTCAACAATCACTTGTTTGAATTTTAAATTGTTTGGCCAATCGTATATCTGATAAAAGAACATTTGGTCCAGTTTGTTTTTATCAGAAACCATAATGATCTTCTCGCGCTCTATCTTCTTGGGTACAACAACCATACCAGCTTATACTAAGCACATACCATCCTCGGGATAGGTACATATTCTGAGGGGTCATCTGTTTCCAAATCCCGGAAATTTTAGTTTTGTTCACATGATTCCGACGAGATTTCAAACGATGGTATCCTACCCAAAATTTACACTAAACATGTTTGACAATACCAAAACTGTGATTTTAGCGACTCAAACTCTAAGACCTAGGGTAGGTACATAGGGCTTAGGTAGATGTTAAGCTAGATGGCCTGAAAAAAATAAAAATTCAGTCAAAATAAAAATAAAATCATTTAGTCTAACGTAAAATTGTGTGGGGAATTGGGTTTGATAAGGCGGAAAGTGCGATTTTACACACCTAACCCCGAAACCTGTGGTGGATTCCACCTGACCAAGTGGATATATACCTGGCTGGCTTGAAAAATACAAAAATTTTCGCAATCAAAACAAACTATTTTTCCTAACCCGAAGTTTGGTGAGGAATGGGTTTGTTAACACCACAATTACGATTTCACCTATCGAAATCACAAAACCTGGGTAGATACCACCTGGCCAGGTGGATATTTACGTGGAGACCCTATAAAACAAGAAAATTTTCAAAAATTAAAAGGGGCATGCTCACTTTTTATGCTCATGTTTTACAATCTGTCCGCGCCAATTCAAAAAATTCTCCCGAATGATTGAACTTCTGTACGCATTTTTCAATTTGGTTTCTGACGAAACAAGGTCTAAGATTTTGTTTTAGGCAAAGTTTTATTAGAAACCAAGTTGAAAAATCCGTACAGAAGTTCAATGATTCGGGAGAATTTTTTGAATTGGCGTGGACAAATTTTGACTTGGGCGAGCATGCCCCTTTAACAAAACACCAATCTGGGGTTCAAATAGGTAAAATGGAAGTTTTGGTCTTACTCAATCTAAGTCACCATATGATTCACATATGGATGCATAGTTATAAAAATTTCATTTTTCAGGTTATCCAGGTGGACATCCACCTGGTCAGCTGGTACCTAGTAGGCTTTTAGTGGTACCTAGTAGAACCGTTTAGGGAAGGTACCGGTGGTTTTTCTACCCACCCTGAGGCTTACCGGTACTTAAAAAACTTTTGCTGTGACTAGTCAAGAAAAAAAAGATTGTCACCACCGAGATTCGAACCTGTGACCTGTTAGGGGATCAATTTACCAGAGGATCAAATTACATAGAGTGGATGACCACCTGGCTTTGTTAGTGCATGGGTCACTGTCACACAAAAAGCGGTGATAACTGGTCCTTCACCTAGTAGATACTGTATTTAAGGCATTTAATTATCGCTTGAAAACAGCTCCAAGGTCAAGATGGTACATAAAGATACCATTCCAGCTCTTCGACTTCCCTCAAAGTATATAATAAATCCCTTTGTGGATTCTGGACCAAAACAGGAATTTGACCAAATAAATAAAAAAATTATTTAATAAAAAATCCAATGAAAAATTTTTTTCCAATAAAAAAATTATTTCTACCGAGATGCATGACAAGTATGAACAGTAATACGCTAATGAGACCCATAGTAGATAGCGACAATATTTCAATTAATTAATACATCACAATAATCAATTTTTGAGCTCCAACATTTTCTTGTTCTGTTCTTCCTTCACTTTCTGCTCGAAAAACCCCAGATTTGACGTCAGCCATACTCGTCTTGAATCCTAAATTTGAAAAAATTATGCTCACTTCATTACAAGCTCAAATGAAAGCCCGAAAAAACTTGCAAATTCTTCTTTTGGCAGCAGAATCATCAAATAACCATCATGATCCAGTGGACTCAGATTGCAACAGTATGTGCAGGAACGGGCTTGTCTGTGTGCGAAAGAAATCTGAATAATCAAATTATTAAACATCTCAGTAAAAAAAAGAACGAAAGCCAACTCAACAATAGATGGACTGGCGAGAGAGCAATGAAAAGTGATGTGAATGGCACGTTTTTCGTCACAGACTCTATTCTTCCACTCGTCATCATCTTCTGAACACCACTGATGAATCTTGACAACAGAAAGATTTTTCACTTTAGCGTCTGGTTCACTTAGCATCCAGAAAAGCTCTTTTGCTCCTACTGAAGATATTGCGAAGCGCGGCATCTTGTTCCAGTTTGCTGGAAAAAAAGATGAGTGAATGAACCGAGAAAACTCCACTCAATCTAGAATTAGACCCACTCTAATGGCCCTCTATTGAGTTTTTTAAATTTTTCTAATGAAAAAATTTCGAAAATAAGATGACCAAACAAAGTGGGACGAATTCCAGAGCAAAACTTTTCACAGAAATCCCCTTACCTTGAACCCTAGATGTATCGTCGCAATTCTGCCATTACCAATTAGAGTTTTTATCGATTCTCGGATGACCACGAAATCTCTTATACCAACTACATTAGGTGTCACTTCAACATCAGCCGATTTTTCCACTGGAAGGGCTACCATTTTCTGCGCTTAAAACAAAAATTAAAATCAGTAGCCAGCTAATAGGAATCATAAATTATAGCGGTATTCAATGTGGCGTCTGACTATTTTGGACTTTGCATTAAATTTCAGGCATGTTACAGCAAAATTTTTTAATATAGAATCTAATAAAAGTAACTCGGCAAAAGACTGCTTTTTCCTGTCCAATTTTTTATTTTACAGTTTCTTAAAATTTACATGTAAACGGACACCTTCTTTTGTATAATTTTCTTAATTTTATACAAGCGTGTAACTCTGGAATGTACTATCAATCTCGAATAAGTGATTTGTGAAAAGTACGGTAATTTTACCAACACTTTGCTGTATTATTTAAAAATTGTATCTTATCTATGAGTAATAAGTAATAAATTGCAAGCCAACGCCATGACCAGCACATCGGGCCCAAAGCTACGAAGCACAGAAAGAAGAATGTAGGTAGCTTCCGTCATAAGCAGTAAGACAAGAAACACACCCAAGACCCAGCCTTTATTGTTACACGACACAAGCAACAATTTAACAAACATGTTTTCTGGTATGGTAATAGCGTCGATTCAGTCCGTCCATCGGTGAGTGCAGGTCGGCTCTGTGCAAACGTAATAGAGTCGCATCTCTTCCTCAAAAATGAGTTTGAACAAAAAATAAAGAGACTAGCTCAACAAAAAAGATACCTCAGCTCTTTTGGATTGCGCTTGGAAGAAAACCGCCTCATTGTGACCACATTTCGGACACGGATGCTCTTGAGTCTTCGCAGCGTAGATCATGCACAACATCAGCCACTATTTGAGTCAGCTCGCTAAAATAAAGATACAATCCCAGGAAGCACACAAGAGTCAAAGTCCACTTACTCAACTTCATGAGTCAGCTTGTTAACGTAGATGCACGGTTGTCGGCCACTTGCTTGTGTTCACAATTTCGGCAGGCATACAGTAGCTGGCGAGCCTCTTTGTCTTCTCTCGGATAAAGCATGTTGTTGCTAAAAAATATTATTTATAAACTAGACATCAATCAAGGCAAACCATTCAGGACAGAACTTTATGCCCACAAAACCTGGGCCTTCAGCCATAATAACGAGATCTGAGATGAAGTTTCTAAAAACAATAGATAAATATTGCGTTATCATTGCGAATTTTTATACTATAACTCCTTTCTTCCAATAAAAAATAATAAATTTAAAAATAAAAGTCATAGTGCCAAAAACTTTATTCATATTAGCTTTAAATCGGAATATTGAGCACTGCTTTGGTCACAACAGGGGCGCGACGTTTGAGTCCCGGGCCGTTTGGGTCCCACGGCGTTTGGGTCCGGCCGTTTGTGTCCCGGCCGTTTGGTCCCAGGCCGTTTGAGTCCCCGCACAACTATTATTCATTTTCAAAAAAAATGTTTTGTTTTGTTATAAGAAATTGTTTCGTGAATAAAACTGATATTTATCTAGAGATCTAATGTTGGATGCTACTACAGAACTGGCCCGAAGAATTGTAAATGGCCTTAGTGACTATTCAGCGATGAAGAAAATCTCATCGTTACGAATAATTATGCGAAGCAGCTAACAACAGAATCCAAGGAGAGCTCGGGGTTGATCATCCGTCCATTTGGCATTTTATCGATTCTTTGAAGAAGTGCAGACAGGTAGGGGACCAGCTTTACTCGAAATGGCTCGTGGAGACGCACCGAAGCCGAAGAGGACTTCAATACATTCTAGCGGACGACAGAATTTTGACAATTGTTGAAGACAGTGAAAACAGATCAGTTGTGGAATATCTGGGCGGCATAGCTTTGAACTTTTATGATGGGCGAATAGAATGTCGATTGAGAATCATTCTTTAAATGTCATGCTCTTTTTTGATTTTTGTTTTAGATGATTCCACCATTGAAATAAAAACTTGTATGTATATTCATCTTTCAAATTCGGCAATTTTTCTAATTAAAATGTTTGGCTGGGGAGTAAAACGGGGACCCAAACTGCTGGGACCCAATTGCCTGGGACCCAAACGGCCTGGGACCCAAACGGCCGGGACTCAACAGCCGGACTCAAACAGCCGGGACTCAAACAGCCGGGACACAAACGGCCGGACACAAACGGCCGGGACCCAAACGGCCCGGGACTCAAACGTCCTGATCCCCACAGCCAGTGTTTCCAAAAACACAGAACAGAATTTGAAAACAGACACAGAATTTTTTACATCACAGAAACAGAACAGAAAACAGAATATTTCGAAAACAGAACATAACAGAATTCTGTTCTGTGTTTCAAACAGAAACAGTTATGTTTGTTATGTTTCTGTTATGTTTCTGTTTTCGAAAAATTCTGTTTTCTGTTATGTTTCTGTTTTCGAAAAATTCTGTTTTCTGTTCTGTTTCTGTGATGAAAAAATTATGTTTTCTGTTCGTTTCTGTGATGTAATAAATTCTGTTTTCTGTTCTGTTTATGTGATGAAAAATTATGTTTTCTGTTCCGTTTCTGTGATGTAAAATTTGTTCTCTGTTCTGTTCATGTGATGAAAAAATTCTGTTTTCTGTTCTGTTTCCGTGATCAAACAGTCAAGCAGTTTTATATTCATATTTAATTAATTGCTACATACAACACAAAGATTTTTCGACGCTTACTCGGTAATACCCAACCCCCCCCCCCCCCCCCCCAAAAAAAAAGCTACTCGGAATACCCCCCCCCCCAAAAT
>SADC01001241.1:9162-38558 GCA_004194705.1 Ditylenchus dipsaci | reverse complement strand
CCCTCACGCGCAAGCATGTTTTCTTTCAACCACAACCAAAGAGAAGCAATGGATTCAAGGATTCGGCTAGCTTTGCACCTTCTCAGTCTTAAATAAAGTTTTAGAATCATAATTTTTTTAGCGCTAAAAAACCTCAAGCTCTGACCCCATTTCTGCAACTGGCTTGAAGTACATTCAAGTAGTCTTGGAAAATCGACGTTTTGAAAAGCTCTAAAAAAGTTGCCGCGGAGCACTGTTTTTGAATGTTCAAATACCGTTGCTTGAAAAAGATCTCGGTGCTTAAGTAGGGCGTCCACCATATAGTACTGACTTAGCCATTCGTTTCAACTGGACACACTAGAGCTTTTCAGCAAACTTTCTGACTTGATTCAATCTGTCTAAAAAACCAAAAAAGTTGCAAATTTAGGTAAACAATCAGGACCGAACATTGGAGACTAGTTTTTCAAGAAGCAAAGACCAGAACTGACTTCCAAACATGCGTTTTTTCTTCTTCCAGAAAGGCAAGAGTTCTTGTATGGCTTTGTCGAAAGCTTGCAATGGTTGAGCCTAGATGAGACATGCAGATTTGATGCTACTGCCGCCAAGTCTCGCCAGATTTGACCCTTCGTCAGTGGTGATGAAGAGTTTCTTGAGATTTACAGATCCAATTCCAAGCTTTTCTAATTCTTCTACCACAAGAAGACGCACATTCTCGCTGGTCTTTTTTGTGCATGAAGGAAACGGAGTGAATAGCAAGACCATATCCACTTTTCCTGATTTTATTAATGGGTTATACATCCGTTTTCTAAAATCAATTTAAATCTAACCGTTGTCGTCACAAAATGAGCTGTTACAGCCAAATAGTCCACTTGTTGGAAGTCTAGAGTTAGCCCGCCACCATGCTTTTTTGAGAGATGTGCTGCGCGATCATAATTTCTGATTGCTTTTACGTCTTTTCGACTTTCTGGCTCATTGTATTTCCATAGGGAAGAAGATCTGCGTCAGTTTTTGCAAATCCCTCGCTGTTGCTTTCAACCCTAACGTCGTAAATATAATTATGTATTCGAAGCAAGAAAAAATTAAAGTTTACACTCACGCGAAAAGCCGAAATTGATCCAAGAACGAAATGGACGAATGTATTTGATACCAAATCAAACGGCAACCCACAACACACGACGAACTTGATCAAAGAGAGATGAAAAGATTTTTGGAAACCAATTTTCCAGGTTGGTGCTTTTCAGCGTGACTTCTGAAAGCAAAATAAAAGCATTGAGTAGAGGTAGAAGCAGCTCACTGTAAATGAGATGATCATTTTGTGAATATGGGCATGAGGTAATTTTGCAGGCACCAGGTTCGTTTTTTTTCCTTCCTCTGAAATGAGATCATACGCGTAGCGGAATTGCTTGCTATCAACCCAATCAACGGCTGAATGCTTGCGCGGATCAAAAATGACCTTAATGAAATAATAACAGAAGTCCTATTGCAGATCGAACTTACTTTTCGGCGTCTTTCTTTTGGTGAAGATTTCAGCTTGCTCTAACGGCTGTCCATTTTTTTACTGGAACAGGTAAGAATTACGCCAAGATGGTTATGTAAACTCCAAAACACCATCAGGCGAAGCTATGTTAAGATATCACCATGGCTATATCCAGACTGCGCCTAAGTGCGCCTAAACTGCGCCTAAACTTCGCTAAATTGCACTAAAATTTAGGCGCTTTAGGCGCGATTTTGACGCACATGATTTTAATTGCATTTCAAATGATTTTTGGCGCAGGTGCGCCTAATTAGGCGCAATTTGCGAACTATACTAATTACTGACGCACTAATTACGACGCACTAATACGCATAACCTCGAGGCACTGTTCTAGGCATGATATTTATTTGTATGCTCAATCTGAATGATTCCTTGATTTTATAGTCGACTACCTTAAAGTACCGTTTTTCATAAATAACCAATGTGTTGAAAGTCTAGTTAGTGAAAAGAAGATTTCGGTCTCGACGAATTTTCAGCAGACAATTTTGGGTTAAATTGACTAGTTCATTCGTTTCCCAAGAATAATAAAAATTTTGTGTACAAATTGACTGCAAAATACGTAAAAATTGTATTTCTATTGAAAATGTTGCGATGAAGCATGTGAAGCAAAACAGTATTTGCAGAAAAAAAATTAACAACAAAAAAATCTTTTTGGAGCTAAAAAAATTTATGCGGCAAGAAAAGACTTTGTTCTCAATTTACATGCTCACCCTTGCTCACCCCTATAAGACGGTCACGGAGAAGTGATTTTTCGCTCATGTCTTTTTATAGATATGCACAGAATATATATGTTGTTTCAGCTGTATTTCTATTACAACTTGTTTTTTGAAACAAACAGCCGAATGAAAAAAAAACTAAAATTAGAACAAAAATATTGAGTTTGAAAATGTTAACGTAACTTCGAATCACCCTGTAATTATATGTGCGTTTTTTACATGCTTTTCAAAGTTCACAAGACCCAATTCTGACAAACCTTAAGAAATATCAATGAAATCGTCCCTATTGCAGAAGTCGCACTCTCAAGTATTCCTTTGGTTGTTGTGCTTAGGCTGGCGAGACGCAGTGTCTTTCTATCTTTGGTTTGCGGTGAACCACAAACAATATTCTCCCGTTTACCAGTTTTCTTAAAGTAAAAGTAGTATTATGAATCAGAGGGGTATTTACAGTAGCGCCCGAAAATCTCTAAGAAAGACCAGATTTAATTAACAATTCCAGATTTTGAAAATAGACGCCATGTACCTCTAATAAAGGAAATACGGAAAGGTTTTCGCTCTTTGGATTTCATACCTAAGGGATTTCTGCATGAGAGTTGTATTACTAGTCTTAAATTGCTTGATGGCTTTCAGAATTCATGTCGCGGATAAGATGAAAAAAAAGAATAAAATACCTTTTTTAACTCAATTTTTTTTTTACGAATTTCAGGGCTTGCCTTTTTTAATTTTTTTATTATCCACAAATGGTCCATTTGCAACAAGAGTAATATGTTACTTCAATTCCATCTTTGTGTCAAAAATAGAGCATATGAAGTGCATTTGCATATTGCACGAGTTTGCCTGGTTTTTGGCTTGTCTTTTTAGTTAATTACTGGTCTGGAATTGCTTGATGGCTTTCCGAACTCAGTTTGATGTCCCTTAAGAATCGGTATACAGTCGAGTCTCGATATAGTGACACCCTCGGACTGACCATCAGGTGCCACTATAGAGGGTGCCACTATATCGAGGGTGCCACTATACCAAGACCTTTATCAAATTCAGTGCAATGGTGCCACTATAGCGAGACTTTTTTAAGGGGCATGCCCGTGCGTTAAGGCGCGAACCAGCAGTTTTTTTCGAATTTTTTCGAAACGTCCATTTTTAACTCGTTCTGCGTCAAATCTGATATATATGACCTTATACTGCTTTAAAAAACTAGACAGAATACTTAATGAATCTAGACGAGAACGAATGTAAAATTTATCGAGAAAGAAAAGAACTGCTGGTTCGCGCTTTTTCTCCCCATCGGCACGATCATGCCCCTTTAAATCAATAATTCTTTTCCAACAGAACAATCGAAAATAAATTTTAAAAAATTTGGAAGAAATCTGTGAGTTTACTTTTATCTGAACACCAGTGTCTTGTTCACTAACAGAAAAAAGAAGACAATAAGAAGGTTATTCGACATTTGCGCGGCACGACATTTGCGCGCCGACTTTTGCGCGCCGACTTTTCCGCGCCAAAATCGATTTCTCTGGTCAAACAAATGGACCACCTCCTAAACTATACTCAATTGTCCTTGATGACCCCGTCCTCTTCACGACCTCATGACCGCCTTCTTCATTTTCAGAGAGATCGTTTGCGCTTTTTAGAAATTCCATAGCTGAATGCAGACAACAATTTGAATTTTCCACTATATGGAGGGTGCCACTATATCAAGGGTACCACTCTAGTCATTTCCTCATAGCTGAAACCAAACTAGCCGACACCACACTATGACGAAGTGCCACTATAGCGGGGGTAAACTTTCTCTATTTTCTTTACCGGTCAGCCAAATGCGGTTTAGTGTGCCACTATAGCGAGGGTGCCACTATATCGGAGTGCCACTATATCGAGACTCGACTGTACTACTACCGGATTCAAATACTGACCGGATACACCGACCGCATACAGTGCCAAATTTGGCCTCCCCCATTGACTTTTTCAACTTTTTTCGATTTCTTAATTTTTCACGCACTTAAGTTTAGGCTTAGGCCAGCGCCCGTTAGGACGGAATCAAACGTGTGGTTTAAACATAGTTTTTAATACTTTCGCGAAAAATCGTATCCGGTCGGTATATCCGGTCAATATTTGTATCCGGTCGGTGAGCAGTCTAAAAAATTTTGGGTAGGATGTAGTGAAAATGATTAACGTCAAAATTCAGCTGTGAATCCCATTATAACATTTGAGAAAATTTAGTCAGTCAGATCTATTTGGTGAATGAGATTTACTGTAGTTCTAGGTTAGAGATGCGCGTCACATACCTCAGAAATGATTTCGAGAAGTACGCTTGATCATAAAATGCATATGAAGTCTATTTTTGCCACGACTCGATTTTCAAACATGGTGAAGCATCAAAAAAAAAGTGGCCGCTGTATTATTCTCTTCCTCAAAGAAACACAATACCTGCTTGGCAGAGGAACCGGAAGGTCTGACAATGGCGTCCCCAGGGTCCATTTCTCGCAATATCCTCTCGGCATCCTTGAAAGTGACGTTGTGGAAAGAGGATGTGATATGACCATTTTGACAAAGTGGTTCTTGGCTGTCTTAGCACTTCTCTCTTTCTCTTTTTGCTCTTTGTCTTTTTTGCAGCGCTGTTCATCGAAGCGATTGTTTTTTTCTGACACATAAGATTTTCGCAGGTCGGAGGTACGACACGACAATTCACATTGATTTTTTCTGTGATTTTCATTTTTATTTTATAAAGTGTACTTTATTTTCAAATTCCGAGTAAGAGCATTGTTTTAAAAGAGCATTGTTAAGAGCATTGTTCTAACAAGATTAACTTCGAAAAAATAATCAAAAAAATAGAAACAAACAAAATACCGTGAAAAATTTCAAAAATACCTGATTAGTTCTAATTAGTTCTTTTTTGAATTTTTTATAGCTGACTTATTAATAGTGTATTACACTTTCAAAACTGCAGTATAGTTGCAAAACTGTACTACAGTTTGACAAAGCCGTCAAAACTGCAGTAAAGTTTCGAAAACTGTACCACACTTTTCAAAACTATACTACAGTTTTCAAAACAGTACTACAGTTTTGACTACTTCTCCAAACTGTAGTACAGTTCTGACTAATTTTTTTCAACTGTTATACAATTATGAGAAAAATGTACTACAGTTTTGAAATGTAATACACTTTCAAGCTGTACTGCAGTTTTTGCAGCTGTAGTACAATTTTTTGGCATTTTCGATATCACTGGCTTTGGCTTTAAAATAAGTGGTAACTTGCCTGTGAGCCGTCTTTAAAAAAATATTTTATTATGGTCAATAGATCCTTCACAAAAAACAATAACTTTAATTAATAATTCACTTCTTGTAGACCTCGGGTCTGTGCATATAATGCAATTTGAACCAATTAATCAGTTCCTCCGTTGAGTTGAACATTTGGTAGCGAACTTAATGCCTTCAGGAGTGGCTGATAAGTACTCGTGCCTAACCTTTTGCTGAGCTAGATAGGACAAAACAAACTTGGCTGGATACTTTTGACTGGCAGTCAGTGTGTAGCTGCAATAAATTGAATTAATCGAAAGTCCATTTTACACAACCGAAAACTTTTCACGGTTCTGTCTAACATTAATAATTATTGAATTGAATCTTTCCACAATTAATTATGCATCAACTTGAGATGAATTTGAATTTTGACGGTGACATTTAATTTTTAAGAGCAGTTCTCTTAGCAAATAGACCATGCTCAACACGAATCTGGTGTATCAATTCCAGGTTAGCTGAAGACTTTGTTTTACTATAGTTTGAGCCTTTTTGGTGCAGTTTCAGTTCTGCATATTCTAGTCAAGAGAAATCGTTTTGGAAAAATGACACGATAGTTCTTTTAGGCCGATTATTTTACATTATTTTTTCATAAACCTTACAACAATATGTGATTGAACAGCTGATTTCTTCCGCTTTCTAACGGAATATAGAAGTTATGCATGTGTATAAAATATTTGAGTACTAGCTGATTTTATGAACATAACCAAGTCACATTTAACACCATTTAGAAATTGGTCGAAATCTGAAGCCAAACCGCTTTTTTGAAAATGATTTGCAGATTAAGATTCTCCGTGAAATTCTGCACTATAATTAGCTGGTCTTACAGTCACAGCTTTCCGCGTTAAGGTAAATCATAAGAAGTGCTGTTGTCGAAGTAAATTTCCTTTGTGCGGACCGACCTTACGGTGTGGTTCATCGAGGTGCCGGTTTATCGGAGTGTCCTTTGTTGATTTTCTTCGTCGGCCAGCTAAACTGGACTCAGGGTGCCGGTTTATCAAGGGTGCTGGTTTATCGGGGTGCCGTTTATCGAGGTTTGACTGTAGTGTATTATTATGGACTTAAGCTGTTTCTCCAACACAAAGAATCAGAAAAAGATTTGAGTCCGTCATAATATATTCTGACCTACGCTGCGCCTATATTCAAGCCTAAAAAATCAACACGGGACCAAAGCAAAAAATTTGAGGGTAAAAGTTTAACAAACGTCTCATGAGCTACTAACTTACAGAGGCTCATCTAGAAAATAATTTAGGGAGCTAAAGCTTCCCCCCCCCCCCCCCAGAGGTAATTTTAGCTACACCGTTTTCGACTATTATGGTGTTTTTATAATGAAATGAAAAATTTTAGGGGGGGGGGGTCTAATTACCGGTAAACCGCCTGCATCAGGTGGGGGAGCTAACCAGGCAAAAGCTATCACCCCTTCCTGAAATTTATTATTTGATTGGAAAAATACGATAAAAGCCAAAAACGGTGTAGTAAAATGACAATTGAATTAATTTTATAATTTAAAAAAATTTGGATATGCCTCTGTCCTGGTTACGTCCCTGGCTACTTATTTTAATCAATACATGTGAGAGTCTGTTTTCAACTTGTGATATTTTGTGAAATATAAAAAAAACCTACGGTATTTTGGAAGGGGTGCGCTGCTTCTCCGACACCAAATGCGCTTCAATAGTAGGTGTGTCCTCGGAGTAGACACCGTCCATGTAGTATTTGTAGGTCATAATGTCTCTTGCAAATCCAGCCATCTGAATAGGGAGTTTCAGAGCAGTTTTGATTGAGTTATAAATAAAACTTACTGGTTGAATATAGCGGGCAATTATTTCATCCAAGTCTTCATAGGGCTGAAAATCGATAAACTGTATATCAAAAGATCTTAGAGACTAATTTTAGAATTTTTTCACTTGACAAGCTAGGAAAAAAGTTTAACCACACTCAGAGCCAAGCTTTGAAGTGGCTTACCAGAAAAGACACTCAAACTTGGTCATTTACCTCATATAAATACTGATTGTAATGGTTTATTTATTCGCTAATTTTTCTGGCACCTGTTTGATAATTATTTGAGAATCGAAGTGACAGAAAAAGGCTTGATACATTTATGGTTAAAATAGGCATTGTATAATGGCGTAGTGGCGAGCAAACATGTGCACGAGCTTTATTTTTGGCGATCCGGCCAGGCCCGGGCAGAATCTTAAAAAACAGCCTGCCCTTGCCGAGCTGTCTTCCATATAGTTAACAAATTATACCTAGTCATCACATTTTTTGTAGTCAAAAAATTTCTTAAAATAAAAAAAAATCTCAAAAAAATTAAGGAAATTTCCAATAGTCCACAAATTACTTAGTCAACAAAGATTCCAGACTTTTACGGGCCGGCCCGTGTGTGATTTTATAAATTTATAAATTGCAGACTGGACCAGCCCATGCACATGCCTGGTGGTAAGCTTTATTTGGTTTGATTCCGCCCACTGGCTGTTCTTATTATTTCAAGCTTCGAAAAAAAATACTCAAAAACCAATAGAAATAAACACAATGCCACAAAAAAATTCAAAAATACGGCACGAAGTTTCCTAAAAACCAATGTTTACCAAACCAAATTTGAGTGTCACTTCCAGTTAGTTCTTTTTAGAGGTTTTTTTTCTGCCGTTGACATATTAATTTTGAATTTATTTTTGCAGACAACTCTAAAGCTAATTATCGCTAAAAATACAGCCAAGTAAAATATATATTTTGAGTGGTAACTTGATTAATGCTGCCATGCAGAAATTAGGTCAAAACATAGTTTTAATTAAGCGATAATTTAAAAAAAAACAGCTGTAACCCACCTCATTGTTGATGAAAAGAATCTTGCCGATGTCGAAGACCCTTTCTTTGTTCTCCTCTCTAATGTTGACGTGTTGGTAGATGTTCTCAGCCACCTTCCAGTGATAGTTAACTGCTTGGCTGAGGAACCAGATGGTCTGACAATGGCATCCCCAGGGTCCATGCCTCGCAACATCCTCTCGGCATCCTTGAAAGTGACGTTGTGGAAAGAGGGATGCGAGATGACCCTTTTGACAAACTGATTTTTGGCTGTCTGAGCACTTCGCTCCTTCTGCTTTTGCTCCTTGTCTTTTTTGCAGCGCTGTTCATCAAAGTGATTATCTTTTTCTGACACATTTGACCTTTGAAGATCAGAAGTACGACACGACAATTCACATTGCATCTTCTCTGTGTTGAAGCTCATCACTCGGAAGACCTGGTCGCGGCCTGGCTGAAACAATGCTCGAAATAAAAAATATGCTTGCTATTTATCAAGACATCAGCTACAGTCGAACCTCGATAAGCAGACACCTCGATAAGCCGACACCTCGATAGCCGACACCCTTAGTTCGGTCCCTTGGGGTCTCGGCTTATCGAGGTTCGACTGTATATTTTGTTTATTTGATTTAAAAAGGCACTTCACCCTTCCCCCTGGCACCTCAGCCTATTGTTCACCTGCCAGGAGAAATCTACAAGGGTGTAAGACAATGAATCGCGCAACGTCAACCTGTCACACATAGTACGAAAAATGTCAAAGTTTTTATAGCACATTTTTTATATGGCTTGCGAAATCTTAAATTAGCTGAGAGCGTACGATTGACAAATAGATGCGCCATTAAAACCAAATATTTCTTCTTTTAAAGGGCATGATCGTGCCCGATGGGAGAAAAGGCGCGAACCAGCAGTTCTTTTCTTTCTCGATAAATTTTTAAATTCGTTCACCCTGTTTATTTTCCTCGACTTTTTAGGAAATTTTCTGATCTGTAGGTCCAAAAAGCAGGAAGCAATCAATTGCAACCATTTCCAGCATTGCTATACTGTGAGCAAATGCCCTTATTTTAGGATTTCAAGCAAATGACAGACCTATGTAGGATGGCATAGAATTAGACGTTGTTAAATGTTTTTTAGGTTTCAGTTCTACCTTCATATCGCTTTTTTCTCTGTATGGTATTTAAAATGAAAGCCCACAACCTAATGGCCGTCGGACGTGTGAGTCAGGTGATGCGTCTATAAAGTTCACCCGTCCTCCTTAACTTCCAGGAGCATTACCGATTCTGTTTTTTGAATATCTGTTGAGCGCTCATTTTTAAACCCGGCGGCTACTACCAGGCACGGTTTGCGTGAGGACAAATATTCGGTCGTGAGGATAAGGACGACGTGAGCTCATGAAATATGGGGCTGCGTGAGAATTTCAAAAAGCTCTCCTCACGTGAGGTGAGCTCACGTGAGAATCGGTCCTCATGGGATGAGCTGACGATGCTGTGAGCTCATGCAAACCGTGCTACTGGTCGTCTAATAAGTTCGCAATACAAAACATTTTAGGTGGTAACTCTCTGGTGGCTTGCAAAAAGTGACAGGTTTCACTAAATTATTTAACGTCATTTAGTGAAACGTCGCAAGATAACACAAGATAACACAAGATCACAAGATCACAAGATAACATTCGGGATTCATATAAAATAATCTTTTTGCAACCACCAAAGAAGTTAGGACCTAAAATGGTTTGTATTGCGAACTTATTGGATGACCCAGTAGAGAAAATGAAAATTCATTGAACTACTGTACGGGTTTTTTAACTTGTTTTTAACAAACTCTTCCAAAACTAGACTCAAGCAGAGCGCATTCGATGAGTGACACTGTCAACCTTCACATCGAATTGTGCACAATTTACCAAATTGATTCTAAAGCTATAATGTTTTTGATAGGTTTTAAATCTAATTTTAAAATGGACGAGAATCAAATGTGCCCCGTTTCCATCTCTAATTATTTGGTACTAGAACAAGGGCAAAAGGCTCCATTGTGTTTGTAGCTTTTAGCAGTTGTAATCTATTGAAAGTACCAGTTTTTACCTATTAATTTCCACGCATATACCCTTACTAGACTTTCACGGAGAAATGATTTTTTTTCTCATGCCTTTTCATAGGCAAGCACAGAATTACATGTTGTTTATGCTGTATTTTCTGTCACAAGCAGCCGTTCCCTAAAATCACATAATGTACATACTGTTTTTTTTTCAAAATGAAGGTCATTCGCTAGGAGAATGTCCCCCTCAAGGACAAGACTGGGGGTATACTACGTTCATTGCATAGTTAACCAAACGCCAACAAAGATTTTTTTAGATTCTATATGACACTAGCGCCGCTATTTCAGTATTTTTCTACTTTTTTGTTAAGGAATTCGAAATAAACAAAACTTACAACTAATCTTTGAGCGGGATTTCTGAAAGAGTCTGGTGTGTCCGAAATGTTTTTCAAGCCTACAAATCCCAGTATTCCATTGTCGAGCCTGACTTTTACGCCCACAGGTATGCCCTGACACTCTTTGTTGTCTGTGTGACTCCATACTAAAAAAATGTGTGTTATTTTCAAGTTCACAACTGTTAAATTTGACAAACCTTGAGAAATATCAGTGAAATCGTCCCTCTTGCAGAAGTCGCACTCCCAAGTATTCCTTTGGTTGTTGTGCTTAGGCTGGCGAGACGCAGTGTCCTTCTCTCCTGGTTTGCGGTGAACCACAAACAATATTCTCCCGTTCACCAGTTTTCCTAAAGTAAAAGTGGTGTTATGAGTCAAAAAGTATTTCAATACTTATGCAGTCCAAGCGAACATACAGCGAGATTAGAGTTCGCCATTTTCTTTTAAAAAATTTTCCCTAGTGGCCCTTTTGCCTCGTTTTCAATTTTTGGATAATTTCAAAAAAGTCGGGATTGAAAAGTAGATGGAAGCTAGGCGGATTCGAACTCGAGAGTGTATTTGCAAAATGTCCTATTTTAGGCTAAGATTTTTTTTTAATTTTTTTGATAAATACATTTTTTATAGTGTAATCAAAGCAGTTTACCTTCAGCACACACGTCGCCATCTTTGACCAGTATTTCGTAGAGATCTTTTCCTTGAGGTGTTTTGTGAGGGGCACGCAGGTCTTTGTAACGGTAGTTGAGCTCTGCTCGGATGTCGTAAAGGGTGATGCTTTTGTTGCCGAAGCCCTTTAACAGTTTTGGTTAGTTTATTTATTCATTTGGCATCTAAATCAAGAAAGTGAACTGACTTGTCTAGCCAGCTCTTCTGCAAAAGCGTCCAAATCCAAGTCCTTCAATCTGTCGGGACACTGAAAAACTTCAAATATTGAAACAGTAACTGGCAGCAGTTTTTATTTCTCATCATAAATTTCTAAATTTCAAAAAATTGGATTAGTGAAAATTACTCAAGTTTGGCTGCTACTAGTAGGGCTTTTATTTCTTAAAAATTTAAAATACTGTTTCTGGCATTCTGACCTAGGCTTTATTTTGAACGAATTGTGTTAGACAAGCCGCTGCTTAATTTGTAGCCAGTGAGATCATGTGGAAAATGAGTGGTAATTTTTTGAGAAAGATGGAAGATGTGTCGAATCACAATGCAATTAAATTTAATTATCGGCTTTTCGGCTGTCAAATATTATATATCCATTTTTACCTGCAAATTTCCTCCAAAGCTCCAGTAGGGTCTGCAGGATCGTCGATTTCCAAAGCATCAACCGCCATTTTGCGAGCCCACTCATAGGTTTCAGGGTGTACTCTGGAGCCATCCAGCACTTCTACATAGGCATCTGTCCGCTCAGACACCCTAGCTGTGTCAATTTTGATGAATCCAGACGCGTTCATGAACACCTAAACGAGATAATTTTAAAATTTTAAATGAAGTTTAAGATTTTTAAAAAATACCTTAGGACCCATCCGGCAAAAGGTGACCAATTTCGTGCGACTTTCCAGCAGATTGTCGTTCTGCTTGAGTATTTTGAGCAGATGAGAAGCTTTCCTAGGACCCAGTCCACACACAAATTGAAGTCTGCAAAAAAGAGTATTTATTAAGATGCACCATTGTTGAAATGATCGAGCAAAATCTTTTTCTCAAGCATTTTGAGCAAAGTATAATCAATAACTGTATTTTGATAACTGTAGAATTTTACGTATAATGTACGAGAAGTTCTACAGTCATCGACGTTCAATCCTTATATAGTAAGAGAGCACCCTGAGTTCTGATTAAAACAATTTCTCTTTATTTTTCTGAGCGCTCTTTTTTCCAGCTAAGGTAATGTTTTCAGCCACCTTCCAAGTAATGGTCAGCTGCTTTGCCGAGGACCGGAAGGTCTGACAATGGCATCCCCACGGTCCATGCCTCGCAGCATCCTCTCAGCATCCATATTTTTATGAAGGATATAGTATTTGGGATGGGGAGTTGACACGTTTTTTTGGACTTCGGAGGTCAAAAAAGGTCATAAACGGCAAAAACGATTTTGTCGCCAATTCCATCGTGTTCCCTAGGATATCAGCTTTCTTTTAAAAATAGATCGTCAAAAAGTAGTTGTTTTAAAAGGGCATATGCCTACTTTTATGAAGTCATAAGATTGGGATTAGGAAAATCTGGACTAAATTAAAATCTTTCTTTGTCTCGAAACAAATTTAAAACGGTCAAATTTTAATTTCAAAGAGAGGGGGAAAGCTGTCAAGTAGACAGTCTCGACACGAAAGTATTTTTTTCTTTCCAATGTAGTTCTAGAGCCATACTTTGTCCACAACTCGGTGTAGCCATCTCAGACAAACTTCTACAAAATTAAAAGTTGAATAAGCATGATCAATATCAAAAATTCAAAAATTCTTTAGAAAATGCACTAAAAATTCAAATTGAAAAGGGGAAAAACCATCAAAAAGGGGTATTTAGGGTATTTTTCGAAGAAATTTTGAAATTTTGATATCGATGTTGCTAATCCAACTTTTTATTTTGCACAAGTTTGTCTGAGATTACAACACCGAGTTGCCGTAAAAGTATGGCTCTAGAATAACATAAGAAAAAAAATCTTGGACAAAACTTTTCGTGCCGAGATTATCTCTTTACAGCTTTCACGCTCCCTTTAAGAGCGCTTGTAAGGAAATTGAGCATGCGATTCACGATCGTGTTGTCATGAAGTTACGTATTGTCTGATAGAAAAAAATTCATATAGGTTCCAATAGGCGCCTCCTGACCCTTATATCTTGTTTTCTACGAGGAATTCTACAGTTATCGACCGCATTTTTTTAAATTGCCCTGGGTTTATTGACTTAAATTTTTTTGATAGCGGTTATTTCAGGGAATACTGCCTCGAAAACACAATTTTCAAACAAATAATTCTCAAGAAGCGCGGATGTAAAAAACGATATATTGTCAGTAATACAACACAAAAAAACCTACAGTCCAGCGGTGTGAGGAAATTCTAGGCATCTGTTTATGTCCACACCCACCTAAAACACTAGCAATTTACCAATTGTCCATGGTGATCACCAATTCCTAACCTCGTTAACCCTGTTGATGCACTCTAGCTGCAAGGCGAACAAGAGGTCTCTTTTAGGCAATTCCGACTGCAGAGGATGGAACTTCATAAACAAGACGTCCTCGTCCGAATTACACAGATGGCTGATCTCGATCAAGGGATCGAGCACGAATCTGGCCAAGGAGACGGCTTGTCTGAGCAAAGGTGGATACTCAGGGTATTCTTGCTGCAAAATAATGTGGCATGAAAAAAGTTGATGAAAAAAGTAGTTACCATAGCATTCCTGCTGCTCATGTACACTTTGGCTGCATCATTTTCTGTGATTTCTACGGGAATTTCACTGTAAAGAGCTTTATTATTTAAAAATTGTGTGTTTTTGCAAAAAATCAAAAAAGTCTGGTTTTAAATCGTTTTTGTTTTTTTTTATCAAAAATGAAAAATGAATTTTTGTGGAAATTAAAAAATTTTCGGCAAGAAATTTAAAAAAAATAGTTTTCTAGACCAGAAGAGGGAGGAATACTGAACTAAAAATTTTAAATTTCTATTTTTCGCAGATTGTAAAACTTTTTCATCGCCAAAAAATCCAAGTTTTGATATGGAATTTGAAATTTAGCTTGCGAAGTAGAGAACTGAGAGTATTTCACATGCTAAAGTAAAAAAATATCGCAATACTTTCATACTGGGGCTGATAGGCTAATTGAAAAAAATGATTTCCGGAATCAAATTTTCTTGCTAGCATGCAAGTTTTTTCTTCTAGCGCTTTAGACCACGAAAAATATTATCATCAGTTACTTACGCAACAGATCCCTCTCAGTCATCATAGTTGTGACTAGCTTCTTGACATCATCCGCTAATCTAACTGCTTCCAGATCCTCTCCATTTATTCCAATGATGTGGGGTTGGCGGCGTAAGATAAGTTTTCTCAGATTATTCATGTCTTCTTTCTGAAAATAAATGCTTATTCAAATATACAAAAATGAAAAAATATGCCACCTTCAAATTAGCCTCCTCCACAATCCTGGAAAACATTCTTTTGTTGAAGTGGACCAGTCGGAGGTAGTCGATGACCATGCCATCTTGGTCGATGACCAGGGCAAAAGAAGCTTCAGCCCGGTCTGGGGAGTAGCAAATGGCCATTACTCTAACTCCAGTGTCTTCCACGTCGTCCTCATCGTTTGGATACCTGAAGGTGGGCTTGTAGGCTTCAGTGGACAGCACGTCCAGCAGTTTGGCTGAACATTTCTGCAAAAAGTCCGTATAATTAATATTATAAGGCCATTGTAAAATACCCTTAGAACACATTCTCTGGCCTCTTCATATAGGCGTTCATGAGCTTCTCGCTCAAACACTGGCACCTGGAAAAATGATTTTCAAATTGAATATTTGATATAAAATGAGAATTTAAGAAATTAAATAATAGGTGGATCAAGGATGGACTTGAACTCGGACGATTATGAGATTCGTAAAAAAATTCACTAAAATAACTATATCAATTATATTTTGTATTTTTGAAATTTATTTTCAAATGATTAGTACATGGGTAGACTTTGGTGTTCTTGTGCCATTTTTCTTTTAGGACACACGTATGAACCGGTCCTAGGGTGCCCCACCTAAAAAAGTCTAAGGCTTTACCTGAATAAACAAACAAAAACATGCAACGAAGAAACGAAGGATAAACAAATTCCAAAGGCGTTAATTTAAATAAATGGCATATCTCTTCAATTATTTTTTTCTATTTTGATGATCGAGGTCTGTATCCCATAAGATTGTCGGGAACCTATAAGATTTTGGGCCTTTGAGAGCCCTAGACCCGTCTCCAAAAAAGTTCTGAACGTGTCGGAACAAAGGTTAAGACGACAAAAAAAATTAGACAAAATGTTCTAATCTTAAGACTAACTGCATCTAAACTCAATTTTTGGGAAAAATATTTGGGCAACCTCTTTTTTAAATTAACCAACCAAAAAGTCGTTGACACACATCCTGAGGATCTCCTTTCTCAGCTTGTTCCACTCCTCCACGACATAAAAGTACTCATCTCGGTGGAATATGGTGGTGTCTTTGAAGAGGCTTTCAAGCATGGTATTGTTCGAGGTGGTCTCTAGTTCTGTGTCTGCATACAGCTTGATCTCACTAAACCGTCGTTTTTGCCTAAATTTCAGCTATTTTTTAAACATTTTTTCAGTAAGTCCAGAACTTACCCTGAGGTATTGGAGGTATTCTTCGTCTCGCAGCTCAGCAACAGGCTTGTCCTTGATGTAGTGCTTGCCCCAGAGGGGGTGGCTCTCGTCTATGTCGTCCCTACCTTTTTTGGTGGGATAGACGGAGAACTTGAGACGTTGGCGAAAATTCCTCTCAGCTTTTTCCTGACTGCTGGCTCACGACTGAACTGTTGGGCTAGCACATAGACGGTTCCTTTCAGGACATCTTCGTTGGTTGGGAAGTTGCTGGAAAAAAGAATGTTTTAAAGATAGAATAAGAACTACAGGGTGTGTTAGAAATTTCAGAGACTTTCTTTTGCAAATAACTTTTTCCGTAGGTCATTTTCCGAAAATCAGAAATAGACCAAATATTTGGTGTATAGTGTCAAAAACACGATTTTCCCTTCGTTCTAGTCTACTGGTTCTGAAAGTTCTGACCTGAACCACAACGGGTACCAAAAGGAAATTGTCTTTTGTCATTATATACCAAAAATTTCGAGCGCAAGCTGAATATATTCAAGTTTTAGAAAACAACTTACAAAAAATTATGTACAAGAGGAAGTTTTTAAAATTTTTGCAATGTGCTGTTAGCTTCTCCCTACGTGCAATTTTTAATTACTGTTCTTAGAACTTCATTGGCATAGGAATTGGCCAAAGTATTTTCGTTCCCAATAATTTTCGTTAACATAAACGCTCTTCATTTGCTGCACTGTATAGGGGTGTAGCTCAGTGGTTTAGAGTGTCTGATTTGCAACTAATTTCGGTTCAAATGTTCAGAAAGTCGTGGGTTCGACTCCCACCTCCTCCATTTTTTTTTTCACCAAGCTTACCTGCTATTTTTTGCTTCATTTTTTACATAAGTTATAATTTCAGCAAAAATTAAGGCTACACATATGCGCTCTATACTCTTACTAGGACAGCACCCCAAGTGCCTTTCAACCAAAGAGTACGGGCTCTCTAAGCCTAAAAATAGTCAGAGAGCTCATACTTTTTGAGAGCTGACGGCTAGAGAATTCATACTCTTTGGAGAGGTGGACTTGAAATTTTACGTCTCACTCGAAAAAGCATATGTGACTAAATTTTTCATATTTATCTGGAGTTCTTTTAAGTTCTTTTAAATTTTTCAAAGTAAAATCATATTTTTCTGAATAAATATAATTTAGGCCGTATTAACAAAGATAATTTTAAGTTCACAAAGCACCTACTCATTTATAATTCTTTGGCAACTTCATTTGGCTCTAGAGGGTCTTGCCTCACTTCGTGTTTGACCTACAAATTTTTCGCTACGTTTTATCCCCTAAAAGTCGTGATCTTACATATTCAGTGAAATTTTCCGAGAACTCTTCAGGAGTCAGCCCAAATTTCTGAGCCATTGGCCCTAGTCCACATTGAATGCACAGCAAGTATTTGTCAGTCCGGCCACATAGCTTGAATTTAGGCACAAAGGTGGAATCCAATTTCTCTTTGGCTACATTTTGCTCCCATTCGTGCACACGGCTCATCTCACTGCCATAGTAGAGCTGGAAGTGGGCGTACACATCCGCCAATTCTTCCGTTGTCTGCACTCCAGTTACACTAAAATGTGGGAATCATTTTTTATAAATCAGACAGAAAAAGCTTGATTTTTTTCTGGTCTACCCTGTAGCAATGATGTCGAAAATGCCGAAAAACTGTACTACAGTTGAAATTAAAGTTAAAAAACTTTACTACAGTTTTGAGACAATTGTAGCATAGTTTTTTCAAAAAATAGTATAGTTTTAAAACTGTAGTACAGTTTTGCAACTTTTCTACAGTTTTCAACTATAGTACAGTTCGAAACTATACTAAAATTTTAGCAACTGTAGTACAGTTTTCCGTCATTATTATCATCAAAGCCTGTAGTACTGCTTTTTTCTGCAAAAAATGAATGGCAAATTAACAATAAAGTTTTTGACCCAAGACATTTTACTTTTGCTAAGTCATTACTAACTAAATATAGCTACCAAGCTCACAGTTAACTTTCTCGTCAAAATTCGGAATTAAAACTTCACGTAAAAAAAAGAACAAGCAGTTAGGCGGATCGAAGTTAAACATTTTTTAAAAAAGTAAAATGTTAAAAAACTCACTCATTAAAGTCTTTTTCAGTGACTTTGCGGATGTTTTCAGTGCCCTCACAGTTGACTATGTATTGCTGGACTCTTTTCAGTAGTTCCAGCACTCTTTGTTTTCTCTGTTGCAAGCGGCACCACTGTAATAATTTTTTAAGTTTTACTGCTAAAACAAAGATGTGAAAATTACTTTCTCGTCATATTGGTAGACCTTCCACAAATCAGACATGTGAAGCGACGACTCCACATACTCTTTGCGGTAAAAAGCAATAAAGGGGACTTCAAAGTGCTGGTTTCGGATAAAACGGATGGCTTCCTTGATTTTATCTGGTGCTTCCATCTCTCCTTTATAGGTGGCTACTTGGTCTGGTCCAGACAATATACTTAGTCCAATGCCTTGCTGCAAAATCCCAGTTTTTATTCGAATAGCGTAATTTAACTCCACCCATTTTCAACTTCATACCTGCTTCTTTTAAGAACGGGTATTTTGGTCTGAGTAATTTGCCTTAATATATTTTGACACGTTGGGCTCCTGCTTGCATGCAATCTTACAACAACCTTATAGTAGACCCAGTCTTACATACCCGGTAGCTATATAGTCCTGGTATTTTTACCCTCGAAAATATGTGTACGGTTATCCGGTCCCGTCTACCCTATCTATAAGTGCCGAAAATATCTAGCTAAAGCATACTTGTTTGGATATAGTGTCAGCTTTGAATGCATATTCATGGACCCAAGCGGTCTCCAAATCCAGCTCATGGTCGTCCACTTCTGTCACCGGAATTTTTCTCATCTAAGAATGTTAGTTAGCCTTTTTTGTATAAAGCTTAGTAAAATGTGGTATACTTGGAATCTCTCAGGTCGATCTTCAAATATTATTCGTTTGTCGGCAGCACTAACAAAACCTTTGTCTAGCTCGGACGGTTCAATACTGTTCCAAAGAGACACTTTGGTAGTTCTAGGCTTTGCCGAAGATAGACCTTCTTCACCTTCTTCTGCTTCGTCTTCAATGCCTTCTAAAATTTGTTGACTTAAGAAATACATAATCCAACAACAGAAAATACCTTCGTCATCGTAGAATTCATCAATATCTTCCACTCCAAAAACGTCTTTGGCATCATTGAGGAATCTAAAGTAATACAAGTTTTTTACAAAGTGTTCCCATACAGCCAAAACTCAGATTTAAGGACCCTAGAAACTGGTCGAAAATAGTCTTATGTCAGGGTAACCTTCCAGAGAAACCTCTGATATTCGGCCACCCTATAAATTGCGTTTTTTTTGAAAACCAAAAATATTCTTTTAAATTTATGGCTGTTTAGAAAAATTCGCAAATTTAAGTAAATACTGTATTTTCATATGAAAATGTAGTTAAAAAGTTATTCAAACTGAATTAATAATGCTTTTAGGGTTGGTTCAGGCTAAATTGAATAGAGAAAAGCATAGTTAAAGCTTGTTTCAGAAGGCCAGTTCATAGCCCCCCTCCCAGAAAATCAGCTTGGGGAACCAAGGCAACTTTTTTTTGAAAACTTTGAGTTTATTTCTTTTACCTTTTTATCATAAAAGTCTCAAGAAATATTTGTTTTGCATTTTTGTACATTTCATACAAAATAAAGGTGAAAAATAATAAACTGAAAATTTTCAAAAAATTTGCCTTGGTCCCCCAAGCTGATTCCTTTGGGGATGGGGGCTCAGGTGGAAGTGAGCGGGGGGTCTTAAATTTAAACGCTCCTTTGTTTCTTACGAACACAATGAATTCTTTTATGAGTGATTGAGAAAAGTTAGACATTAGATCAACTTACTCATTGTTCATTCTGCCTTTCTTGCCTTTAGTGCGCTTCCTGTCCATGCCATCATCGTTGACTATGAACTGGCCTTCTGAAAAAAGCTTTTATTATGCTTTTCTCTATTTTATTATCAAATCCTACCTGATTGCTCAGATTCACTGCGAGAAGCCTCCTCATCGTCTTCATATTCTCTTGGAGCTTGTCTACGCCTTTCTTCCTCGGCACCATCTTCATCCTCCTAGAAATTTCAAAGTGTTTGGGCGAAAACTGAACTTTTTTATAAGGTCTTCAACCTACCTGATCGAAAATGTCGTTTTTGATGCGCTCTCGGTCATCTTCATCATCACTGTCCATTTCTACTCGGCCACCCTTTTTCCTGCCAATATTTTCATCCAACAGATCCAAATCATCGTCCAGTAGGTCATCTTCGTCAGAGTTGGCCCGATCGCTCTGCTGCAAAAATTTTTGTTGACTAGATTAAACAAAAGAAACAGCTTAGTCGCCCAGACAGTTTTTCTCGAAAAAAATCTTCCCAAAAATTAATTAGCAACTAATTAGCAATTTGACTTATCGTTTTTTCATAGAAGCCCTTCCCAAAAATGGTATTTTTAAAAATTATTCTTCGCATTTTCAACCGTATTTTCTTTCCTTTTCTTTTGGTTTGAGCCCTATGCATGTTTTTTTTAGTAAAATGTAGTTCAGATTCTCAAATAAATTTTTGTATTCAACGTGCAAAAGCCTAAACCGAATTAAAGTACTACTTTTGAGAAGGGCTTTTATTAGAGATGATACGGTATTCCGGAGAAAAAGGTAATTACTCACATCATCATCCCTGTTATCCTCGCCCTCGTCGTCGTCTTCATCCTCGTCAACCACAAAACCTTTCATTTCTTCACTCCGCAGAGCATCTTCTGCTGCTTCGTCTTCTTCGTCCTCTTCGTCACTACTGCAAAAATTTTGTTTTATAAAATGTCAGGGAAGCATAGCAAATTTAAAAAATTCAAAATCATGGTTTTTCTTAGTATCTTTATTTTGTAACGTCATGTCCAGATCTTATTCTAGTTTTTTGCTATTGACATTTTCGGGTATGTGGAAACATATTTTGCAAGGCTGCGTAGTTTTTTGAGCAAGGTTTCAACAGTCGACTCGAATCTAGTGTAGGTTTAAGGCTAATTTTGAAAAAAATTGTACATTTTTTGCAAATTCGGCACTGTTTTTCTTGCAATCTGAATCAAATAACAACCCCCCTCCCCCACCATCAGTTTTTTGCCTTGATACCCCCTGTTGTTTTTGTGATTATTTATTTACGAGATGGATTGACGCCTCACAGGCGCCAAAAGTTTGATCCACACCATAACAGAGAGCTTTTCCTGATTCAACATAAAAAACTTCGAAAACCCCCGATTTACCGAAAACGTGACTAACGGACAAACATAGTCGAAATACTATATAGAGATTTTTCAGGTTTCAGGCTTAGCAAGGTTTGGCTAGCGAATGTTAGGACAGGCTCAAACATGAGTTAATGGCATATTCAAGTCTGTCCTAACAACGTTTAACAATCCTTGCCTAAATCTAAAGCATTAATTTTTACAGAAACAACAGGGGCAAACAAAAAGCTAAAAAACCAAAAAGCTTTTAAAACCAAAAAGCAGGAAATTCCTGCTAAAGCAGGACATCTGGCCACCCTGAGCAGAAGGGCTAAAGCATTTTCGGTACCAGGCATATATCCTATTATTATTATATAAAGTTCAATTTGTAGCTCAGTTCAAACTTGGTCAACTTTTTTTCTGGATCCCTTTAGTCAGTCTGATTTGAAAAATTTCAATTTCGCTGACCACTTTGCTATATAAAAACGGTACCAGTCAATTTTCCGCTGCCAATTTTCCGCCGACAATTTTCCGCCGACAATTTTCCGCCGACAAATTTTCCGCCGACAAATTTTCCGCCGTCAATTTTCCGCCGCGACAATTTTCCGCCGACAATTTTCCGCCACCATTTTTTAATATTCTGTTTACACATCAAAACTTCGTTCATGCATTTCTTTTTTGCACCACCCTTGTTATTTTGGCTGAAGTCTACTATTCGCTAACAACTCCTTCCTCATAGTCAATTATAATAGGAAAATCAACTGTGGAGTCCAAGCAAATTTTGACTGCGGATGTATAGGAGACCTGCTCCGTTTTTTTCAGTACCTTATCACATTTCACTATTCGTTACGGATGAACGCCTCTCGGAACATGGAATAAGAAGTTCGTCGAGAAAGACGAATGTACTACAAGAATCGAAATTTAAAGGGAACAAAGAAGGCAAAGTCTCTGCCAACTGCGATGTCAATGTATGCAAAGGCAGAGCTTAGTTTTGGCTCGAAAGAGGTCAATTCATCGAGTATAATTCATTGTTTTCAAGTTTCTTTACTGCTTTTACTGTTTATTTTAGACTTGTTACGCCTCATGGATGTGAGGCTATTCCCTCGCATGTCTTTCCCACGGCTATCCGCAGCGAAGAAACGCAACTAGCGACAACTACTACAATGGTGAGAGTTTTCAATGATGTTTTTCATTTTTATGGTGTCTTCTTGCAGAGAAACAAGAAATAATTCAGCAAGTTAGGAATAAGCCGAGGATCTCAGGTATACATGATACTCTTCCCGCAATTGTGAACCGGAAGCGAGGGATTCAAAGAGCCAGGACCGATTTAGAAGACTGCAAACTGCCTCCTATTCCATCGTCCGTCAAAGTTGGTTCCTTTTTAACTGAGCATAGCCACTGAGAAATGTTTATTTTCAAGGAAATTGTGATCCCTCCTGGGTACCGCTTCTACGAAGCCGTCAGTGGAAGACAGCCAGATAAATTCCTTCGGTTCGACTCAGGAATGGAGAAAGAAATTGGAGGAAGAATTCTTGGTTTCGGACGCAAAACTATGGTCAATGGATGAGCAGTGTCAAGAAAATCTACACTGATGAACTTTTATGATCACACCTCCGCTTTTCATACAGGTATTTCCGATCTCCATGAGTTTTCCTCGTCATACATTGACTTTAGGTCTTTGTGATGCTTGCCAAGAGAAAGGGCTTTGTTTTTCTTATGTACTCTCTTAAGAAGCTGACGATGAAGAAGACAGTATTAGATTTTCAAAGCTATTATTAACTAAAATAAGAATATTTTCGTCCTATTTTTCGGATCTATCAAAGTAATTCTTCAAAATTTACCTGATTTTCTTGTTTCGCTTATGTTTTTTCTGTTTCTTCTGACGTTTGGCTGCGGGCTCAGATGCGTCAGAACCTGTATCGTCTTCATCTCTGTCACTTTCACTGGCTTGGTCGTTCACAAAATCTGCCATTTCTAAATTTATTTCTTATTTTTTAGGTTAATACTAAGAGAAATATGGCGGACAATAATCTTATTACGAAATTATTGATTGGAAAACAAGAATTTATTGGGTCGAGCACGCAAACTGGGAAAATAGAAGAATTTTACAAGTTTTTGGAGCAACTGAGCAGAAAGAAAATTATCTGAACCAAAAGTTTGAATAAAAAATCAGGCGAAATGTTTCGAGACAAATATAGTTTTTAACTGTAATACTTGGCATAAAGTCTGGTTTGAACAAATATTAGATGCAGTCGAATTTTGATTGAACGTCACTCTAGTGGTTGTGCTGGAGTAAGTAGTAACTCTGCTAGCAGTGGAACAAACTGGTGGAACACAACTATTACATGTTTGAAAGAAAATAGTGAATGAAACATGTTGCTAGAAAATATAGTTGATGCATGCTCGCCACCGATTAGAACCGATTTTCGACACCAATTTTCCAAAATTTCGTCAAATAAATTCTTGTTTGAATTTTGCTGGTACCCGCCTTTCAAAATATTCCCATCGACGACGAAAAAAAGATACAGTCAAACCTCCCATTAACATACACCCTTGGGACCGGGACCAGGATTGTTTAAGCGCCGGCTACCCGGCGGAGCGCCGGCTAAGCGCCGGCGCCTTAAGCGCCGGCGCTTAGCTGGCGCCGGCGCTTATTTTGAAAACGGCGGAGCGCCGGCTCAGCGCCGGCGCTTATTCTAAAACCGGGGGAGCGCCGGCTAAGCGCCGGCGCCTTAAGCGCCGGCGCTTAGATGGCGCCGGCGCTTATTTTGAAAACGGCGGAGCGCCGGCTAAGCGCCGGCGCTTATTCTGAATCCGGCGGAGCGCCGGCGCTTATTCTGTAACCGGGGAGCGCTTGGCATACAAAAGGTAAAAAACTGCATGTGTTATTAACACAATGTTAGCTACAAAAAGATAAATAAGAGACAACAAAGTTTATTCAAATAAAAAAGGCGCGAGTTCATTTAATTCAAAAGGTCATTCAATAAAACGTTGGTTATAGTTAAGAATAACTTTTGATCGCAACAGTTCATGTCCAGCGTTTGCACGTGCACCCATGTGTTTGCTGTAAGCATTGAGAACAGTCTCTCTACACTTCCTAAAACTAATTTTGTTCTTACTATGGTTAATTACAAAATTAACGATCTGAACTGTTTATTAAAGGTTATACATTATTTTTAAAATTCCTGCAACATGAAAACTTTCAACAGCATTATACACTTGTAATGATCAATACAGCTTTTTAAATATTTACACTCTGCGTTTATATTTAATAAAATCTTCACTGTTATTTTTCAAGCAGTGACGTTAAAGTACAGTTAAGTAGAAAAATCATTATCCGGTATCCAAGATAACCACCACATAAGCTCCGCCTAAGCGCCGGCGCTTAGTCGGATACCCGGCGGAGCGCCGGCTAAGCGCCGGCGCCTTAAGCGCCGGCGCTTAGCTGGCGCCGGCGCTTATTTGAAAACGGCGGAGCGCCGGCTAAGCGCCGGCGCTTATTCTAAAACCGGGGGAGCGCCGGCTAAGCGCCGGCGCCTTAAGCGCCGGCGCTTAGATGGCGCCGGCGCTTATTTTGAAAACGGCGGAGCGCCGGGTCAGCGCCGGCGCTTAAGCGCCGGCGCTATAAGCGCGGCGCTCCGCCGGCGCTTGAACAATCCTGACCGGACTAGCCGTATGTTCATGAGAGGTGTATGTTAATGGGAGAGTATGTTGATAAGAAAATCTTCTATGATCAGACCAAATAGATCTTAGCCAGCCGTATATTAATGGGAGAGCGTATGTTAATGCGAGAGTATGTTAATGAGAGGTCGACTGTAGTGAAAAACTCCCACGGTCCGTTTCACCCTTTTCTTTTGTATTCTATAAAATAAGTGGTTCAAATCAACAACTTCAGGCTTTCAAATCCAATTAAAAATTATGGAGCATTCATTTTTCATATGTATGCTATCATTGACATTTAATGGTAAGGTTTTTTATTGTTTTAAATCGACCTTCTTGTCATTTTTATCAAGTTGTGCAAACGCCGGGCCCATTATTTGGCCTATATTCGAACCCACAAGATATTTGGCATACAGTTTTTTCTGTAAAAAAATACTCGCGGGCTTTTTCAAACCCTGATATTCGCAAAAATCTAGAATAGATTTTAGAGATTTTTGGGTGAAGTTCTACAATTTTTACCAATCTGTAATTTTGAGGACAAAAAGGAGCACGTCAAGAACACTTCTCCCACTCGAGTGAATAACACGCCCCTCAGAATCAGCCTGGGGACCAAAGCAAATTCTGGGGGTGTGTTGTTTGCTCGATTGGGGAGTCTTAACTTAAGCCGATAAGAGATACATAATATTCTGTAGAGCATCCGCAAAGTGTCGTATGAAGCTGGTTGGCGTTTTAAGAAAATTTTGAGAAATAATATTTTGAAGTTACCACTCAGCCATGATGCGTGAATCATGGGCTTCTTGAAATTCTGTTTCAATTTAAATGCCGAAAAACTGTACGACAGTTGCAAAAAACTGTAATACAGTTCACAACTGTAGTACACTTTGAAACTCTAATATAGTTAAATATGGTGGTCAAAACTGTACTGCCGTTTCGAAAACAGTACTACAGTTTTCTCAAAACAATAGTACTGTTTTTAAAAAAGTAGTACAGTTCTGACTACGATTTTAAACTGTAGTACAGTTTTGAAACAGTATTACAGTTTTTAAAGTGTAGTACGGTTCTAACTGTGTAACATTTTTTGCAATTGTAGTACAGTTTTTCGGCATTATTGATAAGGTTGTCAGGGGTAGTGCCGTTTCGAGCCGTCGATTAATTGTTGGGTTCACAACGCTTTTTCACAAACCTTTCTAAATCACAGTTTCTACCTATTCAAGCATCGTTTTGTAATCATTTTGTAGACCGATTTTTTCTCTGCAAAATAGTGAAAGAATGATCACGGTAAGGTCATGAATGGTGATTTTAGAAGCGTTTTAAAAAAAGTGTTGTGAAACCCAACAATTTATCGACGGCTCGAAACGCCACTACCCCTGACAACCCTAATTATTGACATCACTGTTTTAATTTCGGCTTTTTCCACACAATCAAGTTGCGGATGCATTCGAACCTCGATAAGACGGCTTGAGTTCAGAATCCCCCCCCACGGGACTGATCAGGTGGAGAGATAACTTCATATTCGTGTTTCTCGACCCGATTTCATGAGAAAGCCGGCTGTTTTTTTGGTTCTGAGAAAAATTTTTTTTTCGAACCACAGGGGGGTATCATGGTTTTTTAGTCAAAATTTTAAAAATTTAAATTGGCGCCTTTCAATTTAAAAGGGATAAAGGGCTGTATAGGGAGGGGAAGGGAATAAAAGGGGGCCACTAATCACACAGGGGCCACTAACAAGAAGATGTTAAACATAGTTTTGAATACTGGGGCCTACCGCATAAATAAACTCTGGTATGCATGCTTTTTCATGCATCCAGAGTCACTTTCGAGTGATTTGTGTCTAAGGTATGTGGGTGTGCGCATCTCAACTCCAAACCCCAAGCCCCCTGCGCCCCGAAGGCGGCGCAGGGGGCTTGAGAGTTAGAGATGCGCGCACTCACTTACCTAGACATGATTCCGAGAAGCACTCTTGACCATAAAATGCATATAGAGTCTATTTTTGCCACGGCCCAAGTTGAGAAACATGGTAAAGCAGCCAAAAACGCAATTCTTTAATTTTATTTCGATTTTCGCATAAAAGTGGCCCCCTTTTATTCCCTTCCCCTCCAATACAGCTTATTCCCTTTTAAATTCAAAAGGCGCCAATTTAAATTTTTCAAATTTCGACTAAAAACCATGATACCCCCTGTGGTGTCGAAAAAATTTTTTTAGAACCAAAAAAAACAGCCGGCTTTCTCATGAAATCGGGGTCGAGAAACACGAATATGAAGTTATCTCCTCCACCTGAGTCAGTCCCGTGGGGGGGGGGATTCTGAACTGCAACCGATAAGACGACACCCAAGGGACCGAACTCAGGGTGTATCGGGTGTCGTTTCCTAAAGTTTCGACTACCTGGCCAACTCAGTGTCGACAGGGTGTTGGCTTATAAGGATATCGGCTTATCGAGGTTCGACTGTAGTAAAAAATACTATTATTAAACAATATATTGCTATATTAAATACTCAAAATTACCGCTAGAATCTGGCCAACATTTTATAGTAGATTTTAAGGAAGTTTATATACAAATTATATAAAAAAACAAATGCAAGTCACCTAACAGCACTTATTCGTAACTGGACGTGGCAAACAAGCAAAAAAGGGCAGGAGCAGCTTGCGACATTTCAAATTGCGACAATTCAAATTGCGACTGGCGATGGCTTAAGTATATTGTTCTCATACTTCAAGATGTCTTTCTGGTCTTATTTCATGAGCAATTTCAAGAAGAATGACTTTTCAGCACTTGTTTACATCCTACACTCAATGCTTACTTATACTTGCTGCTTATAGAGGTTGACATTGACTAAGTGTAAAAGATATCGCCATAATGGTCATGTTTTCTTTCAGATTTATCTTCTTTCTTGATCAGCTCGCATTTTTTTCTCTTGCGCTTAAGCAAGTCACCGCGATGAAACTTATTTATGTGGTCTTCATACCCATCCTGAGGCTTCCTGGTATTTCGAAAACTATTTTAGTTGAAAAAACGATGTTTGTCAGCCCAGCGGTCCCATCTATAATAAGTGATCAGGTATTCCGACCAGGCTGTAGTATCTAGAAACTCAGGCGGTCTGATATAGGTGGTGCATCTGTATTCATTGAGTAGTCCCTAGACCTCGAAGTAAGCAATTAGAGAAGAAGACATCGCAGCAGCGAGAAAATAAAAAGATCATAGATTTTCAGCCAAAAACAATATTAACTAGGTACTTCTCTTGTGATTTAACTTGAATACAGTCAAACCTCTATATAACGGCACCCTAGGGACCGCAAAAAAGTGCCATTATATAGAAGGCGCCGTTATATAGAGGGTTTACTTGACTGAATTTTAGTATAACCCGACCAAATTGGTCTTATTTTGGGTGCCGTTATATAGAGGGTGCCGTTATATAGAGGTGCCGTTATATAGAGGTTTGACTGTAGTGTAAAAAAATCTGATAGTTATCTTGGATGGCTACGAGCCTGTAGATCACTTTGTTACCGAACTCGAAAAATATTTAATAATTGCAGCTAGAGGAAGTAAGACGGAGGCAGTAAAAAGGCAGTATATTTCCTGTCTCAGTGTGATAATTGTCATATATAGAAGAAATCGAACCAAAAATTACAATATATAACAGGTTGAACAGGAGCGTATTAGATGAAGGAACTATTCAAAACTCAGACTTTGAAATTGTCGCAATTTGAAATGTCGCAAGCTGCTCCTGCCACAAAAAAAGGTCCTGATCGAATATCTACGGGGGTTTAGCCCATAACTTTGTCATGGATCCATAGTTTTGTTGTTGTAGTATTCAATAAATGTTTCACTTTGTTCGGTCCATGTAATTTGCTCTTGTTTAAGATGAATTCTGCCTGCTTTTCATAACTAGGCACAATTGAGTAAGCTGAGAATTTTAACGAATAATTCAACGTATCCGGCAAAGTATCCATCCATCTCAAGATATCGCCATCTACCTGAACGGCCTGAGAGTTGGGTGCTACTACTCAGGCGCTTCCACTAGGTACCGGATACATGGGTACTTATTATATGAGAGCTCCCACTGAGTATCAATACCTAGGTACACTCCACTGCCCACCCTAAGCGCTTAATGGTCTAATAACCCTGCTCTCTGCTACTATCAGCTACACAACCACGTCGTTTTTTGACAAAAAGCAGGTCACCGCAGAATACCCTAGCTGGTATACTACATAGTTTTTCACAAAATAGAAATAAGCTTTGCTTATTAAATAAAAAAGTGTGCGCGAAGTCAAACGGCCAGGGGAGTAAAACATCGCTGACCCGGCGAATTTGTATTCGTGGAAGTTATGCCCGAGAAGATTTTCAGTCGAGAAGATTTTGTCCAATTTTGGCGTGAGAAGAGAAGCCAAAACCTGGCAATTCAAACTGGTAACTGGCAAAAGCTGGCACTGTAATTGGCAAAACTGGCAAAACTGCAGTTGCACTGGCACTGGTACTTTACCACTGCCAGTT
>SADC01001240.1:105827-197471 GCA_004194705.1 Ditylenchus dipsaci | reverse complement strand
CTCGCAATGATTGTATTGTGTTGTTAGTATATAAGGTCTGAACGTCTGTGTTCTAGATCAGTTTGTTGTCCGAATAAAGCTATTAGAAGTCGTCTGTCTCTCGTCTCTCAAAAGCTATCGCTAGGAGCCGACAGTGGCGTACTCACAATGGATATGGACAGTTTCAGCAATTTCTGGCGTCCAACAGCACCAACAGCAACTTCAGCAACAGAAGCATCAAAGAAGCGATGGCTAAGCAGCGAAAAATGGTAGCTCGCAGCGAGCAGCTATGGCTCAAATGATGGCTTCTCTCCAACAGCAGCAGCAGAATGATGGTAGTGGCGACTGCGAAAATGCTCAGCAAGCTCTAGCCGTAGTCTCAACTATGCCTCAATTGCCGGACATGGAAATCTTCTCAGCTGACGACAGTGATCCAAGCAAGTTCGAGATTCGATGGCCCGCTTCAAGTTCTCTCTCGACTGCACATCTACAAAATATGGCGGGTTCCTGCAATGTGAAGCTCTTCATGATCAAGCTATCGTCCGAAGCTTTCTCCGAATACAGGAAGAGCTGCCTGTCTGGAGATGTGATGGAGCTTCAATCTCGAAGAAACGGGCAGTAGCCTTTCAAAATCTTTGGTCGTTCTCGCTCTTTGGTGGTGATCACTATGAATGCCTGCGTCTTGTCAAGGATGATGGTTAAAGAATTCCGGCATTTCGTCAACCGTCTCAAGGTTCAGCTCCGCTTGTTCAAATTCAGCGCGCTCAAAAGAAGAAGAATTCAACTGCCTGCTCCTGCTTCTTGCCCTTCAGTCAAATAGTGATGCTGTGCTCAAACTCGCCTTTTTTCAGCAACTCATGAAAGGTGATGCGGTCAAGTTCGACGAAATGTGAAGAAGACTCAGCCTACTCTCGTCAATTTTCAAAGCAAAGCATCTGGAAAGTAAAGGAAAGAAGTGCATCTTATCATGCAATCAACCATGTGGGTCAGAAAAAA
Organism: Ditylenchus dipsaci; assembly: GCA_004194705.1. Classification (NCBI taxonomy): domain Eukaryota; kingdom Metazoa; phylum Nematoda; class Chromadorea; order Rhabditida; family Anguinidae; genus Ditylenchus; species Ditylenchus dipsaci. The sequence continues at coordinate 196,496 of SADC01001240.1, read as the reverse complement.
GATCCTTCAAAAAGCCTGTTTCCGATGTGGTCAAATGCACTGTCAGATGAATGTGGTCCCAAAGCTTGAAGTGTCATCAGTGCAACATGGTGGGCCATCTCAAGAGCCAATGCGCCGGTTTCCAGAAGTTATAGCAGTGAAAACAGAAAGCGGTCAGCAGCATGTCCGAATCAACACCTTGGTGATCCCAAACAGTCAAGAAGAAGTTGCTCAAGAAGACGATGCTCAGTCAATTGAATCCTGGAACGATGATAAAGAAGTCGTCATCGGTGTTCTCGAAATCTGCCAAGATTGTTCGCCGTGAAGCTTCTGAAAGTATCAGCAATTTGCCCATACCGTTCATTGAGCTAGTCAAGTCAGTGGAAGCAGATCCAATCCTCTGTCAGTAAAACAGTTCATCTCAAATGGTGGCCAAAGTCTGCACATGCTGGAAAATGCAGTGAATTCTACAACCGGCGCTTAAATCTCTCAGTGGTCCAAAGCTGTGTCCTGCTCAACAATCGTGTAGTGGTCCCAGCAATTCATCGTCATCGAGTGCTCAAGATGCTGCATGAGGGACATCCAGGAAGTAGTCAAATGAAAGGTGGCTCGCTCCTTCTTTTATTGGCCAAAGATGGAACAAGCAACTGAAAAAGCCAAATCTCCTGTCAAAGAAGCCCTCCATCCCTGATCTGTTCTAATGAAGACGTGCAGCGTGTGAATGTGGATCTAGTGAGCTTAGTCCATGGTCAGCTTTTCCTTATCGTGATGGATCTGTTTTCCAAGTATCCAAAAGCTTCCTGATGGCAGTCAAGTTCATCGGCAGCAGTTATGGAAAAGTTGAAGCTTCTCTTCGTCGTCTTGGTCTTCTCTAAGAGCTGGTGATCAAATATAGCGTTTTTTTCTCGGGCCAAGCCTTTCGTCAGTTCTGTGAAGCAAGCGAGATACAGCAATCTACTCTTCGCCGCACCTTTCGCAGTCTGATGTCCAAGCAGAAAGCTTTGTTGATACCTTCAAAAGAGCTATCGACAAAATCAAGACGGAATGGATCGGACAGAATGCTATCGACAAGCTCACGGTGTGCCTACAGAAACGCTCCGTGTTCTAGAGCTCCAATAAGAAGTCTCTAGCGGAAGCTTTTTTGGTCTTTCGGCGCCTGCTGTGATTTTGTACTTATCACCAATGGAAGATTCTCTGGATTTGTGGCTTAGTGCATTCAGTCGCTCAAAGCCTGCCGTTCCAGTGCAAGAACAGCTCTTAATAAATCCCTGGTGTCAGCTCGAAGAGTCCTGGTGGCTCCCCTTATCCCTTGTCTACTGCTCACTCTCCTCCAATGATGGTTCAAACTCCTGTGGGGATCCGGTGCTTTCTTAATTAGTCCGGCACTCAACAAGCACCAGGAAGCCAAGAATGATGTTGCAGCCAGTGGAAAGAAAATCTAGATTCGTCCCCGCGCAGATTCGTCCCGGCTTAGCCAATAGATTTTCGTTCATGGCAAGTACTTTATGCTTTAATACTTTGGCTTCATTAAATGTTGTTTACGTTCAGCGGTCAAGTGAAGGCACTATTCAATCAATCTGGAGCGATTTATAACCAAGAGGACGATTGCAGCAAATTGCCAATTCTCCGTGTAATATTTTTGTGGTTGTATTCCATTTATATGTTTTTATGAATTATAGGTATTTGGCGTCGTAGTTATGTGGATATGTGCAGATACGCAATATTTAATGCAAAAATTTATTAATCATGGTAATGAGTAATTGGTTCTCAATTATATATGGTTATATTTTTGTTATTTAGGTTATGTGGTTAAATCAACGCGTGAAGTCAATCAATCTGGTACGGTTTTCTCACAAAGATGGCAACGACACCAAGAAGGCTCAGCCAATCCGAACGCTCAAAGGTCAGTTATTCTTTTGATGACGGCGCAAATCTATCTTCTGACTCTTCAGATCTTGGCGATACTGTGGCTGTGCAGAGGAATCTAAACAAAGTTAGTGCAAAGTCAATGATGATTCTCAACAGTAAGTCGCAATAGCGTAAGGCTATAGCCTTAATACCACCCCCCCCCCCCCCAGCCCCCTGGCTACCCGTGAGTGTGGCATATAAGGAGAGTGCGGAGTTCAAGGAACTTATCGAGTAGGATAGGAGCGTCATCCCCAACTTTAGGTGAGTGCCTCAGACAGCAGATAAGTTTAACTACTTCGAAGGCATCCCAACCATAAAGTTAGCACCGTGACTACTTGATGAATACCCTTACTACTTGGATTGTAACCAGGTACCTAAGGAATCATCTTCTCTCGAAGGTATCTCAGCATCTGAAGAGCACCGCAACTGCTGAAAGTTATTTCAACCAGAGGAATGGTAACGATTTAACCGAAATGTCTCTGTAAAATGCATGTCTCTGTGTATTTTCAAATATCTCTGGGCAGAATCTATCTTCGTGGTTGTTACGACAATTGACATACTGCTTTTGTGAGAAGGCGCCTGTAAGGCGCCAATCAACCTATTAAACAATATGAGACTGGATCAGGCCCGATCAGGGCTAGCTCAGACAGGATCAGGGCTGGAAAAGCCCGGATCAGGGCTGTGTCAGACCGTATCAGACCAGATAAGGGCTGGATCAGACCGGATCAGACTGGATTAGGCTGTATCAGGGCTGGATCAGATCGGATCAGGGCTGGATCAGACCGAATCAGGGCATAATCAGACCGGATGAGACTGGATCATTGCTGGATCAGACCGGATTAGACTGGATCAGGGCCGATTGGACTGGAAAAACACAGTAGTAGTGTGAGTTAGGTGATGACGAGTTACTCTGGCCAAAGTAGGTCAAACCCAAAAAAGAGTGTGGATCACGAATTACTCTGGCCAAATATGAGAGGAAAACCCGAAGACAGTGCGGATCACGAGTTTCTCGCCATCTGAAACCGGATCGATAGATCAAGAGTTACTCTCGATCTATCGATCTGGTTTCCGGTGGAAGAGTAGAATCACGAGTAACTCTTGAACATTACTCTATCCGTAGACCTGAAAGTGGCTCCTGGTGCAGTTTCGCCAGCATGTGTGCTTTTGTGCTTTGTGAGTTCTAATTTTAAATTATTGTCTCTTTAATCTTATGTTCAGGCTCAAGTTGTCGTCCAGTGTTCTTCATCCAGTGCCTTCAAGTATTCGTTTCTAACCAGTTCACCTCCAAGTGGTCGTATACATTTAGTGTTTCTAAGTAGTCGTCTTCATCCAGTGGCTCAAAGTGGTCCTCTTCATCCAGTTCCTCTAAGTGGTCGTCTGCATCCAAGTGTCGTCTACATCCAATGCCTCCAAGTGGTTAAATCGAGTTTCTTGAACCAAAAGTGTCCGAAGGGGCCGTTAAATCGAGTATGACTATGAAAAGGTCAAAACTCAACAAAGATCTAATGAAAAGCTAATTTGCATTGAAAAACAAGAACAACTGAGATCAGCAAGCAATAAAGATTAAGAGTTTTGATTTCTGACTGCCTTTGCAATTTTATCCTTTATCGTAGAATTAGTCATGATCCTTAGTTAAAATTACCCTTTGTCCTCTTGTTGAGTTTATTATGTGAATTAAGTGGTTGTAGTTGATATCACAATCTAACCAAAAATGCATTTGAGACGTTTTGAGTACTGCACGATTTCCATAAACTTCTATAAGTTATAGAAGTTATAGCGATAAGTTTATAAGTTATAGCTTCACTGTAACACAACATCTTAAACCATGAACCATTGACACAAAAGGTGCTAATTTATGTTCAAAATGCAGAAATTAAATAAAAACACTTTTAATTATTACTGATAATCATCAAGCACCTGCAATTATGGCTGATTTTCGACTGAAAGTGCTGATTTCAGACAGTTTTTCATGAGAGCCCCGTCTTAAATAGCAAAAATTAACAAAATAATCAGGCAAATAGTGACGATAAATCGAGGGCCGTTAAATCGAGGGGCCGTTAAATCGGGGGGCCGTTAAATCGGGGGTATAACTCCTTATGTTTGGTCAAATCCAACTAAACTGAGCACAGGGAACCGTTAAATCGAGGGTTGACTGTATAGGTTTTACAAATAATACCTCCTTAGAAACTACAAGAGCAGAGCTATCTGAAAGGGTAATCACTTTAAAAAAATTATTTAAATTTATGCCTCTTTAACTAATGGATTTCCCGACGCGCAATTTTTGCCCCTACGCTCAGCATGGTCGACTTGCATGTAAAACTGATTTGGATTTTAGAAATGACTGTCAAATTTCAAATTCCACTCGAGAGAATAAATATTAAATGATTTTTTCACCTTTATTTAAAGTTAAAATTTAATACACCCGTCAAAATGTGTATCTCCCGTCAAAATATGTAAATCTCCGGTGAAATTTTTAAAACTTCTTGTTCTTGGTGATTACTTTCCAATTTTATTATTTTTTGTTAGTTTCTAATGAGCTATCAACTGGCTGAATACAATATGAATAATTAGAACAAAATTATATTTTTTATAACTACACTTATTTTTTCAAAATGAATTGTTTTTTCCCACCTGAACAGGTGACAATGAAACCACCTGAGGTTTCGGATTCCGGTGTGTGAAATCTTCATTTTAGACTAAACAAGCCAAATTACCCACACGATTACCTGCGATTATGGCTGATTTACGACTGAAAGTGCTGATTTCAGACAGTTTTTCATGAGAGCCCCGTCTTAAATAGCAAAAATTAACAAAATAATCAGGCAACCACACTACTTTTGATTTTTCAGGCTATCCACCTGTTCCGAGGGGTACCCACACCAGGTTTCGGGGTTCGTGTGGGTCAATTCGCAGTTTTGGTCATATCAAACTCGATTTACGGCACGATTTTACGTGTGATGGGATGTTTTTCCTCGATTTTAACTAAAAAAAAATGTTTCAGGTCATGGATGGATATGCACCTGAAGAGGATGTACCCACTGAGGTTTTGGGGTTCCGATGACAGAAATCGAAATTTCGGTCATACCAAACCGATTTTATCTTGCAATTTGTGTTAGAAAAAATAATTTATTCTTAGATTCGAATAACTTTTACTTTTTAGGCATTCTGGGTAGCTGCTTTCCCGCGAGCTAATCATTTGACAAATTAGTTTTAGCGAGATAAAATTGGCGAGTTAATCGTTTGGCGAGTTAACTTTTTGGAAATCGATAACCCCACCTCCAAATATGCACTCCATCCCAGGGCTGTCACCGAAATTTCCGGTATTATTTTGGCACTGATGTTTTTTTGCAATTTTAATTACATGATCATCTACAACCTTACACTCAAAATGTAGTCCTTCTTCTTGGCGTCATTTTCAGTCTATGGTTGAGAATAATCATGTAGATTAAAATTACAAAGAAACGTCAGCGCTAAAACAATACTGAAATTCTGCCATTCAAAAATACTCTTTCGTTGCTTGGTCAAATCTTTGCTAGCTACCTTGTTATTCTGAAGGGATTCCGTGTGTGAAAATTTCTATCTGGTTCTCCATGGAAATTTGACTCTAAAAAGTCACTAACCGTTGAAAAATAAATAAATTTAGTAAAGGTTCAGGCAATATAAAACTAAATAAGCATCATTTTGGCTGGTTCCTTTCATTTCGATGGTCATTTGCATGAAATCCAAAATTAAGGTGGTCGCTGGCAGCAAAGCAGTGCTGGAAATGGTTGCAATCGATTGCTCGATAGTTTTGGCCCTAGAAGTGAGTAAACTCACTAAAAATGGATTAATAAAATAGGTTATGCACCCACTGGTAATCCAACCTAAGAGTTCAAATATTCGCATCTCGATGTGTAAAACTTGCAGTTGGTTTTTTGTTTATAATGTCAAAAACACGATTCTCGTTTGGTCCGCTGTGGTTTGGGTCTTGCCCATTCAGGGTGCATCCAGAGACCAGGACCCAAACCACAGGGGGTTGAAAAAAAAAAGTTATCCCGGCGAGAAAAATTGACCTAAAAACAGATTTTCGAAAAAACGGTCTGTGAAAAAAAAATGGCCGTTTGTAATCTTAGGAATTATTTGGACCACCGTATACTTTTTTTTGGTACACCACCAACAAATATAAGCTGTTTAATCTCTATATACGGCTCGAACAGTACTTTTTCAGTCACTTACTTTTCTAATAGGGTGCTTTTAGAGCCCGTCCGAGCAGCTACTTCAAATATGCGAGCAACAAGCAGCGTTGTTGAAGCAACGGTTGCGCTTTTCACAAGGTCACTTTTCAGTTGTGTGTGCTCAGTCAAGCAAGCCTAATGATTACAGCAAACCAGGCCCTGCAATCAAGGTGGATGTACCTTGCCGCCTAGCTCCCTCTTTGTCTGACAGTCCACTCAACCCAAAAAATGTTTTTCTTCTTACCTATCTTTTTAGTGAGCAAAATGACCTTGGAGTTTGAGTGAAGGATGTCCTATACCAGGAAATCTGTTTAGGTTCTTCTCCTTTTGTTGTGGGGTGACGAAGATGGTGGTAGTAGTTGGTTGAGTAGCACTCCAACTATGTTCCACTGATCTATTTTGCTCTTTTGAATTTATAAGTGGTTTATGTATGTGAACCTTGGTCCTGATAATATTAGGCTGTAGAAATTTTTGCGCTAGTAGCTAACAAACACCTTCCTCCCATAAATTGTTCTTTTAAATAATCGCTGTAACCACCCTTGTTCTGAGGCACAGGGTATGTTAGTCGGCACTGAAAGATGTCTTATGCACTATTTCCGCGGTGTGGGACATATTTTTGAGTACTTTTTAATAGTGTTTCATATCGAAAAATTTATGGCAGGGGAAAGGCACGACTTTTCAAGCCGTTCACTTTAGTCTTGATAAAACTATTTTGCGGATAATTAAAAACTCCGTAAATTTGACTAAAAACGTATTCCAGACTAGAGTTGTGAAAATTTCCGGAAATTAGAGAAAAATATAAATATAGACACAACATTTATTAAACATTACTCGTTCTTTGATCAATATTTAATCCTAATTTGGCAAAAACTTTATTGACACCAAAATAATGCATCCACCAACCACACTTACCGAAAGTTATCGGTAACCTACCAGAACCCGTATACCGTATAACCTCTATTAGACGGCACCCTCTAATAGACGGCACCCTCTAATAGACGGGCACCCTCAAGGACCTATATCTCAGCGCAAAAAAAATCTTTTGCAAATCTGTTTTTCGCGTTTTCTCGATCACCTCGATCTTAGTTGATTCCGCTTTTTAAATTTTTTTGAGCACCCAAAAATCTCAAAATCAAAATATTTTTTTTTTCGATTTTTAGGGGTTGAAAAATAGAAGGCATGCCCGTCTATTAGAGTTATACGGTACCTTATTTGGTCTAATAGCTCTACATGTCAAGTTATTTTCGAATTACCTCTAGGGTGTTGAACTATTAGAGATATCTTCTTTTTTTTTTATCAAAGATGGAGTTGCTTTTATATAAATGTAAAATTATTCGTGTTTTCATTGACAAAGTTTTCGGTTAAAAGGATAGAGATTAGTTTTTGTTTATTATTTATTTGCTGTTGTGTGTAGCAACTAGGCTTTTATTTATCTTGCATTGGATCACTTGATAAAACTTTATATCTTAGTTTTGGTTTACATCTGGCTGTTGGCTGGAGGATGACTAATGGTGTTCTCTTCAATTCTTTCTTTTTTTGATGATCATTTGCTTGAAGTTTTGGTTGATAGTTGTAGTAGTAGCATAGCATGAGGATATATAGCCTCACATATGCGGCCGGAACTGAATATATATGTTGCTCAGCCACAAGTGTCTAAAACAATTTTTTTTGGGTGTACCATTTCCCTTCTTTTTGGTGACTGGAAAATTTGCCAACTCGGCAATTTTCAATTAAGCTTTTTAAAACTGGTCTGGTCTCACAACTCGTTCAAAAAGCTTTTTTGATTTTTTTTATCAACTGGGCCAAAATTAATTTGATTTTCATCAACTGGACAAAAAGACGTTTGTTTTGCCGAGAATTGACGAGTTGGTAAATTTTTCTGTCAGCAAAAAGGCAGGTAGTGTTACACCCGTTTTTCAGGCCATTTTAGGTGATAAAAAGGATATAAGATTAGTGAGAATTAACGTGATCACATTTAAAAAAACGGATGGCGTCCCGTCTGCCCTCTAGCCGGTCGTCGAACTATTTTCTTGTTTAGTGGCCGGTTGTCACCCTGATCCTTTCAAATTGTGCCGGCGTCTACCATACAGTTCCTTCCTGAAAAAATTCGGTGTTTTTGTAATTGTAAAACTGATTTTTTTTGAATAAGCATGTAGAGCTAAATCTTTAGTTTCTAATAAGCTATTAACTGTTTCAATGCGTTTAGAGAAAAAAAAGTGTTTAGAAACGATTATTCTCTCTATTTCATGCATAACATGAAGTCAGTTTATAGCTCAATGGAAACTAAAGATGCAGGGTTACATTGATCCAAACATAAATTTTACAATTAGAAAAACACAGGAAAACACTCATTTATATGATTTACTGGGGGGAATCAGTATTTTGGTGCGTAATTTCAATTTTCGCCATATAGTCGACTTGTGATAACCTGCCACTCTTTTCAAGTTTGTTACCGCCTAGTTTTGACACTTTTTACCCTTATTTTTAAGGTCTTTTCCGAATATGATTCGTCAGTCCAGTGCGAAATATCGCAGGGATTCCGATTTCGCAGATCATTTTTAAAAAATTTGTCACTAAGACACCCGCGCCTCTCGGTAACCCGCCAAGATAACCCTAGATAACCAGCCACCCTATTTTAAAAGTGGCGGGTTATCAATAGTCGACTGTATCTAAAAGTTGTTTGAATGTGACTACTGGGACTGCATTTAGACCCAATCTGTATTTAGTCGTATGGAGCATTAGCAACTATTGTGAACTTGTTGTCCCATTATTTAGAGAGAGTAGTAGTAATGTAATGTGTTGTTGTTGTTGTTGTATTGCAGCTAGCAGGGCAAGACGAGCATGGGCTTGTAGATTAGGATTAGTTGCGGCTGCTGCTCCTGCAACAATGATCAGTGCACAAGAGATGGGAGGGTCAACCCCGATCACTCAATGACTGGCTGGCTGGCTGTATACATTTAGAGAGAGGTAGTGTCCAGTGACCATAGTGACCGCGTTTATCGAAATTTGGACGGCGTCCCGTCCCCGTCCTACACGTTTTTGACCGCCTTCCGCCGTCCGGCCTTTTTTTTTTCTAACAGCCGCCGTTCGGCCGAAAATTTTCTAATGCCGGCCGTCAGCCAGCCGTCCGGCAAAAATAACAAAAAATTGCAATTTTTTTTGCTTGTTTTGTAATTTTAGTTAAATAAATCTCGGCTCAGTACAAGACGGTCTCGGACAGACCGGCCGTGCCGTCCGAGTATGCCGTTGCAGCCGTCTTAGACGTTTTTGACGGCCGTCCACCGGCCATTCGGACGGCCTGCCAAGCCGGCCGTCCGACCGTCCGGTTTTTAGCGCCTGGTAACCGTAAATCAAAAAATTGTTAATTTTAATTAAAGTTTCAAAAGTGAGGTCATATAGTATCACGATTTAACAGTTAACTACCCCTCCCCGGTATATATGTGTCAGAGAAAAGAGTCTTCTTCTTGATATATTCATGCACAATTAGACGGACAAGAACATCTTTTGTGACTCACTATTTGGGAGACACGTTCTCCCCTCCCACCCATTTTGTTATTAAAACAAGTGAATGGATGAGAAGGGGGATTGTATTTTGGGGTGGGAGTGTGCATGTATTGTAATGTTGTGCAGTCAATAGTACTAGAATGGTTTAAAGATGCATATCTTTCTGTCGCCTTTAACCAAATGTGTTCCGCATGTTTTTTGTAAATGGTTTCAAGGGTGGGTCATCTTTTATGTAGTACGCTGTGTGAACTAGCTCTGTGAAATTATCACATATTCTATAATGAAACCCTTGGTCAGAAGCGACAAATTGTAACTATTTTAGAACTACTCGAAACTTACTAAAGGCGAAGCCTTCGGACCTCTTCCTTTTAATTTTGCGGCAGACAATTCCGCGGAAAATTTATTTTTCACGTCCTTAATTGGCAAAAACAAAAGTTTAAAATCGATTTGCACACAAAAGTGCTTTTTTTAATTCGAAACTCACTAAGAAATTTCAAAGATAGAATTTTTGCAAATGTTTTTGCCTTAAAGACCATACTTGTTGATGCAAATGAAAATTTGGCAAATTCAAATGCGCACGGGACAGTTCTCTTTGTCTCTCACTATACTCTTTTGAGTCGCTTGAAATAACTCAAAAGAGTAAAGTGCGAGACGAAATAAAAGTGTCCCGCGCGCATTTGAATTTGCCAAATTCTCATTTGCATCAACAAGTATGGTCCTTTAAAAGGAATTCGAAAATTGACCACAAGATTGAAATTCAAACGGCTGTTCTCCAAAATTTAAGACGAAATTTGCTAATACCGTATTTCCTCTAATTTAGCCCCCCCCCTCTTTTTTGACTAGAACTTCAGAGTTAAAGCCATTTTTGATTACAATTTCATGATTTTCGGGCATCCAAAAAATTCAGCCCCGGGGCTAAATGGACAATACTTTTTTTCGGCGCAAATCCACTTTTTTTTGGCGCAAATTTTTGTTTTGCGTAATTAGATTAAAAATTTTCAATTTTTTTGAAAAGTTTTACATCATCATGTAGCCCTGCTTTTCTAGTTTCTGATGAGGTATCATTTATTGCATCATTTTTGAAAAATGTGATACAAAAAGCTAAAAGTATGAACCAAATTAGAGCAACAATTTGGTTCATACTTTTAGCTTTTTATATCACATTTTTCAAAGATGATGCAATAAATGATACCTCATCAGAAACTAGAAAAGCAGGGCTACATGATGATGTTAAAACTTTTCAAAAAAATTGAAAATTTTAATCTAATTACGCAAAACAAAAATTTGCGCCAAAAAAAGTGTTTTTGCGCCAAAAAAAGTATTGTCCGGGCTAAATTACAAGAAATACGGTAGGTGCATTTGCTAAGAGGTCCTTTTGCTAAGAAAAGAAAAATTTATGCTCCAATTTGTTATGAGCGGAAAATTTATGCGGTATTTTTGTTAATTTTTGTTTTGCTAAGGGTTCATTTTGATAAGGACTTTTTTGTTAATGTCTTTATGACTGTTCCAGCGTAATCAAATTTCCCGTGTTTATGTTTGGTTTTTTCAATTCTCAGTACCTCTTTTTGAGTCCTTCCTTATTGGATTTATTTTATTTTACACAGGTGGTCTGATCCAGATGGTATCATTTGCTGACAAATAGTGCTGTTGTATATAAAATCGTGTGTGACAATTGCTGTTTGACGGGATTGAAATCACGACTTAACCCACCCCTACCCGATAACCTGAGGTGTATTCTCTTGTTCCAGGTGGATATCCAGCTGAATGACCTGAAAAAATAAAATTTGGTCAAAATAAAAAAGAAACTACTTATTCTGACGTAAAATCATCTGAGGAATCGACTTTGACAAGACCAAAATCGTGATTTTACCCACCCAAAAAAAACAGGAGTGGATAGGCGGATATCCACCTGAATGGCCTGAGAAAAGTAATGTTAGTCAAAACGAATTGGCCACACACGAATTAATCCACACTTTTCAAATTTGTGCATTTTGAAAAATTTCGCTAGAATTAAATTTATTAGTCTGAATCAACCAAACCAAACGGTCATCCACTTGGTTCAAAATTGTTTTTTCACTTTTTTGGTTTCCAACACTTGCTTTCTGGACTAACTTGGGCATGCTGAAGAAGGTTTGATAGTGGTAAAATGCCGTTTTGTAAGTATTTTTTGAATTCCGGTAAAATCGAGTATTGTTAAATTCAATTAATTCTTAAAAATCAAAAAATACCTACAAAACGGCATTTACCACTATCAAACCATCTTCAGCATTGCTAAGAAGACATTTGCTAAGGAAAAAAATTATGCGACAATTTGTTATGAATGGAAAATTTATGCGAACATTTGCTAACAGAAAACTGGTTTTGGAAAAAGAAAAAAATTTGCTGCTATTTTTAACCTATTAGCAAATTTCGTCTTAAATTTTGGAGTACAGCCATTCAAACTTTGAATATGAAAAAAGTTGATATGCAAATCGACTATGCAGAACACTAATCCGGTGTTAGAAACTTATTTTATCTAGTGGTAACCTGGGTGGTATACTCGACTATCAACTCAGCCGTCAGCCGGCTGAGTTGAGAAACTTTTCATCAGCCTCAGCCGGGTCCAAAATTTTACCTCAGTTGGCTGAGGATACCACCCAGTTCCCACCCTGGTGGTAACTTCAAAATGAGTTTTCCGCAGAATAATGCACTACAGAATTCTTCTCATGCCTTACGAAACACCGATAAGGAAAAAAAGACAAAGCTGGTGTTTCTTCTAAACAGATCGGCTATTTAATAAATTCTGAAAATTTTGTTGGAAAGCATCACTTGGCTAGCTACCTGGATACCAAAGGTGGATTGGGACTTAAAATTTGGGATTTCTGTGAGTGTACCAAAAATGATCGAAAATATGACTTTAAATTTTTTTGATGGGATCAGAGCGGTAACCATATTTTTGGTCTAGCTTTAATTTTAGAGTATAACTTTCTTCTATGTTCTAATTGATGGGTGTTTGGGTCACGTTGCTATTGCAACCCCCTTTCTTTCTCACCTTTTGCCTCATCATTTAATCTTGCTGCTATTTTCAATCACTAAATTGGATGATTCACCCTTCCTAATCCATAGTCTCTACTGCAACACATTGGAACAACAATATCAATAGTAGTCAACAAAAACATGCTCCTCTTATTTGCCAAATAACAGTCTTTTTGACAAACGAGTAGCACGTGTCCTTTTGCAAAAGTTTAAATGCACGTTACTTTACTTTATATTATATATGGCATTTTCTGAACCTTTCCATTTGTGAAGGACCATGGTCTTTGAGCGCAGCGACATTTCTGAATTTTGAATTGGCCAGCGATACTTTTTTACTCCGAAAACTATTCACCAATTATTTTTTATTTGCATCTAAATTTTATGAAAATTTTAAACTAACTACCAGTCAAGCCTAACGTTTGCTTGACATTGCCATCGGACGAATTAGCCGACTTCCACCGAACTATAGCTACCGTAAAACCTCTATTAATCAGGCCCCCTCTAATTATCCGGCCCCTAGAAGGGGTTGAAAAATAATCCGGCCCCCTCTAATTCCCCCCTTTCAAAGAGCTTTAAAAGGGGTTTTATTAATTTTTGGAATGGTACAGAAATTACTAAGTAAGTGGAATTTTTGACAGTACGATTATCTTGTATAAATTTTTAGTGTCAATAAAATATACCCTATTCAAATTTTTTATAATTTAACTGAGGTTTAAAAAGTTTTATGGGTGTCTTGGGTGTTAAAGGAACCATGACTTTGGGGGCTAATTGGCCATTATTTGATTGCTAATCTCATCACGTTTCCTTCATTTTGAACTTTTAAATGTTTTGGGAAAGTTATATGTCAATCTGGACATTCTTGCTTACTATTTTCAAAAAAAAGCTAATGAAAGAAGGTAGTAACTGAAGTGCAATGTCAAAAGTCTAAATTTATTAAACAAATTTTATATTAGAATTTTGGCGCTACCGAGTATACCCCCCCCCCCCCCAAATGGAATTTTTTTAAAAGTGTTCCAAACACCCTATATCGACTCAAAATCGCCTCAGAAGCTCAAAAAAGGCATTATTTTTGTGTTCTAGTCAATAAAAAATTGAGTTTTGGGACCACCCAAATATACCTATTTTGACCATTTTTGAAGGGATTTAGGGCCATATTAGGGTGGAAAGACCAAAAAAGGGCCAATTTAGTGTGAAAAGGAAGATGTTGAACATAGTTTTGTTGACTGGGCCTACCGCATAAATAAACTCTGGTATGCATACATTTTTATGCATCCAGAGTCACTTTCGAGTGATTTGCGTCTAAGGTGTGGGTGTGCGCATCTCAACTCCAAGCCCCCTGCGCCCCCTTCGGGGATATTTTCAACCCCAAGCAACCAAGCCCCTGCGCCACCGAAGGGGCGCAGGGGGCTTGGTTGGTTAGAGATGCGCGCACTCACTTACCTTAGACATAATTCCGAGAAGACTCTTGAACAAAAATGCATTTAGAGACTATTTTTGCCAGCTCCAGTGACCAAAACATGCCAAAACAGGCAATGGTCAAAATTTCAAAATGTCCAAAACTCAATTTTTTATTAACCAGAACTTAAAAATAATGTCTTTTTTGAACTCCCGAGGCAATTTTGGGTCGATATAGGTGTTTAAAAACACTTCAAAAAAAATTTCATTTTGGGGGGGGGGTATACTCCGGTAGGGTCGAATTTTTATTCAACTTTTAATGTACTTTTTTGTTTCCTATTTCACCAGCTTGTATTCATGGATCTCAGCTTTCTAAAGAGCTCTCAAACTGTTCTAAGTCAAGTCTGCAATGAGAAAACTAAGGAGTTTGAAAAAATAGAAAAATTTAAGGTTTAAAAAGAATAAGCTGCTATTTTTTTCAAACTTCTCATTTTTCAAATTTTAGAAATGACCGGTTGTTATTTCGTAAAAAAGCTGAGATTGAGGGCTACAAGCTCGTGCAGAAGAAATTAAAAATTACAATAAAGTCTAAATAAAAATTGTGATGAAAAATTTGTTTATATAGCTTACACCAAAACATTTTTTTTCAGACGGTGCGCATGAGCTTTTGACAAAAATTTGAAACTGTCCGCGTTTTTTTCTGACACACCGTGTAGTCATTTTTCTGAAAATACAAATCAAGAATGTCCAAGTTGACTTAAAACTATCCTAAAATTAAAAAAAATTGCAAAAAAATAAATAAAACAATTATAAGAACAGAAAAAAGGTTAATTCAACAATCCCCCCTAAAAAGTAATACAACTTTTCAAAGGTCGAAAAATAATCCGACCCCCTCTAATAATCCGGCCCCCTGGAAAGTAGTTGAAAAATAATCCGGCCGGCCTAATTAATAGAGGTTTACGGTATGTGTTGTTAGGTTAAGTTTTTCATAATAATTTTAAGTTAACTCGAATTGTTTTACCCCGCCAAATTATTCATTTAGCCCATCAAGTTTCAAAACTTTCTTTTCATCTCAAAAAGTGTTCAAAAATTTGGTTTTTACAATGAATTTTTATCTAATTTTTAAAATCTAAATAAGTCAAGTAATAGTTTGTTAGAAGAAAACTGAGACTCAGGGCTACACGCCGGTATAAATACTTTAAAAAAATTAAAATAAAAAGTTAAGAAGCACTTCAGAGAAACAAATTTTTTTGTGATTTGACGGGGTAAATACATACATCCATTTTAAATTTAAATAAAAAACTTTTGAACGCAGCGACATTTCCGAATGTTGAATTGCCAGGCACTTTTCTGACCAGGACGCTTTTTTACTGGGATTTTAATGATAAGTTCAGAGTAAAAAAGTGTTCCCCGCCAATTTGAATTGCGAAAAATGCTACTGCGTTGAAAAGTCATGGTTTTTTAAAGATTATCTCATGGAGACTAGTAGTTAACACTTTTTTAATGAGAGATTGTCCAGTATAGAAATTTCGATCCTGGTAGCGAACAACACCAACTACCCTCTAATTTCTTTTCAATACCCCCTAATATGAAATTGGGATTTATCTTTGAATTTTAGTGTTATTTTTTTCATCTTCTAATTTTTTGCATGATTGTGCAGTCCAAATGTCAGCTTTGTATAAAATTATCAAACTCTATTGCATCATTTCAGATTCAATAAGTTTGATATCTCGTTGGAAACCTGATTTCCTGATGCTAGAAATTATGAAAGATCGATACAAAATTATAAAAATGTCAGTATCAAATTAAGGGAAATTTTCCCTAAATTACCCAAACAAGATCTGGCCAAATCAGAGCAAATTGAAAAAGCTATGGCTAGAATTTATTTGGCGCAAAAAAATTAGGCTCCCTGCATTAACAAATCAAATTGCAATAATTGAAATGCTTGATTTTTAGAAATTGATCACTTTTCGCATTGATCATAAATATCAATCAACGAGAATGGAGCTGGGGAGAAGGCAGCAGCCTGGCCTGCTCCACTATGTATTCCTCCACCTCCTTATATTGCTATTATCAACATCTAGTCTAGCTGAGGAGATTAGCACTACTGCGCCCCAGACC
Source organism: Ditylenchus dipsaci (assembly GCA_004194705.1). Taxonomy (NCBI): domain Eukaryota; kingdom Metazoa; phylum Nematoda; class Chromadorea; order Rhabditida; family Anguinidae; genus Ditylenchus; species Ditylenchus dipsaci. Next base: position 180,360 of record SADC01001240.1, on the reverse strand, counting down.
ACCACCAGTGGCAATTTGGTGACTGGAAGTGACTCTTCGCCGTTGCCCCTTAACCATGTTAGTGAGGCTAGCAGCGTCGCTAACATGGTTTTAAAAAGTAGCAGCCGCCAACCTGCAGCCACTCCAGAACCATTCATGGACACACCACCTTCTCCAATCAAAAGCTAGTAAGTGGATCGACCATCAAGTTTACTCTTATGCGGTGCCCAAAATGGAGGTACGAGATAGAGGAGCGCGGTGCTATGTACGAGGTCATTGTGGCCACCCACCTCCATTGTAGCCAAGGCATTAATACGAATTTACACAGTTGAAGGGAGGAGCTATTTGGGTTTGAAAATTATCGCAGTGGATAAGCGTCTGTGTTTTATCGTCCAAATGGTGCGCAAATTGTTTCCACCTAGTGGCACGCTATTTATTTGGCTTTTTTGACCAACTTCTATTACTTCTAGGGGTAATTGGGATCGCTGATTCCGAGTCTGGCCTTAAAAAAGTCGAATTACCCCTAGAAACTAATCAAACAATAAAAAATAGCGCACCATTACCATTTTGGTCCATAAAACACTAATGCTTATACACTGCTCCACCGAGGCCACTTTTTCAAACCTAAATAGATTACCGCTCCCTTTAAATTGTATATTGTCTGGCTGCAGTCAAGTCGTGATATAAAGATCTTCTCAATTACTATTCCTTATATAAATCCCTGATTAATATTTTTGGTGTCGTTATATAACCCTTCTCGAAAATATTTTTTCTGACTTTTAACATGTTTTTGTCCTTGTTTTGTTTTTGTTAACTATATTTGGTCAAAGTGACTCAAAATGACCACTCATTATTTGGACCCTGAATGAACCCGCATTAGATAACTGTAATATTCCTCGTATATTATAAAAGAAAGTCTACAGTTATCTCATGCTGTTTTATCCGGGTCAGACCGTTAAAACTTCTAATTAGATAAATATACTTTAAACTGGGTTAGGTCATGGCCTTATTGCGGAATATGGCCAAGCTACTTCAAAATGGCTGGAATGTGGCTAGACCTTTTACTTAGTTATGGTAGAATTTAGTCAACTTTCAGATTGGGTTGGTCCAATCAGATGTGAGAAAAATCCGCACTCTTTTTTATTTACAAAAGACTTACAAATTTTATAAAATTTTCAGCAAAAATGTTTTGAAAATTTTGGAAAAATGTTTTTAGAAAAATTTCTGTTTTTTCTTCCAAAATCGGCTATAGCCCTGACGCAAAACTTTGCCATTTTTTATCAATAATTTTAAAGCTAACACTATATCACTTATGTGATTTGCAGCCCTGGCAGCTATATGGTGGTTGCGCCCCGAGTGGTTCGCCCAGGCCTGCCATACGCCGTCTCTGTCAATATACTCAAGAGCACTGAGTCAGAACATGTGGTCAGGGTAGAGATTCGCAATGACAAAAATGAGACAGTGGGTGCCAGAGCTGTCAGCAGTGTGAGTTTATGGTCTGACTCACAGTCAACTCACACATTTAATTTATTGTATTTAGGTGAAACAGGCCAACCACAAACAATCACCATCGAAAATCTGGCTGCAGATAGTTTGTTGCTGACCAGGAATACAAGGTCTATGTCAGAGCAGAGAGCCATGCCGCCAAAATGGTGTTCGAGGATGAGCAGGCAGTCAATGCAGCACCAAAAGTGTGTCCATCTTTGTGCAGACTGACAAGGCCATCTACAAGCCTGGATCCACAGGTCATTTCACAAGAATACATACTGGCTTAATTTTTGCCCAATAATTTCGTCCCTTTTTTTCTAGTCCGAAATTCCATTCGTTCAGAAAAGCGTTTATGAAGTAATAAATGATTTCTTTGATAGATACGCTTTTTGCCCTTAAAAAGGGTTTCAAGAATATGAAGTTTTCGGCCTTGGATGAAGCAAGTTTTTGGAACATGTTTCTCTATTCCAACTCCAAAATTTAACTTTAGCGAGATGTGGTACTTTTTCGGTAGCATTACACTCTATTGAAGCTCCAGAAAAGCAGTTTTACTAGTTCTGAGCAGTGATGGGTGCGTCCCGGCCACTGTTTACGTGAGCTCACTCAAAGTGAGAATCTCAGTGAGGGAGAGGGAGAATGAGCTCACTCTCACACTTAATTTTCGATTTTCATTCTCACTCACTATCACTCACTCTGAAATTCCACTCTCACTCTCACTTGATTATTTTTCATTCTCAGTGAGGACAGAGTGAGGATTGCATTATTCTGCCTGAGGCCAAGGCTTACACAGTTTTATTTAGATAAAGGCAATACACCTAAATGAAAAAAAAAAAAGAGAATAATAACACTTATTCGTCAATTTACCTTGACTTTTTGAAGCAAGACAGCCCTACGGCATACCAACTACTTTTGAACAAAGTTTTACGAATGGAATTTCAAGTTTAGAGCTAGAATTCAGATCACTCGAAGTTAGGCTAAGGATTACTGTTAAAGCATGGGTTGGTATCAGAGGAAATACAGTAATTCTGTAGTAATAAAAATGAGCTGTTGAAAAGTAGGCAGAAGGATGGCGACCCAACCCAAGTAAAGCTCTTTTCCTTCAAAAAATTCTATAAAAAAGTTCATTTAGGGAAAATTACCTTTTTCAGTGAAAAACGTGCCGCCTTTTAGCGGCATTATGGCATCCTTGTGTTTACTATTTATCAATAAAAATGATAATGTCTTTATTAACTACAGCATTGAACTTTTTTTTTTTGGATTTCGTTCATTCTCACTCACAGTGAGAATCTAAGTGAGCTCACTTACTCTCACTCACTTTATTTTTTCCATCCTCACTCTCACTCTCATTATCACTGCCCTAAAATATTTTCATTCTCACTCTCACTCACTGCCCAAAATCAGAGTGAGTGCAAACACTGGTCCGCCCCAAGGAGCACCAAATGCCTCGGATCGTAAGCGTGCCGGTCGTGCGAACGACAATTGTCCGGCGCGAAGTGAAGGCAAGTGTGAGGCGGAAGCGGGCATGGTGCCCCGGAGCCTCGATATTTGCATCAAACTTTGCGAGAAGGTTTCAATTTTTTATATTTTAATCGAAATTGCCTTAGGGGTAACCGCCCCGGGGGATCGGGCTAGTCTGGCAAGCCTTGGGCGTGGAGCGGTGCTGGGCGAAAACTGCTTACCCATCACTGCGCCTGATGCAATTTTAGGTCGTGAATGGAAAACGTGTTTATAGGGCGCGGACGTTTTCTCTGATATTTTGACTACAATGGGGGTGTGAGGTCAAGAAAAGGTATGCGAGATCCGTTTCTAAAATTTTATTTTTCATATCTGATAGTATGAAAGTTGATTTTATCCAATAGTGCACCTTAAAAATAGGCAAAAAACTTTTCAGATCACTAAAATGACAAAATCTGACTGTGTTATGGCACCTCAAAGACCTCTACTTCAACCTCACACCTGTATTGTCTCAAACCTATAAAAATAACCGTCCGTGCCCTAAACACCTTTTCTATCGTTTGATGGCCAAAATCGATGTAAAAGCGGTTAGATGGAGATACAGTTTGTGTATACCGTATATCTTCTAATAAGACCAATGGGCCTTATTTTTAAACACCTCTCGAGAGGTGGGGCCTTATTAGAAGATATACGGTATATGAATTAATTTGTATAAATATATTAATATAAAAAATAGAAAAGTTAGAAAAAATGAAAAAAAATAAGTTTGATTTTTAATCTTTTATTCAATTTTTGAAAAAATTGGTACTAGAAAAAGTATAAATAAAAAAGTACACAAGTATCACCCTTTAGGAAAACGAAGGACATGAAACTTTCACGAAGTTTTGATTGTAGCTTGAGATAGTAACAACCAGTCTTGCTGAGACCGGGATTTTATCAACCAGAGTATTAATTTGTGTAAAATTATGGTTCTTTTCCATCGGTTGATCAACCGATTGATGGAAATTTTCAATAACCAACCACCACATCAACCGGTTGATTGATTACCGTTCGACAAACCGGTTGATTGGTATTTTTCGCTTATCAACCGCCACGTCAACCATCCAGCGGTTGATTGATTCACGGCTGATCAACCGGTCAATGAAAGTGATCAACCGGTAGCCCACCGGCGAACCAACGATCCAGCAAGGCTGGTAACAACATTCAAAATTATAAAGTTGGTTAATGACTCCTATAACAGTGAAATACCAGGCCATTTACCGGGAAATGACCAAAAACAACTACTAATTACATTTTTAAATTGGGGAAGGGTGGTATATATTTAAGTAAAAATTTGTTTATTCAGTGTTCTACCGAGTGGTAGTGGTCACTCCGGACCTAAACCCCTACACCGAAGAGATAAATGTGCAAGTGCTAGACCCTAACCAGAACACCATCACCCAGCTGCTCAACATCCAACTCGTCAAAGGTGCTGCTTTAAAGTTGTGTGTAACCAACTAAATTTTCTTGGTTGCAGGTGTTTTCTCTGGTCAACTGGAGTTGTCTTCAGAACCGCCGCTGTGGCTGGTTGATCAGGGTGGAGACCAGACTGGCGTCAAATTCGAAAAAGAGTTCACAGTTGACAAGTACGTGTTACCCAAGTTTGAGGTGTCCCTTCGAACGCCCAGCTTTATCACATTATCTGATGACTTGAACGTGCTTGTGGATGCCAAATATACTTATGGCAAAGGAGTGTCTGGCAAAGCCAAGGTTAGCTATATACATTCCCTAACAGCAGGGCTCTTAATCGTACTTTATTAAACGATTTTACTTTATTTGGGACTCAAAATCTTTAGAATCTTTGAGATTTTACGTCAAAATCTTTAGGTGCCCAAATCTCACCAAGTACTGTATAAAATGACATTTTTGATTAAAAATGACCAAAATGTACTTCTTTTAAAAAAATCATTCGAAGCCCTAAAGGGCGCCTGACAGGGCTGTTCAAATTGAGTTTAGCTCTTCCTCTTCCTCATCCCTCTTCCACCCAAAATTTTTGTTTCTTCCTCTTCCTCATCACTCTTCCACCCAAATTTTCGTCTCTTCCATCTTCCTCATCCTTCTTCCGGTCGGAAGAGAGAAGAGGAAGAAATTTCTCCTCTTCGGAAGAAACCTTAAAGACAAAATTATTAAGAGCTGGATTATCAGAGGGGCCGGATAAAGAGAGATTTTACGTAGACGAATGATATTCGGGGAAGAACGTTGAAATCAGGGATGGACACGGGCCGTCCTTGGTATTTTTTCGAGATTATTACCGGTATCAATCTTGAAGTAGGGCTTTTGGCTCAGCCCGGCCGGTCCGGCCTAAGGACTGAATAGTGCGGGCCGGATCGGGCCGAACTGTAATGGCCCTGGTCCGGGCCGCCAAATTCGACCTGTGTCTATTTCTGGTTGAAATGTTTACCATGTCTTTGCAAATTAATTGCGGGATTTTAGGATTCAGGATTTCACAACCGGAAGAAGAAGCAGAAAACAGAAAAGCTTTGCATAATGCAGAAGAATTTTCTCTTCCTCTTCCTCTTCCGCCCACTATTTTGTGCTCTTCCATCTTCCTCTTCCACCTAAAATTTCGTCTCTTCCATCTCCTCATCCTTCTTCCACCCAAAATTTTCGTTTCTTCCTCTTCCTCATCCCTCTTCCACCCAAAATTTTGGTCTTCCATCTTCCTCATCCTTCTTCCGGTCGGAAGAGGAAGAGGAAGAAATTTCTTCCCTCCGGAAGAATCTTCCGGAAGAGTGAACAGCCTGGCGCCTGAGGGCCCTACAGAGCACCTAAAAACAATGGTCCATTAAAGTATGTAAAGATCTTCTTCAAGTTTGTAACAGAGATCCAGGGCTACATTTTGATACATGCTTTGTTGCCAAAAATACAAACCTACTTTCTGAAAAAAAAGCTATGCATTAAATTATCAAAAAGTTTTAGGTAGCCGTCAAGTTACCCTATCCCACTTGGGGTGATGATTCAGTTGAGGTATGCTTTAAGTAAAAAATTACAGGCAACCCGAATTAACGAAATCCTTAATTAACCAGTACTTTTGCCGGTCTCCAGGGGGTTCGTTAAATCAGGGTTTGACTGTACAGAATTTTTTTCGAAATTTCGAAATTTATTTGTGTTTATGAGATTTTTCTGTTAGGAAAAGAAAAGGCGGATTAAGTTTGACACCTTATTTATAGCAGACGTTAAAAAAATTCTTGACGCATTCCCTCTTTTCGGCGATCCATGCCTTGCGTAGAAGATTGCAGTCTACCAATGTGAAATTAGGAGTCAAACAAGTTCTCCTAGCCACTCTTTCCAACAAAAAAAAATTCACAAAGACAATTGAAATTAGAGAACTTATGACTGTTTTAAATGGTCCAGAAAAAATCTGCGCATTTTTAAATTAATTGCATAAGTTTCGGTTATAGCGAGAAAAAGAGGGCCTAATTGAGCGAACTGTCAACCTGAACAGTATGGGCGAGGCCACAGTTATCTTCACCAATGAGGAGTTGCGCAGCAGAAAGCTGATCATGGACTATGGTGGTAGTAGTGTCAGCATAATGGCCACAGTTACTGAGAGCCTTACCGATATTCAAAGAAATGCCACTGCTGAGGTGGTCACAATATTGTGCAGTCGACGCTCTCTATAACGACGCTCTTTATAACGACGCTCTCTATAATGACTCGGTTTAGCCGGTCCCTTGAGAGTCGTTATAGAGAGCTTCAACTGTACAGGGTGCGCCAAAAGTCCTGACACGGACAAAAATTCAATATTTTTACGTCCCAACCTAACAATATTAAAAAAACAATAATACCATTCGAAAGCTTAGACAATTCTGCACAAGATGCATCATTCAGAATTTAAAAAATCAACCTTTCGCATTTACATAGGCACGTATTCTTTTCCGCCAACTTTCGACCGCCGAGGCGAGCAAATTTACATCAATTTAATTGGTTTGCTGTATAGCAGTTATGGGCAATTTAGTTGTCATTCGAAAGCTTATCTTTGTGCCTACAAAATGAGTGGTGAACGAAATAGTTTGGTTGAGCACAAAAAAAGATTCGACTGTTTTAATGATTTTATCTTCAGTTCCCTTAACTTTTTTCATATTTCTTAAATTTGTCCTTTAAAAAGGGTCTCATTTAAATGGTCATATGTTTTTGTAAAACCGAGCAAAATTTTTTTCAGCGCATATGTTTCAGAGTTAAGTCAGGGCTTTCGAATGGTATATTTGCCTTCAAAGTTTATGTATCACAAAAGGTGCAGCAAACCAATTAAATTGATGTAAATTTGCTCGCCTCGGCGGTCGAAAGTTGGCGGAAAAGAATACGTGCCTACGTAAATGCGAAAGGTTGATTTTTTTAATTCTGAATGATGCATCTTGTGCAGAATTGTCTAAGCTTTCGAATGGTATTATTGTTTTTTTAATATTTTTAGGTTGGGACGTAAAATCTTGAGTTTTTGTCCGTGTCAGGGCTTTTGGCGCACCCTGTATATAAAAGTCAAATTTTCAGAGATAATTACCGTATTTATTCTAATAGAGAATAACCTTCTGGTTCAAAAGTTTTCTGATCAAATAGTGTTTTCAACCAAAATTTTGAAGACAGGTTGTAGACAAGTTCGACAAGTTTCAATTCCCACAACTGTGTCATATACCCATTTTACTATACAGAATGATTTTTGGGGTTACAAAAAAAGATTTTATTTAAAAGACGTAAAACCCTGAAATTACTTTATTAACGCAGGTGGTCGCTTACAAACACGATGTGAAGCTAGAGGTGGAAAAGCAAGGAGATACCTTCAAGCCTGGCCTTCGCTACAATGTAGTGGTTGTGCTCAAGCAAATGGATGACACTCCAGGTAAAGCTTTGACTGATTCTCGTTCCCACTTATGGATTCGACATCCCAACCATTTCAATTATAACTGACAATGTGTTGCAGTAAAAGCAACAGTGCCCCGACGAGTACAGTTGACCACTTTCTACAATTATCCCTTCATGCCCAATGCCACCAGCCAGCACGAGGACAAGGAAGTCAAGATAGTGGACTTGGATGCTCATGGCACAGCTGTCATCCAACTGCTGGTAGGTTGGTTGATAGATATGGCAAAAATTAAGCTGGAGATAATACTGCAGCGGACACCGCAATCTTTAAATAACCCTAATCTTTAACTTTAGTATGAGCAATGGCGTACAATTTTTCAACCTATTAATATTTGGACGAGGGCATAGTTTCACGGCCAAAAATTTGGGCGCCGACTACTAAAAAATCGGCGCCGATTGTGAAAAAATTTGAGCGCTGCGCGCCCGGCGCCTGAATTTTGCTTTTGCCTAGTAGAGACCCAAAAATGAATTTTCCGCGAGATCATTCGCGGTGTAATTCTCCCCATGCTGGTTGCCAGCCTGACAATCTAGTTACTTGAAAATATAGCCTTATCAATTAAGCCACCCTGAACTGCACCAGTGCCAGAGTAGATGCCCACTACGACAGACAGGGAAATGACAATTTCACCAATGTCGAGGTCTACTACTCTCTATATGTGGATGCTGGCAAAAGTCCATCCAACTCCTTCCTCCAAATAACTGCTGACAACGAGGGTGTGGTGGATGCAGGCAAGACACTGTCGTTTACTGTCAAAGCCACTGAACCACTTGCTCTACTTACCTATCAAGTGGTTGCCCGTGGGATTGTTGCGCTCAGCCAGGAAATAGGCATGAACGGCGACATGTCCACAATCACCTTTACAGGCACCCCTCAAATGGCACCCAAATCCAGACTGCTGGTCTACGCCATACGGCCCTCAAACCAGGAAGTGCTGGTGGATGCAATTGACTTCAAGGTCAATGGACTCTTCCGCAACGATGTTAGTTACCTAATTAACTAATCTAGCAGGCTTAAACAGAGGGTTTTCGCAGGTGTCACTGTCCATAGACCGGAACACCGCAGAGCCTGGAGATCCAGTGAAATTCACAGTGAAAGCCGCGCCCGACTCATACATCGGCCTGTTGGCTGTGGACCAGAGTGTGTTGTTGCTCAAGTCTGGCAATGATATTACTAGGGAACTGGTATGTCGTTTAGAAATGGTTTGCCACTAACTATTTTTTTCTCGAAATGAAAACGGGGTAATATTTTTTTCGGTTCGCACTAATTTGATCACACTCATTTAATCCCAACTCGTTTGATCACAACTCATTTGATCCCAATTTCGACACTGAGTAAATTCATCCCCGGTAAATTCATTCCACGGCAAATTTATCGTCCAGTCTTTGTCCAGTTGGTACTAGGGTTTGAATCCGCCTAGTAGCATTGACTTTTTCGTGCTTATTTCATAATTTTTCGGGGTAAATCTATTCTAGGGAACCTATACCACACTGAACACCTCAAATATCCCGAACTACTTCAAACCACGCTAGAATACTTCAATCCATTGTATCCAATCAATTTTGTATCCAATTGGTGGTACACCCTTCCTGGGCTCTCTGTTTTTGTTTTCTAGCTTTCGTAAGCGCTGAATAAAAAAGACCGAAAATTCCTTATTTACTTGACCGTACTTAATACTTCCCAACACACCAAGAGAGAAGCATTTTTATTGATAAAATAGGAGATTTTTAACAATTGTAACAAAGAAATAAAGGGACAAACGGAAAACATCATATTAGTCTTAGAATCATTCATTTTCTTCTTCTCCCACTTCAACAATCGGAAACTTCGCCAGATGATGCTGCACGGCTTTTAAAAACTCCACGTTTTCGGCAAACGGAAACGCCAAAGCGGGCAGACATCTCAACAAACTTCGTCCATTTTCTTTATTGTAAGAGTTATGCAGATGCTTTGACTGAATTCAGTATGAGAGCATGTTAAACAGAAGCAGCATCAATAACACAAACCGGCATATTCGCGAAAGCGTTCTTAGGAAGATGGAACAGGCAAAAATTAGAAGCGAAATCCTCAAATATTTCATGCAAAGCATTGATAGCGGCAAGTTCAAAATCTGAAACGATCACTTACAGTCCACTCTCTACATAACATAACTCAAGGGACCGACGAAAATGTTATGTTATATAGAGGTTATGTTATATAGAGTATTATGTTAAGTAGAGTTCTTTATTATAAAACACTTTAAAAATAATGTTATATAGAGTTTCTAACAAAATAGATTGATTGTCCAACAATAACATTCAATATTAAAACAAACGATCAGTGGTTGACAGTAAGATAATCGGCTCTACCCCGTTTGCGCCAAAATTGTTTGCGCCAAAATCGTTACAGCCAAAACGTTATGTTTTTAATTAATTAGCTTGCTACATATCGTTTTTCTACGTGATTTCATGGATATTCTTGTTTACAAGTTAATACTCAAATTTTTGCCAGAGAAAAGGGCTATATTTTGAGCATAAGGTTGTGAATAACCATATTTGCAAAATTCACTAAAAACCCCCAAAGTTCTCAAAAAGTCCAGGACTCCGGAAATTTAGGGGATTTTAGTAAATTTTACAAATATGGTCATTTACAACCTTATGCCCAGAGTGTAGCCCTTCTCTCTGCCATCAATTTGAGTGTTAACTTGTAAATGAGAATCTCCATGAAATTACTTAGAAAACCAAATATAGCCAACTAATTAATAAAAAATGTAACGGTTTTGGCTATAACGAGTTTTGGCGCAAATAATTTGTTCGCAAACGGGGTAGAGCCAAACAATCCAGGAGGTTGTTTTGATCTATTTTCTTCGAGCGTTCTCGGGCCAGGAAACCCTTGAGTACGTTGGATAAGATGGAGGACGGCTGGATCCCTGGTGTTCTCATCCATGTATCGCTGTAAGATTTGAGTGCTGCGGTTGCTTCTTACTGGTAAGTGGTAGCACTGGCTCTTCTTTGACCTTCATCACTTCAGTGTCAATGAAACGAAAAAAAAATAAACGAAATAATCAAGCATTACCTGCTCGCTTCCGGCTCTTCCGCATCCGCTTTCGAGACAACCGCCACGATTTCTGCCAGAGTGAGTCTTCCACCGATCAATTAATTTGACATTTTAAGAGATTATGTTATATAGAGAGGCAATCTATGGGCTGGGGGTCGAGAAAAACTTATGTTATAAAGAGTTTTATGTTATGTAGAATTATGTTATATAGAGAGTCCATTTGGCTTAATTTAGGAACGACCAACCAAATCGTTTCCAGGATTATGTTATAAGGAGTTTTGTGTTATGTAGAGTTATGTTATATAGAGAGTCGACTGTATATAAAATAAAAAGGTTAATGCACAACTGACTCATCATTACGGATTCTGGGTGTAGATCAATACTTTTCAAAACGCGAAACATCCTCAAGTAAGTTGAGTTGACTTGTCCGGCAGCAAGGCGTACATACGGCAGAGTGGTTTCTCCCTTGAACACATTGACCGTATAAAGCTGCACAAAATTATTGGGAGCACAAAAAAAAGTGCCATCTACCGACAACCGAGTATTCTCGGCAGTAATCGCAGGTCGCAAGAAGAAATGAAGACGAAAAATACATGGCATCTCAGGTTCAGACTTTCTGGTGATTTATTTAGATGATAGGGTGATTAAAAGATAAGTTAAAAGTAAGCTAGAGTCGTGCTTCGAAAATTAATCACCGCTTTCCGTTTTTGTAAAAAAAGTCTAACCATACTGGCTTATCGACGCTGGTGGAACCAATTGGCTTCTTTTGACAAAGAATTCGATCTTGCAAGGCTTTATCTGTCGGCAGCGACAAAAGCTGAGCATCTGTTAAGCCGGTTTTTCTGAGATCACGATTGCAGTAGACGAAGACACGAAATCGGCGATTGCAGCAGCTTTAACCTTCGCTGTGACATTCCGACGCTTTAAACATACATATCGTTTTGAAAAGGGGAAACTGATAAATTACCATACAGGCATTAGGACTCTGTCTACAGATGTGAGGATTGAGTAGGCGAAGACCGTCCACTGACCCAAATATGGTTTTTGCCGTAACGTTGCACTTACTCGTTCTGATGCAGAGTCAGTTTTGAATTGTCCTGTCGCTTACTACCCTGCTTTCAGAAATTCACAGCCACTAAGCTCAAGCCTAAGCACTGTTTTCCTCGAGTTGTTAGAGACAAAATCCCCTAAAAACCCAATAAAAGAAAAAAAATTAACAAAGGTTCTTTACCTGAACAGATGGTTGGTACGGCAAGTTTTCACCTTCTCACTTGGTATACTGTCGTCGTCCGACCTGGCACTGTCGAGCAACGTTGGGCTCGACTAGTAAACGGTTCTATATTTTGAAAATATTTTACATGCAAACAAAAAGCAATTCGAAAACATTATTGACAAAATTAGGGTGGTCTCGCGCGAATTCAAAATCTCCAAATTGCTGTGCTTATCAAGTTTCATGGTCCTTTAAGAAAAGACCACCATGCTTTCAAAAAATTGAAATACAAATTTTTGAAATTGGGATTAAATGAGTTGGGATCAAATGAGGTGGGATCAAATGAGTTGTGATCAAATGAGTGTGTACGTTTTTTCTAATCCCTAATTCAGGAAACATGAGCCCTAATTTGAAATTGACACTTTTTCGGATTTTTTGTTTATTGTATAGTTCTCAAAAACATATTGTATAGTTCTCAAACATACAAATTTAATGATGTCATCAAAATTCGATTTTTTTTACTTCAAATACCTCTTTTTTATAAACACTTGCCGCTCGATTTAACTACACCCCAAAAAGTTCTTTACCGCATAGGGTCCGACACTTTTTTCAGCTCGATTTTCAAAAACTTTTGACCGTTTTCTTTTGACAGTCTGGTCGAAAATATCGCAAAGATTCCGATTTTGCCGATCGTTTTCAGAATCATGAATCATAAACTATAGTTCTCAAGAACATCAAATTCGATGATATCATCTAAATTCGGTGTTTTTTACTTCAAACACCTCTTTTTCATATATTTTGTTTTTATCTCAGATGTTTTTACACCGTCTTATAGCTGAGATTTTTCTTTATCGATTGAGTGGTCAAACACCCTAGTTAAAAATAATTTTTGAGGAAATCACAGTAAAAATGAGGTGAAAACCCACTAAAAAACATCGAGGTAAAAAACATGGTTTTTTAATTCACTTTTGGTGTGATCACCTTACAAATTATTTTAAAAAAAACCATTTTTGACAAAAGGGTGTCGTCAAATCGAGATTTGGATTGTTCAAAAAGAAAAATTTCAGGATTCTGAAAAACGATCGGTAAAATCGGAATCCTTGCGATATTTTCGACCAGACTGTCAAAAGAAAACGGTCAAAAGTTTTTAAAAATCGAGCTGTAAAAAGTATCGGACCCTAGGCGGGAACGAACTTTTTGGGGTGTCGTTAAATCGAGCGGCAACTGTATTTTGTTTTCTTATCTCACATGTCTCAACACCGTTTGTAGCTGAGATTTTTCTCTATCGATTGAGTGGTCAAACACCTTTTTAAAAAATAATTGTAAGGTAATCACACCAAAAGTGAATTAAAAAACCATGTTTTTACCTCGGTGTTTTTAGTGGGTTTTCACCTCATTTTTACTGTGATTTCCTCAAAATTATTTTTAACTAGGGTGTTTGACCACTCAATCGATATAGAAAAATCTCAGCTATAAGACGGTGTAAAAACATCTGAGATAAAAAACAAAATATATGAAAAAGAGATGTTTGAAGTAAAAACACCGAATTTAGATGATATCATCGAATTTGATGTTCTTGAGAACTATAGTTTATTGTACATTTTTTGGAATTATCGTGTAGCGCACGGATAATATTTAATTTTTCCCCACAATTTGAAATTGACATTTTTTTCAAATTTTCGCTTCAATTTTGCAATTTTTTTAACTATCGTGTAGCGCAGGACTTCAGCTTTCTATTGAGCTATCCAAATCCAACTCCATTTAAAGGCCATATTCTGTAATTTTGGACCAGCTTATATTACCTCAATTTTTCGAAACTTCGGTTTAGTCATCATTCCAAAGGGGAAACGATTCTTAATAGGTTAAAATTTCCCAAATCACCGATTTCAAATTTGGAAATTTTCGCATCAGGCGAGCACACCCTTTGACATCCCCCCTTTGCTTATTTCAGCCCCTTTGGTACGCCTCCAAAACCAGTTATTTTTGCTTTTTGGCCACTCCGGAGTGGGTCCTGAGCAATCCTGAAAAGAAGAGGGGTTAGTAGGGGCAAACCTTTTTCTTGCCGTAAAAATACTTCTTTTTGCCGTAAAAAAACTTTTTTTCCGCAAATTTTTTCTCGCTGTAAAACGACTTTCCACGGCAAAAGAAAATATACGTTGCGGCAGAAAAAAGTATTTTAGCGGCAGAAAAAGCTTTTCTGCGCAACAAAAAGTATTTCTGCGGCAAAACCTTTGCGGCAAAGGAAAAGTATTTTTACAGCAAGAAAAAGGTTTGCGCGGTTAGTAGTGCCTCATTTACTCATAACTGTGGCTGCTAGTTCGAATCCCTGTGGGTGCACACTTATTTTTTACCCCAGTTTTAATAAACTAACTGAGTTTATGGAGTTCTACATCTCTTCGTTCAGGCTCAAACGAAAGCCTACAATGTGCTGAGTAAAATAGCATCAAATTTTAGTACACTTTTCTATGAATTCGCCAAGCTGTGGCCTCCTGAAATTCGGAGCTCAGAAAAACCAGTACATTTCTTAAAGCAGTTCATACTTAGTGAAATTTGATGACGCACACTCGTTAAAAAGCCTATTAGACACAGAATGAGTTCTTTTTTCTAATGAGTACGAAAAGTTTAAAATCTGCTGTATATTCTGGCGAAAAAAATGTGCTTCATCAAAAAAATCAGCATTCTTTGAGCACCAATTTTCGGACAAAAAATCAACGTCAAAATTGAAAATCAGAGCTTGCACCCTACCGAATTTTAATGCATTCGAATGCAAAATATATTCTGCATCTTTGTAGACAATTTTTTTTAAAAAAGCGGGGGGGGGGGGGGGGGCGGTGAAGTGAGACCGAAAAGGCTTTTGAAGTTTGCCATTCGTTTGGCTCTTTTCAATTTCTAACGTGAAACTTTTTTTTCTACATGTCAAACCTGAAATTCTGACACCGGATTCGTGATCAGTCTTGTCGACGCCTGGATTTTATCAACCGCCAAATCAACCATCAACCGGTTGATTACGATTTGCGGTTGATCAACTGGTTGTTTATGATTTTTGATAGCTCGATATAAAGTTGAGATCCTGGGCTAAAAAAGTGCAAAATCAATTCTTGCATTATTTTTTAATTAAAAAACTAATACTTGCTGTGGCTAAAAATATTTTACTTAAGATTCACATATTTGCCTAAGCATTTCTATATTACAGTATTTCCTCAAAGAAATCACCCCACCCTCAACTTTGAGAACCTATATCTCAGCTCATAGTCAACTCTTTGCAAAGCTGTTTTTTGCGTTTTCTTAACTCCCACAACTACCAATAATTTTTTAGATTTTCGATTTTCATTCGAAAATCTTGAGATTGATTTCAAAATTTCTGACTTTCAGGGATCCGAAAAGTAACTCACCCGGATGAGTTATAAGAGGAAATACGATACTTGCGAAAAAATTTGAATTTTCACCTTGGTCGCCGTGTCAAAAGACCATTTTCCAAAAATGTGCGAGCAAAAAAATATGAGTATTTCGAATCCACAAAATCATTAACTAACGCTGTGTTATTAAAAAAATGAAGAATTGATGTATTTTCAGGTGGAACAAGACATCGAGGTAGTTTTTTAATTAGATGTTATGAATTGAGACAGATTCGTCGTACGACTGCTATAAAAAAATTAAATTTCGCTGACCATAAACTTGTAATCGTCTATATAGGAGTATGACACAACCAATGTGGCGGCAAGTAGAAGTCCTTTCTGGAATGGGCGAAGGGGCCGTAGACGCAACCAACGATCTGTCTGGTCGCCATGGTGGAATGTGGGAGGAAAAGATGCTAGCTCCATATTCGAGGTGCACATTCAAACCATTTTAATCACTTTTGAAATCAGAGGTGTATTTAGAATGCTGGTCTGGTGGTCATGACTGATGCATATCTCTACAAGGAGCCTGAAGTTATTAGTGAGCATTTTCTTTGGCTTTGCCTTTCTGTCTGCTCTAACACAAAGCCTGGCGCACACTGCTCGTATGAGGTTTTTCCTATTTTAACCCTTATGGATTCACAATTCGGTGTTGTGATACCGGACAGAATTAGAAATGGCATGCTTTCTTGCACCAAAATAGGCGCCGACGACAACTTTTACCAAAAACATAAAATTCAATCAAACTTTATAATAAAATTTAAAGGGGTATGCCCACGCTAATAAGAGGTGGTGCCGCGGGAATTCAAATTTTTTTTTCTAATCATTGAACTTTTGTACGGATTTTTCAGCTTGGTTTCTAACAAAACTATACCTAAAATTAAATTTTAGGTCTCGTTTTGTGAGGTAAAAAATGATTAGGAAAAAAATTTGAATTCCCGGGCACCACCTCTTATTAGCGTGGGCATGCCCCTTAACAGACAAACAATAAAACGTCAAACGATTTCAAATTTAACATACAGTCAACCCTAGATATAATGCCCTCTTCTCTCAAGTTCACTCCCGCCTAGGGTCCGACACCTGTTTACCCCAAATTTTAGAGTCTTTTGCCGGCTACCTCCGTCTCGCCTTCATTGCCAGTCTTTGACTTTTCTAATCCAAAAAATTGCAAGGATTCCAATTTCGCCCATTGTTTTTCAAAACCAGGAATTTTCGATTCTCGATATTTTGAAAAGGGCCGTCAAATCGAGGTCTTTTAACAATCAGCAAAATCGGAATCCTTGCGACATTTGGGACCAAACTGTTCAAATTAATTAGCAAAAAAGTATGAAAATCGGTCTAAAAAAGTGTCGGGACCCAGGCGGGAACGAACTTAAGATGGGGACCGTTAAATCGAGATTTGACTGTATACGGAATCGGTTTTACTTTTTTAGAGTTGACAAATCTAATCACTCCTGTATACACTGCAAGGGAGTTGTGTTTAGGGTTGTAAATTCGAGAAAAGACGTTTCTTTATTTTATATTTATGCATTTCAAAAAAATTGCATTCAGAGACCAAAGTCACATTTAGGTTCCAAACAATTTTGGGTCGCCCTGGTCCTCTCCATTTTTCTCAATCCACTTTAAATTCTGTCCAATTTTTTCCTACATCACAACATTGATTCGACCACAAAAATAAGTAAATTCTCGCATCAAAAATTGCGAAAACATATACAGCCGAATAAGCCCATTGTGCTCCAGACTTTAGCTTGCCATTGGGGTGTGTTGTGTGCCACTAACTACAGCTGAGTGATCTATGGGGTGGTAGTGGTGGCGATTAGCTTTCTGTATCTCTTCTCTTTATTACTATTATTGTTTGTGATTGATTAGATCGTCTTGTGCACTCGCCTGTAATGTTCTCCATGGCTGTGCCTGCAGGCATACAAGTAGAAGAGGCTCTAGCTGCAGCAGGACAGCCCAGACAGTCTGCATTCCAAGCTGCTCCAAGGGTTCGTCGAGATTTTCCGGAGACATGGTTGTGGCCGGTTGACGGGTTGGAGAGTGTGGACAAAAGGTTTGTTGCGTAACTATTATTTCTACAATTACATAGCACAAAAGTGGGTGTGTATTGCTAATGTATGCAGAGTGAAATTTTGTAGATTTGATTATTGTCAAAAAATTGAAACCCCTAGGGCGAGGGGATCCCGGGGCGAGCACAGCCAGGCCTATAATCAAGGCTTTAATGTTTTAAGGTTGTTGAATGGCCAATTGTCTGACCAGTAAAAGTTGGCCAAACGCACACTGCCTAGCTTTTGGACGCCTTTTCCGCTTTTTAATTCGCACCTTTTCGAATATTTGTTTTCTTTTCACAATTTACACACACTTGAGCCCATCCTAGTATGCGCTGGCCTGCCTTACGCTTACGACTCCGCCTATATACTAAAATATACTAACCCTAGAACAGCTGTACTACTAACTATATACGGTGGTTAAAAAACTGCAACATTTTTTGAATTAGCGCCTTCCATTTTTGGATTTACGAACCATTCATAAATTTTAGCATTTTTTTCCAACGAAATTTTTTGTCGAGTGCATTGGATCTTTGCGCCTGAAACCTTAAAAAATTGTGCTTTCGCTGGTGATTGGAAGCCTTTGACAACTTTTTCCGAAAATTTTGCTTTTTTAAATCACTCTGTGACCCCAGCAATCACCACCACTAACCTGTTTAGCGGTCATGATGTTGGCTGAAGAGGAATTGCACTTTCGGCTGACGTTCAAACTTCATCCTCCGCCACATCGCCACGAGTCCGCAAGAATTTCCCTGAGACCTGGTTGTGGGTGGACACACTAGCCAATTCCACCATCACTCACCCTGCTTTGCTGTGAGTTTTCGCGCTATGCTAATCCACTAAATAAACTCGTATATTTGACCTTCGATATATAGCCATCCCCTCAAGTTTTTTCCCCGCTTAGGCTCGACACTTTGAATGTAATTAGAGTCCGAAAAAAAGCAAGGATTTAGTTTTCACCATTCTTTTCTGAAAAAAAATAACTGCTGCCAGTAGGACCGCCGGATTTCGATATAGGACCAGCAGGAGTTTTAAAGTGGTGGTCCTACATTGCGAGGCGACTCAATGCTCATTAAGTGGTGAGGTGATGTGGTGGATAAATGTCAACGGTAAAATGCGTACACAAAATTTATTTGCGGAAGTTCCAGAGACAGCTTAAGTACATCTCAAATAAACCTCAGCATAGTCAGTTTGCGCAATAACTATACCGCCCAAATCACCTTGGACAATTCAGGCAAAAAATAACGAATATCACTAACGCAAATTCACTACCGCCGCCGCAAATTTTAAAAGATAACCTAAAAGAGCTTTATACTGGTCAAAGAGGTAACAATACGATGATACGAAAACTAAAGGGAGCATCGTTTTGTGATTTTACAAAGGCTGTCCATAGATTCTAATGCGGTAAAGGCAAGTATAGTCTGGATCCCCGTGATTGTCCAAGACACTGAATTTAACGTACTTGGCTAAACTTGGCTGCTGAAGCTTGTGAATTGTCGGGCCGTAGTTTGGAACTATGTATGAGAGCTCGCAAGAAAGTCTTTCACGTCTGATTTCAAGCCAGCCTTAAAATTATCTCTCGTATCAATTGCGAATGATCAGTAAAATATATACCCAGAGCTGTATCAGCTTTGGAGCACTTCGAAGTTGATCAGGCGGATGAGATTTGAAGGCGCATGCTCATAACTAAAATACAATTTCAGATGCTACCTGTCAAATTCGAAAAGTATAAACCTGATTGCCGTAATGCTGATGACTTGCGGGAGCTCGATAGTGACGTAGCCAACATTTCCTTTGAAGGGCCAACAGTTACCTGGCATGACTGCTTCCGTCGATTTCTAAGGAAAACGAAATCACCTGACACTACACCCAAAAAAATTACTTCGATAACGATTTCCGGCTCTCGTGGCTCATAAAACATTTTGATCTTGAATGGACCACGAATCTTTGCTCCACGAAGGTCAGTGTCGGAGTGATCGATATCTTGGCACCTGAATTCATTATAAAATATTGAAAGAAAATTGACCAAACGAGAGCTTTAATTAAAATCACGGTACTTCGATGAAAAATTGTTTCTTTGCATATTTTTATAGAGCGTGCCAAGATCTTAATTAATAAATATGGCTCGCCAGTTCCGAAGGTCCACAAATAGTAGCACAACTGGCATTCCAAAATTAAAAACACTTGATACCCACACCACAGTTTTTAATAAGTGACCGATGGCAACAAGTCATTGCTCCAGTTTTTGTTGGCTTTGAGAGCTGGGGAGCAGAAGGGTAAGAAAAGAAGGGAAATTGGGCTCGATCTACAAAAAAATCATCGAAGTTCTCCCACGTCACAATCAGGATCCTTCCCTTGTAAGCCGAAAACACAGCTTTGTTGAAAAAGACTACTTCAATTATTATAGAGCTTTGTCACAAGAATACAGCTTAAAATGAATCTTAAGGGCCATTGCCGTCTCCGACAACGGTTGTCCCCCGCCAATTCGAAAAATTTCCTAATCATTGAACTTCTGTACGGAATTTTAAACTTGGTTTCTAACACAACTATACCTAAAATTAAATTCTAGGTCTTGTTTTGCTAGAAACCAAGCTGAAAAATCCGCACAGAAGTTTAATGATTAGGGGGGGGGAGGGAAAATTCAAAAAAGGGGGCAATGGCCCTTTAAAACATTTCAAATCGAAATTTTTAAATCTAAAATTTGACCAGAGCATTATCCTCCTAACCACTGGTAAAAATAAAGAGCCAGAGAAAAAGCAAATACCGTGATAGGCGAGCGCATAATCTGGAAGTCCAACAGGATCTATACGCATCATCTTGTAGTCATTTTCAAGGATGGCTCGCAGAGAATCCAGAAGAGCAATAGAAACATCTAAAAAAATAATAATAGCAAATAGAGGACCAATTAAAGCTTCACCTTGAGTAGGCGCTGCATTAGGTCGTTTGTGGGTGGCAGGCAGTGGCACGAATTCTGAAAAAAATGTTAAGTTCAAGCATAACTTTTCTTAGAACATAAGACTACCATAATAGGTTCTGGCAACAAGGAAACTTAGTACGATGGCGAAGACGAAGCAAAAGTCGACCAGCCGAAGGAGAAGATACTTTTTGACGAAGAGGGCTTGTCCTAAAGCAACAACGCCGTCCTTCCATAAATAAAATGACAAAAAAATACATAGTCTTGGTGGAACTTTCTTCCGGGTGGCTTTGATGCTCGATACTTCGAAATGTCGTTCCTTTGCTTAGCTTTTCCCATTTGTTAGACGAATTCATCTATAAATGACTTTTTAACACTTAAACGGTTTGAGCGGCATTTTTTGTGTATTTTTGAACAGTTTCTCATGCTGATTATGAATCTGCAAACAAATTTTGAAAATCGACTGATTCACGGATAACTTTCTCTTTCAAGTTGGGACGCTAAAAGTCGCGTGTTCCATGTTTGTTATGCATTTTTCTCTGTTCATTCGGTGTTTTTCTCTGTTCACTCGGTGAACGGCATATACCATTTGACAGAGAAAAAAAAACTGCGCCAGAAATGCTTTAAAATAAAGCAAACAGCCGGTTGGAGTGTGAAGCATAAGTCCCAAAGAAAACCAAAACTTAAAAAAAAAATATTTTGACGTAAAATTTTTTTTCGCCGGACAAGCTTCAAATTCTGACACGAGATTTGTGTTCAGCATAGTTTTTTGCTTGTAAAAGTGCTCTTATACAGTTGCAGACAATTGATAGTATACGATGTCCGTATTTTTGTATTTTGAAGTTATTTGGTCTAAAATAATTGTTTGGCTGAAAAAGTAAAACAACAGTTTTGCAGCATTTTCCCTCCTCTACAAAACTGTAACAACGATTTTTGCAGCAAGTTTTCACTTTTCGCATTTTTTGATACTTCTATCTGGGCCGATCATTTTTTCGCCCGACAATTGATAATATAGGATTTCTTTTTTAAGCTAATTGATTTTATTTTTGTGTATTGGCAATTTTCAGTAACTATTTTTAAGCCCTCTTTCTTAGCTAAAATTTGATAAGTAACATATTTTTTCGGTCATTCTGGAAAAAGTTATGATCATCAAGATAAAAGCGTCGATTTCTAGTCAAAATAAAAGAAATCTAAGAAAAATGACTGTTTGACCACATAAATAAAAAAATAACATTTAATGCACCATTCGAAAGCTCTTTGATTTCTCTACAAAATAACGGACAACTATCGATTGGTGACAATTTTGATTGGTGACTATCGATTGGTGACAGTATCGATTGGTGACTATCGATTGGTGACACTTTATGACGGAACTTTTGGAAATTTTTTATGAAACACATCAATTTTGTGTGAAAAAGTTTCTGGAAATTCACCCCTTCTGCCAAAATTTCATTCTCAATCCGAATCCGTTGAGATCAGATCAAAATAATTTTTATAAGCTGAGATATAGCTACTGAGTGAACAAATGAGAAAAGTCGCAGCCCTGGTCTACTGAGAAGGATATTCGCCTCATAAAATTATTTTGATCTGATCTCAACGGATTCGGATTCAGAATGAAATTTTGGCTGAAAGGGTGAATTTCCAAAAAATTTTTCACAGAAAATTGATGTTTTCATTAAAATTTCCAAAAGTTCCGTCATAAAGTGTCACCAATTGATAGTCACCAATTGATAGTCACCAATTGATAGTCACCAATCGATACTGTCACCAATCGATAGTCACCAATCAAAATTGTCACCAATCGATATTTTACCCAAAATAACATGTCGATTGTTTTTTAGAAAAACGCAGGGCTGAGAAACGATCGGTTGAATAAAGACAAGACAAAAAAAGGCTAAAAAAGGCAAAAAGAGGGTGGTTTTTACCTTTTTCAGCTTCAACTGTCCGTTTCTCAGCCCTGTGATTTTCTAAAAAAAACAATCGACAATCAACGAACACAAAAAAAAAACAAAAGCTCAACCGTTGAAGTGTTAATTAAAGGACCATGGTTATTGCGCGCAGTGGTATGACAAAAATTTGAATTGGCGGGGGATACCGTATTCTCTCTAATAAAACCACATGTGGTTCTATTTTTCAACCCCCCTTGGGGGGTGTGGTTCAATTAGAGAGTGTGGTTCTATTTTTCAACCTTCTGAACATATTCAAGCATTGCAGCATACGCGCATAAATCCTTTTTTACAACAAAATTCGGACTTGTTCTGGTTTAGGGGGGACGCTCATTTATACTATACTTTTTATGTATTTTTGTTGATTATGGCAGTCATGGTTATATCGATAATCTATATGAATAGTTTAATAAGTAATTTCGTTGATTAAGGTGATTATTGTCACCCCGGTCACCATAATCGACTTGATCAACCTAAATAAATAAATATTTAGTAAAAATGGGCGTCCCCCTCCCCCAAACCAGAACAGCTCCCAAAACCATCAAACACTCTAGAGATATCTTTATTATTAAACACATTTTCTTGCGCTTCTTCGAGATCGATCTCTTGTATCAGCTCAGCCAAGTTCTTCTCATCACGCGCGTGCTTCACCTTGCCTCGACCACTCGGAACCGGTCTAACTTTTTTGAATCAGTGGATGGCGTTGTCCTCACATCCATCGTTGGCATTGGGAACTCCGCACGATTCGAATGACTTAATTATGAGCTTCTTTCGAGAGATTCTCCAGGCTTCCACAATCCATTTGAGTTTGACGGCCGTTGGCGCAGATTGAGAGTGTTGAGGGGTGTGGTTCTATTAGAGAGTGTGGTTCTATAGAGAGTGTGGTTCTATTTCACACCCCCTTGGGGGTGTGGTTCTATTAGAGAGTGTGGTTCAAATAGAGAGTGTGGTTCTATTAGAGAGAATACAGTACTTCTCTTTGGTCTCTCAATGTACTCTTTGCAGTTATTTCGAACCACTGCAAAGAGTACAGTGATACCAAAAAGAAGTGTCCCCACCAAATCAAATTTTTGTCATGCCACTGCGCGCAAAAACCATGTTTCTTTATAGGGGGGGGGGGTCGGTTAACTTTTACGGCTACCTTTTGACATCGACAATTTTCACATTTTTCATAAATTTTATTTTCTCATCTCAGATGTTTTGACGCTACTATGATATGCCAACTCCCCCCTCCCCCAAAAGCTACTTTGATATATAGATAGATGGGTATAAATAGACTCTATATGCATTTTTATGATCAAGTGTACTTCTCGGAGTCATGTCTAAGGTAAGTGAGTGCGCGCATCTCTAACTCTCAAGACCCCCCACAAATCATCATAAGGGCTGGGTTTGTAACTGCCTTCAACGCTCAGAGAATTGATACTCTTTGGTACTTATAGGCACTATAGAAGTGGCTTCTGTTTTGTCCCTTCCCCTCCCAATACAGCCCTTGATCCCTCTTAAAATTACTTTTCTGGTCCTTTTATAGCAAAATTATTACTTAAAAATGACTTTTGACCACTCTTAACAATCTTCATTGGGGAGGGGTTATATCATAGTAGGTCCAAGGATTGGGGGAGGGGTATATCATAGTAGCTGTTTTTTTTGGGGGGGGGGGGGGGGGTATATCCTAGTAGCGCCGATTTTTTATACGTTTTGTAGCTGAGATTTTTCTCTATCGATTGAGCGGTCAAACAGCCTAATTAAAAATAATTTTTAGTGTTTTATTTATATCTTTTCACTTCTTCCTAACTAACTGTTTGGGAGCTGGTCGCCAACCATAACCATTATCTAGGATAACTATAGACTAAACATAATTTTAATTTGCATAACTTACTTTTGCTACTTTAAAGAGCAGTTCTCTCGGCTTCGATTCTCATCTCCAAAGAGCTCCGGGAGTTTCGACTCTCGTATTCAAGATAATATGATGTCATTTGGAAAGGAGACGAAAAAGGCTGCGCTTACTGAAAGGCTTCCAACTCCAGCTCCACCACCCTCAATCCGAATTCGGAAAGTGTTTCCCGAGACTTGGGTGTGGATGGAGGCTGCCATCACTGACAGGTCTATTTTGCGCATCTTACTATGTCCTCTAACTTTTTCAATGATAAGTTGAAAAAAATAAATTATAAAACGTATAACCTGTTCACCTATTAAAGATCACAAATGCACCTATTAGCTGAACTGTGCAATCCACCCAATCCTCGAAAAATGCCCTAGAACACGCTTTTTCGCTATTTCATGCCCTTAAACTTGTTTAAAACATGTTTTTTTAGGTCGCGGAAAGGCATTGTGCATTGTTTGAAAATATTAAAACTTTGACTTTTTACCTTGCTTGTTCTAGCTCTAACTAATTTCTCTGTGTGATAGTTCGAATGTAAGCCTAGAGTCTTGACTAGAGATGGGAATTTTATATTTTCGGGACGGGACAGATTTTAAATATTTTTTCCGGGAAGGGACAGCCGGGACAGCCGGGACAGGAATTCTACCGGGACGGGACACCGGGACGGGACAGTTAACGAAAAATTTCGGACGGCATGCCGGGATGGTAAGATCTTCGGAACGGGGCCGAAAATTTTGAAATTTTTGCAAATTTGAATGACCGATGATAGATTTTTCAGTGAACAGATAAAAAAGGAAGACGGAATACAATAGTGAAGAGTATGAGGGACTACAACGGTTTTTGTTTTTGGACAATTGCGGTGGGTGGCAGATTTTTCGTCTCAAGACAAACTGGATTTCCTAAAAACCTAGAAATTTTTCTGGGACGGGACAGTTAAAGGGGGGGGGGTGAAACTTTATATACGCATCGCCTTAGGTCACAGGTTCGACTACCACTGGCTGCAGACCTTATTTTTTTTCTCCTTTTATTTACAGGTTTAGTGTCGAAATGTAGCTAAGCTTCTGGGCTTTCATTTGAGCTATCGTACAGATGAAAAGTTGGTATAAAGTTAGGGCTAAAATATAAAAAATCCAATTCGGTGAAATCCTCAATAAGACTATACAGTACTTTTCGGTAGTATCCTGGAACTGACGTTTTCCCCCAATTTTAATTTACATACTCATTTACAACCTTACACTCAAAATGTAGCCCTGCTTCTTGCCGTCATTTTCAGCATACGGTTGTATAAAATAATGTAAATTGAAACCGCAAAATCTCAGTTCCTAGTACGCATCATTTTGGCTGATTTCCTCTAATTTTAGTAGTCATTGCCAAAAATCATAAAATTGAGGTAGTTGATGACAGCAAAGCAGTGCTGAAAATGGTTGCAATCGATTGCTTGATGATTTTTGGACCTAATAGTCAAAAAACTTACTAAAAAATTAAATTAAAGCACCACCAGAGGGACTAGAACTTTCGACAAAAGGCGATGCGTATATAAAGCCCCCCCTTTTAATAAAAATTTCCGGACCCAGTCAAAGAACCCCACAAAACTATCCATTTTCGGAAATTTAGCCTATCTTAGACTGGATACAAGCTCCAATAAGTGTGAAATCCTGCGCTGATGATCTTGTTAGATAGCCAAGATATACAACTTGAAAGGGCTTCACCTTCTGTGTTATTCTCTTTAATATTCTTATGTTATTGCGGCATGAGTGCATAGTTTTTTCTGCAGTGAACTTTTCACAATTTCATTAGCTCAATGCAACCATGGTGGTAACAACCTGATCAAAACAAATTTTTCTTTCTATATAGAAGTTTTATAAAATCTATTTGCACTCTTTCCCTCATCGTTGTAAAAATGCATATATCCTGGAAGAGAATAGCTATGTAATCCGAACATCTTGAGCTCATCACAGTAGTCTCCAGTGATATTGTACACGTTCATCTCACCATCAACTCCTTTCACACAAATGGCTATGGCCTCAATAGCCGCTCTCGATTTCAAAAGCGCATCGATTGATAAGGATCTTATTCTCACTGCTGCTTTCCTGGATCCTTTTATTGAACCCCAACTTGACGGCGGTATCGTCATTACAAAATAGGGGTTTTTTTCAAAATACAACGGCTTTTCAAATAGCGGATTTGAAAATAGCGGTTTTAAAAATAGACGTTTTTCAAAATACAACGGTCTTTAAAATAGACGGTTTTCAAAATAGGGTTATTCAAAATAAGCGGTTTTTCGACTAAAAACTGCTATATGAATATTTGTAAATTGCTTTCAAGTGGTCGATTTCATCAGTAAGGCTGCGTGATTTTTGTTTCATTCTTGATGTTTGAGGGCTTGTGTGATTTTCTAGGGGTTGGGCATGTGGATTCCACATTGTGGAATCGCACTTTTGGTTTTAACAACCCAATTCCTCACACAATTTTAAATTAGGAATATGGTTTATTTTTATTTTTAAGAAATTTTAATTTTTCAGGCCATCCAGGTGCATATCCACCTGACCAGGAGGTACCCACCGCGCATTTAGGGCTTTGCGTGGGTGAAATTTGGGAAACGTCTATGCACCCAAATTTAGTGTGAAAACCTGCTAATATCAATGTGGCTATTTTTTAAGTCTTGTAATTTGAAAGTCGCTATTAGGAAAACCGACTATTTTGAAATCTCTATTTTGAAAACCGTTGTTTTTTGAAAACCGTTGTATTGATTAAAAAAATGTTAAAGCTGATTTGCGATATTTTTTTTTCTGCGTTAAGATATAAGTAATATGTTGTGGCCTTTTCTAAAGAAATATCATTAATAGATAATGTATGGTGGCAAAGTTAAGGCGATGATAGCTGTGAGGAAATTTGCTGCTAAGTACGAGAGCACAAGACAAATCACTGGTGCGCGTAGGAGCGACTTTGACGATGATGAAGATGATGAAAATGACACAATAGAAAATGAGATGCAAGCCTATGTCGCACTTCCCAAGCTAAATATTGATGCACTTGACTTTTGGAGAAGCAACCAAGGGCTATCCAGAACCTTTGGGGCCCCACTCGCCAGAACCAAAGGGGTCCCAGTCATTTTAAGTCTAATCTATGCGAAAAATAAGTAAGGCGCGAATTCAAATTGAACATTTTTTTGCATAGATTAGACTTAAAATGACTGGGACCCCTTTGGTTCTGGCGAGTGGGGCCCAAAGTTCTGTTGCTCCCAACCAGGATGTAAGTATGTGCAACTGAAAAAAAATACAGATGAATTTAGACATACCCGATATTGTCTAAGTTAGTCAGAGAAATTTTGTGCATCCCGTCTTCCTCTGCCTCCAGTGAGCGATCGTTTTCAACATTGGGAATCGTTGCCACAGACCTGAGAAAGAGATTGACACATGAAAAGACCTTCTTCTATTATAATGCTACCATCATTGGTGAAAAATGGATTGACTACGTTTGGCTCTATTGAATAAAATTTTAAATAAGCTAGTTTGTAAAATAAAACGATTTTGAATTGGCGCTTCAAATGGGCGTGAAATAGGCGTAAACGCCTAACTTAGGCGTCTACGCTAATCTTAGGCGTAACGCCTATCGCAGGAAAATGACGCCTATTTATAGGCGTGAAAATACGCCTATTTTACGCCTATATAGGCGTGTTTGCAGTTCCCTGAAAGTAACCCCCCTTTGACAGCTACCTGCAAATGTCGCGGCTGTGGATTCGCATTTGTAAATGTCAACCTGCAAATGTGATTTTTGCAAAAGTATTAATATTCTCTGTAAATTACAATACAAAAATGTTAAGATGTGAAATTTTACGTCTGGTAGTGTCGCACCGTAAATGTAGTAATAGAAATGTAAAAAGTCACAAAATTCCGACTAGGTATATCGCATCTGCAAGGGTAATATCTGCAAATATCGATCTGGAAATGCATAACGCTATGGTAATGCACAATTGCACATGATGGGTCGCAAATATCGAAGAGATAATTAGACAGTCTGCAAATAAAAGTCCGCGATTGTTAGCTCTCATCCGTCAGCAGGCCAAAATTTTAACTTTTTAGAAAAACACCAAATGCCTTTCTGCAACCTAAAACATGTTTTAAGCACGTCTCAGGGCAATAAAACAGCAAAATAAAAGTTCTAGGGCATTTTTATGGATTGGGTGGATTGTACAGTCGGGCATACCTATTTAAAGGAGGACAAACTTTAGGGGGGGGGGCTTATTCTGACTTAAAAATGGGATTTCGCAAGCTTGAGTTAATTTAATTTTTATTTAAACCCCATATTTTTTCACATTTCCTTTGGAAATTACTATGAATCCACTCGACGAAAAACACATCAGATCAAAGTTTCGAAATTTTTTTTTTCGAAACAATTTGCCCTGGTCCAATTCAGGGGCATAACGGTACTTTTCGGATTTGTATCAAAACTTAAATTTTTATAGGTGCTCGGCGGACATGGCCGTATACAAGTCTATACTCAAAATGACGACAGAAAGCAGGGCTACATTTTGAGTATGAAGTTATATATGATTGTAAAAACAAAAGTTCTAAAAAAAAGTCCAGGCTTTCGGGGTAATTTTCGGAGCTTTTTGAGAACTTTTATAATGGTCATATTTTGGTCATTTGGTCATATATTTTAAATGGTCATATTTCAGAAAACAATAGCAATTTTATCCAAATCTCCTCAGATTTATATAAAGAAACTAATTTCGGTTCTCAAAACGAATTTCGGTAGTGTTCTTGGTCAAAAAGTTAATCAGCATGAACCTGCTTTCTGGTCTCCGTATACTTGATAACCCGAAGAAAATAACTACAAGTAGCTCGGAAAAACTGTAAAGACGTCAAATTTCTGTAACAAATCGACCTGCGGGTAGGAAAAACATTGATCGAAAAATAGAAAAAAAATGAAATAAACATAGGTGAAAAAAGTCACGGACTCAAGAAGAGTGCTCATCGTTTTTCTAAAAATATTATGGGCAGTGGAAATCAATGAATCTAGCGCTATTGTTATTTTGGCACTTCTTTAGTTCCCCCCATACTCGGATTTTTTGAAAAGTGAACCAAAATCACTCCCAGAACTCATTTTTTTCTGCACAAAAAGATACGAGAAGCATTTCTAAACACTTTCTAAATTAGAAAAATTAAATTTTGTCAAAAAATTTGCCACCCGCTCCTTGGGGCTAGATGGTCTTTTTCGGGTATTTTTGACCAAATGTTAACCTTTTTCAAGCAAAATCTAGGTAAAAATGCTAAATTTTGTACAGGTTTTTACTTTCTGGGGCCTACTGCATAAAAAAACTCTAGTATGCATATGTTTTTATGCATCCAGAGTCATTTTCGAGTGATTTGTGTCTCAGGGATGTATGTGTGCGCATCTCAACCCCGAGCAACCAAGCCCCTTGCGCCCCCGAAGGGGGCGCAAGGGGCTTGGTTGGTTAGAGATGCGCGCACAGACTTACCTTAGACATAATTCCGATTAAGACTCTTGATCGAAAATCCATTTAAAGAGTCTTTTTGCCCAGCTCCAGCAAGAAAAATGTGATAAATCACCCGAAAATGACCCTAAATACCCGAAAAAACCATCTACCCCAAGGAGCGGGTGGCAAATTTTTTTGACAGGATTTATTTTTTCTAATTCAGAAAAGTGTTCAGAAATGTTTCTCGTATCTTGTTGTGCTGAAAAAATGAGTTCTGGGGTGATTTTGGGTCACTTTTCAAAAAAATCCGAGTATGGGGGGGGGACTAAAGAAGTACCGTTATTTTTGCTATTGCATATTTGGTGTCATTCGAAAGCTGAGAATACATTAAAATTTTGAGACCAAATACCACCGTATGGACCAAATTTTCGTCACCTTTCATTTTGTTCATAACTTTTCAAATTTGCGGAGTTTTGAAACAAGCTTTTTTTGTTTGAAAGCTGACATTCTATGCAATCGAATGACAACTTATTTGTATCAATATCGCTGTAAAAAGATGGAAATTTTGGAAGTTGAAAAATGTCGTAATTTTTCTCTAATTTTAGGCTAAATGGATTACACGATCGAGCGAAATATCACACCCTTTATTCAATTCCTCGCGTAAAAACAGATAAGAAACATAACAAAAACTGAGATTCACACATTTTTATATGATTGCTCGAAACTTCTTCCTTCCACTTCGATGCACCTTTGAAGACGACGATGGTAGGTCATAATGGAAAGATTGATCATCGCTTGAGGAAGGTTGTTAAAGCACTGCTAAATTTTTTACAAAGCTCTTCCAAATTGGCTGACTGAAAGCGGTAAACGACTAACTTGACGTAGCCCTACAAGAAAAAGTCGCACGGTGAGATCAGGAGAGTATGGCGGCCACGGTAAATTTGGTGAGCCTCTTCCCATCCAACGACCAGGCAGATTGTCATTGAGCCAATTGGGTACTGAAAGTTTCCGATGCGGTCGAGCACCATCTTGCATAAAACGAGCTGATTGAAACCTGGCCAGTCTCGAACCACTGTCAGAAAGTTTTCTTGAAGCAGAGCGAGATTAGAGGCACCTGCAAAATGGGAGTAAGGCAATAATCACGAGAATGAACATCAATAATGATCCTTACCAGTAATGTTTCCATCAACGAAAATTAGACCTACGATTCCTGCATCCCAATGGCGGCACATACAAAAAATCTCGGCGAATAAAGTGGCTCTTCTTGTTACCAATGCGGGTTGCCGTCGGAAGCAGTGATAGCGGAAGCAGTGATGAATGACGTGGCCGTGTAGATGAAAGTGAGATTCGTCGGAAAAGAGAAGATTGCTCAGAAATGCACCATCATTTTCAATCATCCGCATTTGCGCCTCGGCATGCTGGACTCTCTTTACTTGACTCAGGCAATTTATTTGCTGACGATGCTGCATCTTGTAAGGATGGAACCGCTTTTCCTGCAACACAAAAAATGGTCGAACCATGTTAAACCTCAACTCAAACCTTGAGTTGAGTGTGGTGTGCTTGGAGGCGCAAAATGTCTTGTTGCAGGCTTTGTGAAACATGTTCCAGACAAATCCCAAATTTTTAATCTTGGAACCATTATGGAAAATTAAATCCATAGAAAATAGACGGCATCCCTTCTTGTCTACCAACGCTTCTTTTGCTTGCATGCCCATCCTCCCAGAATTTGGTAGGCACAGCAGTCTCTGTCAATTCCGTCCGGATCCATCTACAAAAAACAAGCACAAAAATCAAGGAGGATGGTTAAAGAAAAGGATTGGATTCAAATAAAAACCTTGTCTTCGTATTCTTTCTTCTGTTGACGCTTCCAGTTTCGAACATCTTAAACCACCAGGTGTGAATTGATTTTTTCGTTGGCGTAGTTGCGTTTCTTCCAAACTTCTTTCTGTACTCGACTTCGACTTGTTTCGGCTTTCCATGTATCCCGTACCATATGACACACCAAACCTTCTGCTCGATCGTGTAATCCATTTTGCCTAAAATTAAAGAAAAGTACGACATTTTTTGTTTTTGCATTTTCCATCTAACTTTTGCATAAAACATAAAAATTTTGCATGTTTTATGGTCAAGTGAGGGCTCATTCGAAAGCCCTTAGTGTAGGGAATATTTTGGCTATAAATATGCAAAAACTAAAGAGAAAAAATTCGATGAGGAACACGAAATAAAAAATAGTCTGCAATCGACCATTTTTGAAAATTTTGCCATTTTTTCTTTGGCGCAAAATTTTCCTAACATACTAGGGTTGGTTGATTGGTAATTACCGGGTAATTACCCGGAAAAATACTTTTCCGGCCTTATTTCTCGGTAATTACTTGGGTAATTACCCGAAATCACCCGGGTAATTAACCGGAGAAATACTTTTTCCGGAGAATTACCCAACCCTATAACATACTAAAATTCGGGCTAAAGTGCATTATACCGCGTAGCCCAAAACTGGCTTAAAGCGTGTTTTTTTGATGTGTGAGCAATTAAAACATACTTAAAACGTGTTTTTAGAGTGCGGAAGGCCATTTTTGGAAAAAAAATTTTTGACCAAAATTTGACTTTTTGCCTTGGGGGACCAAGGTAAACCACCTGGAGAGGTTATTTAAGAATCAAATTCAGAACCATTACAGCTAAAACCAACATTTAACTTTAGCCTGAGTAGGAGCCACTCCTCAAAAGAAGAAGATCTTGAACATAGTTTTCCTTGCAGGGACCTACCGCATAAAAACTCTGGCATGCACATTGTTTTTATGCATCCAGAGTTTTTTCGAGTGTTTGGTCTCTAAGGTATGTGTGTGTGCGCATCTCAACTCCAAGCCCCAAGCCCCCTGCGCCCCGAAGGGGGCGCAGGGGGCTTGAGAGTTAGAGATGCGCGCACACACTTACCTTGGAGATGAATCCGAGCAACGCTCTCGATCAAAAAATGCGTCTAGAGACTCTTTTTGCCCAGTCTCAGTAAGAAAAGCGAAGTAAAAAATCCCTCTCCAGGTGGTTTACCTTGGTCCCCCAAGGCAAAAAGTCAAATTTTGGTCAAAATTTTTTTTTCCGAAAATGGCCTTCCGCACTCTAAAAACACGTTTTAAGTATGTTTTAATTGCTCACACATCAAAAAAACACGCTTTAAGACAACTTTGGGCTACGCGGTATAGTGCACTCCTGCCAAAATTCGAATTTTGAAACACTGTGCACAGCGATAAGAAATATTTGCGGCCAGAAAACAAAAAGGAAAAGAAATCAATAATTTTTTGGGAATTGGTCTTGGCACGAATGTTCTCTAATGCTATAAATTTAAACTTTGACGGGCCGTAAGTGGAAACAGCTTTTTCACTCCGAAAATGTTTGAAAAAATATTACCGTCGAAAAATAGCAGAGCTTCGAAAAGAAACTGACCAAAAAGTAATTCAAAAAACATTTTTGGAGTAAAAAAGCTGTCCCCGCCAATTCAAAATAGGAAAAACTCGTGGCCGTAGACGGTGCTCCTTTAAGGAAGGGCTAATTTATAGAGCTTATTACGTTAATTAGTGTAGTTGTGGGTCTGTGTGAAGTATGTGTGAGCTTGGACTGTATTTGTGTTTGTGTGTACTTCTGGGTAACTCTTATTCCAAACAATATTTGTAGTGGCCCTGCCGATGATGTTTGACTACCGTAGAAAGGGTGGGGTATGCCTGGTCTTGCCGGTTTCCCGGAAGTGGTATTGGATGATGCTGGCTCTTTGACCTATTCCCCGGTTGTCAGAAAGAATTTTCCTGAAACGTGGATATGGCCAAAACAGGATGAATTCCACAGGTTTTGTTGTATTGTTATTATGTTGAGAATATATGTGAGAGAAGGGAAAAAAATGAAACTCCCAAAAATGAATCCAAATCCATATAAAAAATGTGTAAATTATAGTGGAAACCAAGTAGTGACAATTTATGCCTTTTCTTTTGCAATTTTCTATTAAAAAAGAATTTTATTTTATAAATGAAATTCTTTGAGATCAGAACAGGGTGTCCCAAGATTTTCAGTCACTTTCAAACATCCATAACTTTTTCTTTAGTCGACATTTTTGAGTTCTGTAAAGGATTCAGAATTTAAAATTTTTTTTATATAATGTCAAAAACATGATTTTTTCTTGGTCCTCGTGGTTTGGGTTCGGGTCTGTGAATGGGCTTTAAATGGGCAAGAACCAGCCAACCATTGGGGAACCATGCGAAAATCGTGTTTTTACATTATCGTGTTTTTACACCAAATTAATTTCTTTGAATAGTTCTACGTAGGGTTGCGATTTGGGTACTATTTCAAACTATTGGCTCGACGCAACTATCGTATTTTAAAAATTACATAAATAGTAATCGATCACATACCCTTACATGGCTACCCTCTTTCTGGTTAACCGCTTTCTTGGCTACTCTTCTCCTGCGTGCCATCCTCCTGTCTACCCACCTCCTGGTTACTTCTTGCTGACTACCCTCCTTCTAGGTACCCTCTTCCTCGGCTTGAACATGAAAATCCACCCGAAATCCAGGCTGAAATTTACCATCTCCGATTTGGAAGGAACATAAAAAATTTTTCTGAAGTCACCTTAATTTCTTATATACCGTATTTTCTCTATTAAACGGGCCCTCTCGACTTTGAGGACTTATATCTGAGCCCAGAGTAAACATTTTGCAAAACTGTTTTTTGCGTTTTCTTAACTCCCACGAGCTCTTCTGATTCCACTTATTAGATTTTGGTTGAGCACCCGAAAATCTTGAAATTGACCTCAAAATTTTCCGATTTTTGAGAAGTTGAAAAATAAACGGGCCGGCCCGTTTAATAGAGAAAATACGGTATTAATATTCTAATTTAGTGAATCTGGTGAGGCTGTGTACGAGGCCAAAGCACCAGACACCATCACTTCTTGGGTGGCTTCAGCATTCGCGATTAGTGAAAAGGCTGGTTTGGGAGTATCTCCTAGTACTTCCAAGGTAATTTTGATATTTAATAAAAAAAAATTGGCATTATATTAGTTCACCCCCATGCTCCGACTTTTCAAAAAGTAACCGCGATCACCGGTATTGATTGTCTTTTTAGGGTATTTTTGAACAAATTTTGATCATGGTCAATATAATCACCATAATCAACTTAACACTATATAAAACTTTTTGGTGAAAAATCGGTGGCAAAGTTTGACGAAGTCAAAAACTTTTTAATCAGAAAATGTTTAGACATGCTTCCAGTATCTTGTTGTGCAGAAAAAATGAGTTCGGGGTGATTTCGGGTTACTTTTCAAAAAACCAGAGTACGGGGGGAAATATAATAGTTCCAAAAATTTAAGTAAATATGTGGAATATTTAGCTGAAAGTGTTCCGTCCCTTCTTCATTCGCCTCAATCTGCCATATGCAGTGAAGAGAGGTGAGAAGTTTGCCCTTCAAGTGCTTGTCTTCAACTACTTGGAGAATGAACAAGATGTTAGCTAACTTGTCCAACCTTAAAAATTAAACTACGGCTTTTTTGCAGGTGGTTGTTACCCTCAGGCACCAAGAAGGCGCTGGTTTCGACTTTCTGCAAAAGGATGGTGCAACTCTTAAGAAGAAGTAAGTCTTCTATAAATTAAACCCTTAAAAGTCTAAAATCGACCCAAAGAGACCCTAATATTTGGCTTTTTGCCTTGGGGGACCAAGGTAAATCCCGAAGAAAACAAGTACAGTCGAACCTCCCACTAACGACCACTCCCATTAACGATCACCTCCCAATAACGATCACCTGAGGCCGGTCACTAGGGTGGTCGTTATTGGGAGGTTCGACTGTATCCAATTTTATACCTCTTTGATAAGTTAACACCTCGGCTAGACGCTGGTATAAACATTACAAAGTTTCACGTCGAAACTTTTGCGAATTTTGCCAGACCGAAAAACATCCGATTTCATGCTTTTCAGAGTGTGTTAGAGTCGGGTGATTCCAGGTTTTTTTTTAAATTTTTGTTAGTGATTAAAGGGCGTGGAATGAAAGCATTGTGGGGAAAACCAAAAGAAGCAAAGACCAATAAATTTAAAACCAGTAAAACACCAATAAAAATCATGTTTTATTGGTGTTTATTAGTTTTAAATTTTATTAGTCTTTGCTCATTTTGTTGGTTTTCTCCACCATAGATAAAACTCATATAGGATTGAAACCTAAATGACTTTTACTTTACTTTTTTTCTGGACAAAGTTTTTTGGGGCAAAAAGTCTTTTGGCTGCAAAATGCAACAAAAAAAATCTTTGTGTCTGTCATCCTCACCCCTCTTCTTAACCGACCATCACATAACCCTAGCGTGTATTTAAAATTTAACCCTTTCTTGCTTGAATTATCATTCTTTAAAGCAAACAGGACAAAGGATACAATGTTCGTTATGTAGCAGTACCAGGTGGTGGAGTCTCTCGGGCTGTTTATTTCCCAATTGTGCTGACTGAAATAGGCATGGTAAGCAGCATTTTAAAATGCATGATTGAAATATTTATTAGACTGAATATTCCAGATTAAACTATCAGTTGTGGCTCAAGCAGGGGCACAGGCAGGAGATGCTGTTGAGCAACCGTTAAAAGTGGAGCCAGAAGGATACAGAGTGAACAGAAATGTACCCGTTATTGTGGACCTTAGCCGACCGACCACTGCAACAACTGTGCCTAGTAGTGGTGTGGGAAAAATGTTAGAAACAGTGGGAAAAAGTGATGCATCGCTAAAGATCCACAATAATAATACACAAAATCCAAATGGAAGCTTCAAAAAGACGATTGAGATGCAGTTCCCCACTGATTATGTTGAGGGATCTAAAAAGGCGAAGATTGACATAATTGGTAGGATAATGTTTTGAATAAGGGTAAAACAATTATTTTTATTTGAATTCAAATGCGGTGACATCGAATTAAAATTAGATTACTCACGTTGGAACACTAGCCATTTTTCTTCAGAGCAAACTTTAAGAAACTTTCCGCGAAGCAAAGCTGAAAAAGACATTTACGTGTGCTTTGACTGGACGAGAAGGCAAAATCAAGGGCATGGTTAATTCAAAACAAAACTATTTTTGATATCTCACCGGAACCCAATTACAACATTTTGGCTTTCTTTTAAGAACAAAAATGTATAATTGAAATTGCTTAAAAAATTCCTTGCCCTCTAAATTGAAGATGATGGATCTCAACCTTGGCTCGATTTTTGTGTTTAACACTGGAATGCCTGACTGTTCTAAGAGCACATCCCGGTGCTGAATTTCACGCTAAACACGATATTAAAAATTTAAAAAAAAGACTATTTTCGGGTCAGCTGCCCCTACGAACCAACCAAGTCCAGTTTTTCCCGTATGAATCTTCAAGAGGGCAAATCTCGTCAATTTCTATTATGGAATACAGTATTTTAAGCCTCAAAAGAGATCACAAATTGCAAGCTTTCTAATGACATATCATTGAGGTAATTATGACAAAAATATGTGAAAATTTTACTTTAAAGAAAAAATTGTGTCATTTTTCGAAAATGTTGTTGATACTTAAGAACGCAAAAAAAGTGTGATTACATCATTTTTTAGTTATCAGTATATACCATTCGACAGAGCAAGCAAAACTGCACCAAAAAGCTTTGGATTAGCATAAAAAGACGCGTTGGAGTTGTTTAGCAAGACTCCCAAAAAAACTTCATAATCAATTTTGACGTGAAACTCATATTTCGCTGAAGAAACTCTAATTTTTGACACCGGTTTCGAGTTCAGCTTGATCGATTTTCTTATGAAATTGCCCTCAATCATAAGAACTTGCTGTCAAATTTCAAATTCCACTCAAGACAAAAATCATTCGATATTGGTAATCCACTGAATTACAACGGTTCGTTGATGGAACCCTATTTTGATGAAATGTCTGTTTGTTCAAATAACTGGTGTACCAAAAGTTCGGAACCGAATTTTGAACTCATTATTAAAAGTAAAAAGTTTGCTACAAGTAAATTTCAAAACGTAGGTTTTGTAGCTCTGCTCATTCTCTTTCGAATAGTTTATAAAGCATTTTTGGAATATTTTAAAATACCGTATTTCTCTAATAACTCCCCCCTATTTCGACCCCATATCTCAGTCTAAGGAAAATTTTTTGTAAATCTGTTTTTTGCGTTTTCTTAATCACCACGATCTTAGTTGATTCCACTTTTTAGATTTCGGTCGGGCATCCGAAAATCTCAAAATCGAAATATTTTTTTTCCAATTTTTTAAGGGTTGAAAAATAACTCCCCGGGGGACTTACTACAGAAAATACGGTAGTCATTATTTTGGTGCAAACACTTATGAGGTCATTTTGAGAAATTGACACCCATTCTCATCACTTTAACTAGTCAAATGTCTCATTCAATTTTAAACGTAACGATAAATTCTTAGCGCTGTGTTGTAGCGCAGTTCAAAAGCAACAAGACTAATTTTACAGAATAGATTTCGAAAATTTGAGTGTTGAGATATGACCTTTTGGAAGAAAAATTTCTTTCAAAAATGACCGAAACACAAGTTTTTTCAATTTTTTGGATTTTGCACCGTCTTTTTTAAGAAATTGTTTTTTCCGAAAGGTCATATCTCAACACTCAAATTTTCGAAATCTATTCTGAAAAATTAGTCTTGTTGCTTTTGAACTGCGCTACAACACAGCGCTAAGAATTTATCGTTACTTTTGAAAATTAAATAAGACATTTGACTAGTTAAAGTCATGAGAATGTGTGTCAACTTCTCAAAATGACCTCATAAGTGTTTGCACCAAAATGATGACTTTTTTAAAATATTCCAAAAAAGCTTTATTAACTATTTAAAGAGAATGAGCAGAGCTAAAAAACCTACGTTTTGAAATTTTCTTGTAGCAAACTTTTTACTTTTAATAATGAGTTCAAAAGTCGGTTCCGAACTTTTGGTACACCAGTTAGTTTATTGTTGAGTTCTCTAATTGATGAGCTATAGGCACGCCAGAAAAACAAGGCTTTTTTACACAATATTCCAAATTTTTCACTTCGAAAAAAGCATTTTTCTTCATTTTTTCGACCATTTAAGAGAATATTTTTTATAGGAGGATAGTGCTTCTCTTACCACCTTGAATGGCGGATCACATGATATGCATTCTATCAAAAATTGTTGTAAAATAGAAAAAATAAAACGACATTGGATTTTGCAAATTTGTCCTATGTGATGTTACCTTGTAAGTAGGCGAGTGGTGCGAACTTTCTGACTGGTCTACTCAAAATATCCATATCTCAGCTCTTAGATATATCCCAGCTCCTTATTTTGACATGATCTTAACGGTTCCGGATTCAGGTGACTTTCAGAAAATTTTCCCGTATGAGAATGATGATTCTCAATCAAAATCTTTAAAAGTTAGGTCGTAAATGGTCACGAATCGATATATTACTTTTTACTGGGGAAGAGGTAATTTGGAGGAGTGGCGGCCTTTCTGCAATCGGAGATTACTATTCGTAACCTTGACATGAACACATAATTCATTTTTCTTTAACTCCAAATACATCTGACCAAACAATTTAAAGGCGACATTATGGGCCCAGTGCTTGCCAACGTGGAAGGTCTCGTGCAAATGCCATTTGGTTGTGGTGAACAGAACATGGTCACTTTTGTTCCAAACATTGTTGTTATGCGCTATTTAAAAGCGACTCGCCGTGCCAACCAGATCCTTGAAGCAAAAGCCATCAAACACATGGAGGCAGGTTATCAGCGACAGCTCACCTACAGGTTAATCAGCTTTTCACTGTAACACTAATTTGTCCACAAATAAACACCTCAAAAATAAAAAATCATACAGAAGTCAGCTATTCGCGTCCATTGTAGGCTGAGCTTTACTCCTGGGATGGAGCCATGTTTTGAAAAATAAATTGGCAAGAGTACACTATAGGACTTCCTCTCAAAACACCCTAAAAGATGTTTTTCAACGTTTTAGCACTTCTAACGTGTAGAAAAGGTGTTTTTAAAGGGCCATTGCCGTCTCCGACAACGGTTGTCCCCGCCAATTAAATTTTTTTTCTTTATCGTTGGATATACGTGCGAATTTTTCAACTTGGTTTCTAACAAAACTATACCTAAAATTAAATCCTAGGCCTGGTTTTGGTAGAAACCAAGTTGAAAAATCCGTTCAGAAGTTGTATGATTAGGCAAAAAAAATTCGAATTGGCGGGGACAATTAAAAGCAGGTGGCAATGGCCTTTTAAAGGGACATACCAGCGCGTTACACTGTAATTAAGGCGGGGACCAGCAATTTATTTTTCTCATGACTGTCTTCTACAAGCTTTGTACCTGATCCGACGAAACTTTTCCGCCTACTTTTTAAAAGTAGGATAAGGTCATAAATACCAGAATTGACATGAAAACAAAGACGATTTTTGAAAACTTGCTGGTCCCCGCCTTAATTTGCTGTGTAACGCGCTGGTATGCCCCTTTAAGGCCCGGCCGACCATTTTCTGAAAAAGATTTTTTCGACAAAAATTTGACTTTTCGCATTGGCATACCAAGATAAACCACCCTAAAGACGGCTCCAGCCCTGCTTCACTTCCAATATTACAGACGTTCCGATAACTCCTTCTCAGCCTTTGGACAAAATGACAATCATGGATCCACATGGCTGACTGCCTTTGTTATTCGCTCTTTCAAACAGGCCCAATCTTATATATTCATCGACGAAACAGTGCTGGAGAAATCCATTGCTTTTCTCATTTCTCAACAACAAGCGGTAAGTCCACATATTAGAGGCTGCCCGATTAGTCACGTTTATTTAAATTTTTTTTTGAATAAAGGTAGTCATTTTATGTGTGCCTTTTCTGATTCTTATCATCGAGCATCCTATTTTGGGCCGTTCAATAAGGGGGCTAATTTAAAATCGTGCCAAATAAAGTCGTGAAAACTGGTCTTAACTGGCATATTTTTCAGTTTGTTTCAGTGAAATTGGTAGATCCATTTGGTTTTGGTTCACTTTTTGCTGTACGTCCAATAAATTTAGTTATCTTCAATTTCTCTTTTGACAGAAGTTCTAAATTTAATATTTAAAGATTTATATTTATTAGATTTACCAATAAAGAAGTCATAAAAATAGCATAGAACATTGAATTTTTTTGAGAAAGTCAAAATTTAGAGAATTTCAGAACCAATGTGGAAACCAATGCCAAAAATTCATAATTTTTTTTTAGTTTTTTTGTTAATCTTTCATCAGTAAATCGGCCAAAAATGTGAGAAGCAACCTAAAATTGGAGCACCAAGGTTTCAAATGATGACCATCCAACTTTAGGTCATATCTCGAGCACAGAACATTTTTTCCAAAATTATCTTTAGTGATCCGAATTTTTCAGGAAACGCGGCTGTTAGGGAGTACCAGAAAAAGTTCACACATTAATGTGTAATTTATTTAAAAAAACTTAAAAAATTAACAGAAACTTGGCTAACGGGCCATACATCCAAATTGTCGCGGTCTATTTTTACTGCTCTATTATTCAGGAAAATGGAGCGTTTGCAGAAAGAGGCGAGATCCACCACAAGCAAATGCAGGGAGGAGCTGCTGAGGGTGGCCTTGCTCTAACTGCCTATGTGCTCGTTGCCCTGCTGGAGAATGGTGTGCAAAACGACAAAGCCAAACTCTACCTGGAAAACCACCTAAACGAAATCAAAGATGACCCGTAAATATATATTTACATAAAACCATTTTTTACAACACCACATTTCAGCTATTCGCTGGCTGTGTGCGCCTATGCTCTCCAACTTGCCAATAGTCCAAAACACACTGAGGCAATCAAGCTATTCGAAGCACATCAAATTTCTGCTAATGGTGCGAGTTATTTTATTGACTTTGGCTTGACAAATAGGTGAATGGCGAGTCTGGAGCCCGTTTTTAAAGTAAAAGAAACAGAAATACGTTCAGAAAACAGAACATCAAAAACCCTCAAAAAGATTTAGCACTCCTAGAGGATAAATTTTGTCAGAAAAATAAAAATAAAATTCGAAAAAAATTTTTTGATAAAAAAAATTTTAAATTTCTTTTTTTCTAAATGGAAAAAATGGGCCCGACTGTACAATCCACGCAATTCTCAAAATGCTCTAGAACTTGTTTTGTTGCCGTTTTATGCCTTTCGACATGCTTAAACCAACCATGTTGTTAAGTTGCGGAAAGGCATTGGCCTTTTCTGAATTTTTTTTTCACTTTTGACTTGGTCCCCCTGTAGTTTTTTTTATTTTTTGGTACTTAGACACCGAGAATCGTGTGAAGTTTAGCGAGTTTAGCGTCGTTTCACTATCTTGTGGTTTGGGGAACACGTTTGAGCCCTTCCTAACATACGCTCGCTTACCCTTGCCTAAGCCTAAAAAAGACGTGTCGTGAAACGGTTAAAAACAATCAAAGTTTGAAGCAACAGGAGGAGCAGGCAAAAAGTCAAAATTTTACTTTTTTTCAATAAACGCTAAATGCGTTTTCGCAACATAGAAATGTGTTTTAAGTATGTGAAAGGGCATATAACAGTGAAAAAACAACTTCTAGTGCATTTGTGAGAATTAGGTAGATTGTACAGTGTGCATTTACGTTGCGTTAGAAAATCCAAGGTCTTGACAACCATATTCCTTAATTTTACCAGCAAATTACTGTATCTCAAAATTCCACATTTTTGATTTCGTTTTTCTTCTTTTTTTCAAGGAATGGAAAAAAAATTACCCTTAGGTAACAAGTGAAAATACACGGCAGATATATATCATTCATTTACCTTTTTACCCTCAAACTACTAACTGGGTCTTTTCGACCTATCAAAATTTAATTATTTTTATATAATGCACGTTTTACTCATTTTAATTTTTATTCTAAGGCAAGTTATACCTTATTCGAAAGCTTATTCATTGTCGTACA
Source organism: Ditylenchus dipsaci (assembly GCA_004194705.1). NCBI lineage: Eukaryota > Metazoa > Nematoda > Chromadorea > Rhabditida > Anguinidae > Ditylenchus > Ditylenchus dipsaci. The sequence goes on along the minus strand of SADC01001240.1, from coordinate 137,788 downwards.
TTCTCCCTTTTGACCCTAGTAGCGAATACCCCCCCCCCCAACGATTTTCACCTTTTTTACTTTAGTAAAAAGTACCCAAATTTATGTCCCAGACCCCGGAAAATGTGCGCAAACTCTTTATTAGTCACAACTTCCGTACGCTGGCCTACCCCCAAGCCTAAGGGCTAAGCCTAAACTTGTGGGTAGTTACAGCAATTTTTAAATGGTCGGATTCTCGGGAGGGGGGGGCGGTATTCGCTACTAGCGCCTCCTTTTTCAACACACCGACTTTTTTCACTTTGTTTTATATGGTTAATTATGGTGATCAAATTGGATCAAATTGAATTTCCGCACCAAAAGTGTGAAATTCCGCACCAAATTAATTAAATTCCGCACCAAATTCAAATTCGTTCTAAAAATAGTGAATTTCCGCACCAAAATTGTGAAATTCCCCACCAAATTTTTTAAAAAATTATTAATGCCTTTTTCTGTCCAAGACCGGCCAAATTTTGCATAATTTTGCAAGAATTTAAATTTTTTAGCCTGAAAATGACTTGGATTGCTCAGAATCCCACCCCGGAATGGCCAAAAGCCCCTGAAAGTTGGTTTTTGGGGGTTTACTGAAGGTGGGTGAAAACTTTAGGGGTAAACTTTTTTAATCGCTCAGAACTCCACCCTGAACCACTCAAAATCATCCTAAACCTGGAATTTTGAGCAATAAAGCCCACCTGACTGGAATTCTGATTCGCCCAGTCGGTTTTTCGCAGAAAGTGTGAAATGTGTCTGTGCTGTCTTATGATCTTCAGAGAAATATTAAACCGTCTTTCTGGCATCTATGTCTCAGATCTACTTCCGAACTCAATAACTTAATTTAACTGCCTTCCATGAACGAAAAAGAGACAATGCTCGACTTTTTATACACGATAAATAGCTCAGACAATGAAATAAAAAATTCGGTGGGGAATTTCACAATTTTGGTGTGGAAATTCACTATTTTTAGAACGAATTTGAATTTGGTGCGGAATTTAATTAACTTGGCGCGGAATTTCACACTTTTGGTGCGGAAATTCACATACAGCCGATCAAATTGACCATAATCCTCTTAATTTACTTAATTTATTTATATTATCATTTTGTTAGATGGTAGTGTTCACTGGTCTGCCAAATCCAAGCCGGAGAAAGCAGCTGTCAAAGACTCCAGCCACTACTTCTATCAAGGACAGCCAGTGGATATTGAGGTCACCTCCTATACCTATGTTCTGTTTCAGCTCAGTTCTACCATTGGTCGACTAATATTGTAAATAAACGACAAAATGACACCTTATATTTCCAAGACTTAACAACTGAGCAAAAAGTGACAAACCTAATGAAAGAAATTCAGAGATTTATACTTCCTCCTCATTGGTTTTAATCTAAAAAGACCGCTGTATTGAAAATTTCAGAAAACTAAAATTTCAAGGAAAAATTTTTCACTTTTTGCTCAGTTCACAATATGTTATTCTACCACTGGTAGAACTGGGCATGGTTTTGATTTTTTGTGTTACGCAGTGGCGTAACAGGAACTTCTTACAGGTGACGGCATATGCTCTGCTCACCTACATGCTTTTGGGTGATACAGAAAAGGGACTTCCAATTGTGAGATGGCTGACTTCTCAACGCAACTCTTTGGGTGGATTCTCTAGCACCCAGGTAGGAAACATTTTACCCAATTTTTTAAACCAATATACAGTTTGTTGGCAGGACACAGTTATGGCATTGCAAGCCTTGGGTGCATATGCTGAACGTGCCTACTCACCCAACTTTAACTTAACGATTAAAGTGCAGAATGGAGCGGAATCGCAGCATTTCACAGTCAACTCTCAGAACTCTATTGTTCTTCAGAGTTACGAGGTGAATTTTTATTTGTTTTATAAGGCTGAACCATCAAATGACGAAATATCAAATTATTTATCTCTTTGGCCGTGAGCTACATAAAGACAAACCACGCAGTTAAAAATGATATCATCCCTAGAAATAAATGCGAGAGAAAAAGACCTATCAAGCAAAAAATGAGTTTGATGAAAAAATTCGCAAATTAATATTTTAAACTTTTTTACAGTTTTTACCAATTATTCGTCAAAATTAAGACTTTTCGCCAGACAATATGCCCACAAAAATATAGACAACCGGCCGACCAAACAAAAAATAGAACTTCTAAAACCTTCTCTGAACAAATTTTATACCAACATTTACGAAAAGAATTTTACCAGTTTACTGCTTTGAATTGCCGCGTTAAATTACCGTGTCAAACCCTAATAGTGACCAATACGGTGTACATAATGACGAGACTTGGCGACGACTTCGGTCAAATTTTTAAATTTCTAAGCGAAATTGATAACAAGCCAAGAGAATTTTCGAATGATTAAAAAAATAATTCAAAATGCAGTTATTTTAAACCTTTTATTTTACTTGCAGTTGTCAAATTTCGACTCTCCAGTGGAACTAGAAGCTAGTGGAAGCAGTGTAGCTTTTGTGCAGGTTCAATACTCCTACCACCGACAAGCCCTCAGAGATGATGTACCCTTCTACTGCAGCAAAGAAGTCAGGGATGTTAGGGGTGGAAATAGGCTACAGTTGGATTTGTGTTGCAAGTCAGTCTAAAATAGCAACCAATCACCTTAACATGTCCTCTATTTCAGTTACACCAGGTCAGGTCGCTCCAATATGGCGGTTGCGGAGGTGAATGCACTAAGTGGTTACAAGTTTGATAATGAGGAGCTGGACAAACTTACTGGTATCAGTGACCTACAAAGGGTGGAGTTAGACAACGATGATACCAAGGCCAACATCTACTTTAACCCAGTAAAATTTCATGAGTGATTTGACCAGCTGAGTCGTACGGGGTGTGTCTCAAAATTTCCTTACTAAGGATATTTTTTTACAGTTTAACTAAGTTTTTATAATAATAGTTCATGATAAAACGGCTGAAGTTCCTTATACGACATCCTGCCAAAAGTTGATTTTGACCACTTATTCGTGCTTTTTAGGTCGTAATTAGTCGAAAAAATATGTTTTTGAGATTGGGAAGGATTTTTTCGAGGAAAAAAATTTTGACCGAAAATTGACCTTTTGCTTGGGGGACCAAGGTAAATCGTCATAAAGAGGTACCCAGACACCCCAAAAATGTGGGATTTGAACATAGTTTTGTTGACTGGGGCCTACCGCATAAAAAAACTCTGGTATGCATACATTTTTTATGCATCCAGAGTCATTTTCGAGTGATTTGCGTCTAAGGTATGTGGGTGTGCGCATCTCAACCCCAAGCAACCAAGCCCCCTGCGCCCCCGAAGGGGGCCCGCCCGAAGGGCGATATTTCTCGAAATTTTCTTCCCAGTCCCAAAAACATGTTTTTCGACTAATTACGACCCGAAAAGCACGAATAAGTGGTCAAAATCAACTTTTGGCAGGATGTCGTATAAGGAACTCCTGCCGATAAAACGTCGAAAAATTTTAATTTGACTTTTGCGATTTTCCTTGGTCCAAGTTGTTGGTTTGGAGCTTAACTTAGGCTTAGGCGAATGGCCAACCGTTCTGAAAACAGCCATATAACCAAAAATCAACCCATTTTCACAGTCAAACAATTAAGAAATCTGTATGATAAAAAATTGGCGCAAATAGTTTTTTTTATAAAAGGGTGTCTAAAAATACCGCATTTTTCCTGCATAAAATTGTCCAAGTGTTTGAATTAACAGCTCAAAGCGCCTTTGAAAAGGAAAAGCATTTTAAATTTTAGTTTTGATTTTTATAACTTTCTGCTAAACCCACAGGGATACCAAGACGGGTTTTGGATAATATTTTTTTCTCACCGCAAATACACTGCGAATGCACCGCAAATTATTTTTTTCTCACCGCAATTTGATCTTCCCGCAAAATACTTTTTTCTCACCGCAAAAATACTTTTTTCCCCCCGCAAATCTAATTTCTGTCCAAGACCAACCAAATTTTGCATAATTTTGCAAGAATTCAAATTTTTCAGCCTGAAATGACTTGGATTGTTCAGAATCCCACCCCGGAATGGCCAGAAGCCCCTGAAAGTTGGTTTTTTGGGGGTTTACTAAAAGGGGGGGGGGTAAACTTTTTGCGAAAATTCGATTGAGCGGATCAGATTTTGGGTCCGATGGGCTTAATCGCTCAAAATTCCAGGTTTATGGTGGTTTCGAGTGGTTCAGGGTGGAGTTGTGGGCGATTGAGCCGATCGGACCCGAAATCTGATCCGCTCAATCGAATTTTCGCAAAAAGTTTACCCCCCTTTAGTAAACCCCGAAAAAACCAACTTTCAGGGGCTTCTGGCCATTCTGGGGTGGGATTCTGAGGGATCCAAGTTGTTTCCTGACTGAAAAATTCAAATTCTTGCAAAATTATGCAAAATTTGGTTGGTCTTAGACAGAAATTAGGTTTGCGGGGGGAAAAAAGTATTTTTGCGGTGAGAAAAAAGTATTTTGCGGTGAGAAAAAAGTATTTTGCGGGAAGATCAAATTGCGGTGAGAAAAAAAATAATTTGCGGTGATTTTCAAGTGTTTTGCGGTGAGAAAAAAATACCATCCGACGGGTTTTTCCTGCTTTCGCGATATTTATTGACTGGTAGACTTTTGTCTTGCCGTGAAAAAAATTTGTTTGCCGCAAAACTTTTTTTTGTAAGTTTACTTTTTTCTACCGCTCCAATCATTTTCTTCGACTGTGAAAAGTCGTTTAACAGCTAGAAAAAATTTGCAGCAATAAAAAAAAAATTCTAAGCCTTTCAGAAAAAACTCTTTTTATGGCAAAAAAAGGGTTGTTTTTTATTGACACACCCCGTATTTTTCCAAACAATATAAATGAAACCCGCAACATTTATTAGATTGGAGACACTCCAGTTTGCCTATCTCTGTACAGCGATCTAGCCTATCAAATTGCTGATCAAAAGCCTGCTCATTTCATGCTCTTCGACTACTATGATCCAGAACAACAGGTTGGTCACAGTAAACACCCCGCCTCTCCCATTAGCAAACTTGTGATTTTTTCAGCTCAAATCCACCTACTCTAGTCGACAAACACGGGCTCTGGACGAGACTTGCTCAGAGTGCTGGCCAGAGCCCGGCTCTACCCAAAGTGGCCATCGGTCTGGTTCCAGGAGCAATGCTGAATCCGCTGCTGCTTCCACCAGACTGGCCAGCACATTCATGCCCATCACAGGTTGTTGTGGTTTGAAGTGGCTGCTGATGCTGCTACTCACCCTTTGCTGTTTCGTGTTCAGAATTTAGAGTGGATTTGCTTTTTCGTTTAACATTTTTCAATTTGAAATTGCTGTGTAGTTTCAAAAACTTAGATTAACTATGTTGTTAATGTAATTAGTTTTTTTTTGTTGTTGTCTTGTTCTGTTTCTAATTATTTTTGCATTCGTTTGTCAATCAGTTTATTTACAGCATTTCATTGACTTTTGCAGTGGTGCTTGCTGACAATTAGTGCCAAAAAAGTTATTGTAACTGGCGTTAGATAATTTCTGAGTGGATTTTCGGGAATTTATTTAGTTAGCAAAACGATTACATCCCCTAAAAACGCCTGTATCTCAGCCAAGAGCAAATATTCATTTACTTAAGGGGTAAGAAGGTATGCATAGAATAAATTTGAAGGCTAACTGATGGTGTGCGCCAATTAGAGAGTGCTCTGATTCGAGACTCCACCATAGAGGTTTTACAGTAATAGAAGCAATATTTTGGTCGTTATTGATGTGAAGTGGAGATTACTTACGTGTGTCAGAGTTCACTACAGTCCACTCTCGATTTAGTGTAACTCTCGATTTAATGTATGTTTTTGGGGTCCCCGGGAGCTACAGTAAATCGAGAAGGGACTGTATTAATTTTTCTGATATATTTAAGATTTATGTGAAAATTTCTAAAATTGTTTCAGAAAACTTTTGACTGAGTCACCAGCCTGCAATCATGGAGCACACTATTATTTTCTATGTGAAGATTTAGCCATTTTTGAATTGTTTATTTCCTTTGTTTTACTCTAAATTTTATAAATGCCATTTTAAGCAATACTCCTGCTAGTAATTTGGGGAAAATACTTTTTTTGACGCAAATTTTCGTTTTGCATGTTTCTCTCAAATTTTTCAATATTTTTTTAAGTATGGTCAGGTAGTCCTGTGATTTCAGTTTTTTTTTAATTTTTTATTGTATGATCTCTAAAAAATTTAGAACAAAAAGGTAAAAGTAAAAACAAATTGTTATTGAGACTTGCTTCAAACTATTACCCTCTTGTGCTAAAGATCTTGCAGCAAATGATACCTCGCAGGGCTACTGGATAGTTATATCACTTCAAAAAGTCATATTTTTGAAAAAAAAACAGGCAAACAAAAATTTCGGGGCAAAAAAGAGCTCTCAAGAATCTGAAAATTTTAAATATTATGAATTTCCGCATATATGTCCATTTTACAACTGTAGCCCATCTTGTACAAGGTGTCCCAAAACTATTAGGTATTCTTCAAATTGGTTTAAATTAGGGCATTTTCTGATTTGCGGAATACTTCTATATTTTTAGTATATTGGGGTTTCGACCCTCGACAAAATTTCCCGAAAATACTTAATACTTTTAAGACACCCTGTATATCTTGAAGGAATAGTTTTGAGAACCTTTAAAATGTTGAAATAAATTATTTTTTGAAAAATTGATGACGGCTTATATGATGGCCAAAATGGAGGTAGGAAGTCGGATTTCGAGGTCTCTGAGAATCCCACAGCTCTGTGAGTTTCCAACATTTTTTCGTTTTGTAAAGTAATTTTGTCTTTTCTCAAGGTTTTTTTACAAAAAAAAAAGACACTGCACTAGTGGAGAATTGGTTCCCATTTTTGCCTTAGTCCCCCTTTTTGAATAAAAATAAAAAAAATAAAAAATGGGAACCGATTCTCTACTAGCGCCAAAGAAACTTTTCCATAGCTGTACAGAAAAAATAAAAGATTAGACGGACTTTCGATTTTCTAGCTCCGACTTTGAAATCCGACTCCCTAAGTCTATTGTGGCAAAGCCTTTATTTTAACTTATTAATGGTTGCTAATCCATCACAAAACTAATGCTACGCTTACATAGGCTAGTTGAGGTCGGGGTCGAGGTCGATCTCATAGTGCTTACATAGGCAGGTCGAGGTCGTGGTCGAGGTCGAGCTATTTCATTCGAGAAATTCCACTAATTTCAAGCGTTCACAACTGTTTTCTTGATGCTATTTCGAAATTTTGTAAATGCATAAAGACTAAGCTTCTGATGAAAAATTTTTCGCATGTAAAATCAGAAATACAAGTATTTCCCCTGAGGCTTAGACCTTACCTTTCAAGAGGCGATCTACAAACCAGGGCCTAAACTACTAGAGGGGTATGAAGCAAAACTAGGGTTTTTACAGGAAAATTTGCTAGAAAATTATCGTCGCAAGCTTTGTTTACAAAATATCGAATTAACTTCATGACAAAAGTTATAAACGTCTAAAATCGGTGGAATTTTTTGAGACTTCCTTTTCGCATAAATTGCTGTCATACAGAGCAAAAAATAATCAAACCTGATGGAATAATCGGCAGGACCTGTCAGATTTAAAATATGTCCAAAAAAGAGAAAAATAAATTAAAAAAAACGGAAAATCATGCAAAAATGAAAATATATCTGGCCGAAAGTGCTTTTGAAAATGATCATCGGGATTTGTCAATTTCCGGGATCGGGATTTTCAAAATCGATCGGGAGGGATTCGGGATCGGGATTCAGCACCGAAATCTCCGGAATCGGGATCCCGTTCGGGAGGGATCCTGTGCACGCCTCTATTCAAAATGCTATTTCGCGAAAAACTAACATTTTCGAATTACTTTTTTCGCATTTTCGAATTACTTTTTTCGCCAATACAAATCTTTTTGTGATAAACCGCTTTAGCTGCATTCATACTCCCGCGGGACACGGGACAAAATTTAGGTATAATTTTTGAATGTCCCGCGGGACAACAATTATGTCCCGCGGGACAGAGAAGCGGAACATGAGTCAAGGACAAATTTAATTCTAAAATTTTGTTGTGCCGCGGGACAACAGTTTCGAGATGCGTGACAAACTCGCGGGACACCCTTTTTTGTCCCGCGGGACACCAAGTCACGGGACAATATTTTGTGTTTAGTAAAGTCTGGAAAAAAACGATTCTCATACATTTCTCTTAATGTTACTTTCGCGTGTTCTCTTTCGTTTTTGCTAAAGCTGTGATCAATATTGAAGGCAACCGTTTTCGCCGTGTTATAGTACACGTTTTAGACAAATGGAAAATTTCGAATTGGAAGAAGCTATTGGTTGGTGGCTTTGCGTAAGAAAAGAAGATACGTCAGACCGGCTCATTATAAAAGTGCTCTCCACCGCAATTCCTTCGCAGTTTTCTGGAGATACTACAGCAGTCCGGATGAAGGTGACTTGAAGCGTTTTTGCGACTCAGCCAAACAGAGTTTGAAATGATTTATTCACTTGTATGTTACATGAATTGTTTGCTATCACAGCTTGGATCTAGTCTTGTCTGCCTTGTTTTAGGTTCGTCTTCAATTAGAAGCACATTGTCCTACGCATCTTAGGCCAATAGAGGGAAAAGAACGTCTGGCAGTTTTTATCAGGCAACATACTTAGCAACACGTTTAGTCATTGTTGTCATTTCAAAAAACTTTCTTAGATTCATAGCATTTGGTCCAACCTACAGCGCAGTGGCTCCTCTGTTCGTGATCGGTGATTCCACGGTGCATGACATCTGCAAAGAGGTATCAGAAGCGATTGCCACAGCTATGCAGACGGAGTACTTGCCAACGCCAACTCGTCAAACGTGGGAGAGAAGCGCAGAGGGATTCAATCAACTCAGACAGTTTCCGAAGACTTTGGGGGCTATAGACGGGAAACACATCGCGATTGTGAAACCTGAGCACTCGGGAGCAGCATTTTTCAACTACAAGGTTTTTTTTTAATGTCGGTTCTTGTGCCATTATGCTTCCGTGATTTCAGAAGTTCTACTCGATTGTTCTTTTGGCCATTGCGGATGCGGAATCTCGCTTTCTGATGGTGGATGTTGGTGCTTCTGGTCGAAACAGCGATTCAACGCTTTGGATTTCAAGCCCATTAAGAAATTTCCTGGAGTCGCCCGAAGCTGCTTTGCCACCAAATGAAGAGGGTTCGCTACCGTTTATTTTCCTGGGGACGGTGGATTCGGATGCACAGATCTAGTATATTTAGGTCAATATATCTCAATCATAGAATCTATTTGATCTTTTTTTATTCAAGGTCCTGACTCCTTTCACAGATAGAGGTGCCGACTCACAAGAAAAGATCGCGTTCAATGGTCGATTGAGCAGGGCAAGAAGTGCAGTGGAGCACGCATTTGGTATCTTCGCAAAAAGGTGGCGTATTTTTTAGGAACAATCGAAGCCAGGTAAGTCTGTTTCATGCTTCACATAGTGAATCAGTATGTCATCGTTTCAGGCCAGAAACTGCTCGACTCTATACTCTGGCTGCCGTGATTCTGCATAATTTTCTGAGGGATCCAGTTGAAGAAGAAGATCTCAATTTAAGATTCCCGGACGACAGAAGAATGCTTATTGATCAAAGGGCGACTGAAGCTGGGAGGCAAAAAAGATTGATTCGAGATCGATTCGTTGATGTTGTGATCAGAGGTGTTCAAGATGTTGTTTGAGGTAAATAAACATGGTTTGATTGGCACTTCTTATGTTTTTTTCGTTGAATATCCCAGATATCTTCTTTTGTTGTGATTGTTGTTGCTTTCATATGCTTGCATGTTTTTATTTCTGCCAATCACGTATATGTCAGAAAATGTCGTCAGTTACGGAGAGTGCTTTGAGCAAAGCTGCTAAGAAAAGCAAGAAATCGACTGATGAGAAGCGAGCCAAGCTGTCCACTATCGCTGATGTTACCGATGATCACAAAGAGTTTCTGATCGGGCTGGTTGAAGAAAAGCCAATTCTGTGGGATCCAACAAACGCCGACTATCCTAGCCTGTCGAAGAAGCAGTCGATTGGCTGAGTATCGAGCAGTCTTTCCGTGAGGCATATACAGATCAGTGCTTTGGAGGTATGGCAACCAGTGAAATTCACATAGCTGTCTAATTGACGTTGTTTTAGTGGCTCTTCTCAAGAAAATCTGGGATAATGTTCTCTCGTCGCATCGTCGCACTCGTCATAGGGTTGAAGGAAAGACTGGTGATGGAGCTGAAGAGGTTGAACCTGATTGGAAGTTCTGGTGTGCACGCCTTTCTCCGCACAGTTAATACGTTCTCGGACAAGCAGTAAGAAACTATGAATTATTTTTGGCTTGATTCATTGATTGAATTCAGGATTCGAGCCACCAATGCGACCCCGTCGTTCTTAGCCAAGCAAACGCCTTCAAAGTCTCCCATCAGCAAGAAGCAGAAGTTAGATCCAGAGTTTGAGCGCCTGATGGATGCCGTCGAAAATAAGAGAAAGATGCCTCCGTTGGCGGTGGAAATTGCTGAGCTACTCAAACAAGTCGAAAATGGAGGTAACAAGAGAATGCAGCTGGAGTGCAAAAGTAATCTTGATATTCTTTTAATTTTCACTCATTAAATTTCTATTGTAGAAGAGCTCCGTAATTTCATCAGCAAGTGGGAGGAGCATTTGTTGGAAGCGCCCGAGAAGCTACCGAAACTCTATTCGATACGGTTCGCAAGAAGTCAGTTGCTGAAATGAGCCTAAAGGAATACCAAGCTTCTCTGCAAGAGTGTTGGTGTTGTTCGGCACATGTTGTTGTAGATTTTATTCAATAAAGTTATATGGTATGCGAAGTATTTTGTCTTAGTCTGAGTAGAATGTAAGCGTGGGTGTAATAGGTGCTGCAGATGTAGAGTTCACTGGTGGCATCGTGTAGGGCATTCAATTCTGAGTCAAAAGTATCAATTATCACGCTAGGCCCACCGAATATCGCCATCTTCAATACATTTATTGTAATCTTGGGTTGTCCCGCGAGTCGGTGTCCCGCGGGACAATAGCCAAAATGTGTCCCGTGACTGTGTCCCGTGACTTTTGTCCGCTACTCTGTCCCGCGTGACAATATCGTTGTCCCGCGGGACATAGTCGCGGGACAAAAGTCACGGGACACAATTTGTCCGTGTCCCGCGGGAGTATGAATGCAGCTTTTCCAAATTCGATAATACGAAAAAAACCAATGAAACGAATGTTATACTTTGTTACACAACGAAGTCAAACATTCGCCAAGAACAAAAATTAGGTGATACGAAATAATAATCAATTAACATTTTTAACGGACAGAGACATTCGCAAAGAGCAACGAAAGAGTTTGCGAAAAAACAATAAACGAGCTAAAAATTTATTTTAAGACGTTTCCGTTACTTTGTCAAAAGGGCAAAAAGTAACTCAAACGTCCATAACAAGTCGTTCGAGTTACTTTGTGCACTTTTGCACGCCATGACTCACACGCCCATACGCCGCCATGAAGCGTGAAAACCCGAGCCTTAACTGAAGGCTGAAAACCAAGAGCTGAAATTGAACCGAGAGATGAAAAAATATTAAAACGAAAAATTGGCCTTTTCCGTCCGGTCAAAATGGCTTTTTACCATTTCCGACACGGTTAATCTGTGTGGAGGGTTTCCGAACTCAATGACAGATGGCGCCGTTCCTAGCGCCATCTTTTTGGTCTTTTATAGGTCGGCGCAGTCGACGCTCTCCATAACGGACAGCTCTTTATAACGGACATAATTTTGAGAGATTTGGTTAGAGCTAGTATAATTCGACCTAAATCGACGCTCTGCATAAAGGACACTCTCTATAAGAGACAAAAAAGTCGGCCACTTAGGGTCCATTATGGAGAGCGTCGACTGTAGTGTACTTCACCCCTTTTGCTCAGAATTAAAAAACACGCGGTTTCACATGAAATCGGGTCGAAAAACACGAATATGAGGTTATCTCATCCATTCGAGCACTCTGCATGGAGGGGTTCTGAACTCAAGATTTGAGTTATAAAATAAGGACAAAGCTTTTTATTAAAAACAGATTTCGGACGGCGGTAAATTGAACCTATACGAATTGAACCTCGGCAAATTGAACGTGAGGTAAATTGAACCTCAATTTTGTCTTGAAAGGATTTTTTTATTCAAATAAGATTTTTCCCGTCTGGTTGCCAGATAACAGTGTTTCAAGGGAGGCAGCATATTCCACCGTGCTAAATTTCTCGTCCGGTGAATTTACCCGTGGTAAATCCGCGCACTAAATTTCTGAAGTCACAGTTTCGAATCGCGGTGCTAGTAAACATTTTGGCTTGAGTTCAGAATCCCCCCCACGGGGACTGATCAGGTGGAGGAGATAACTTCATATTCGTGTTTCTCGACCCGATTTCATTCTTTTAAATTCAAAAGGCGCCAATTTAAATTTTTCAAATTTTGACTAAAAAACCATGATACCCCCCTGTGGTTCGAAAAAATTTTTTTTCTCAGAACCAAAAAAACGCGCGGCTTTCTCATGAAATCGGGGTCGAGAAACACGAATATGAAGTTATTTTCTCCACCTGATCAGTCCCGTGGGGGGGGGGGATTCGTCACTGCAACCACATTTTTTGGTTGCAGTGACGAATCCCCCCCCCCAGGGGACTGATCAGGTGGAGTAGATAACTTGATATTCGTGTTTCTTGACCCCGATTTCATGAGAAAGCCGCGCGTTTTTTGATTCTGAGAAAAAAAAATTTCGAACCACAGGGGGGGTATCATGGTTTTTTAGTCAAAATTTGAAAAATTTAAATTGGCGCCTTTTGAATTTTAAAGGGATTAAGGGCTGTATTGGGAGGGGAAGGGAATAAAAGGGGGCCACTTTCATGGCAGAACAATATAAAAGTAAATATATGTATTCTCCGACTGCCTCACCATGTTTTACAACTCGGGCCGTGGCAAAAACAGACTCTATATGCATTTTATGGTCAAGAGTACTTCTCGGAATCATGTCTAAGGTAAGTGTATGCGCGCATCTCTAACTCTCAAGCCCCTGCGCCCCTTCGGGGCTTGGGGCTTGGGGTTGAGATGCGCACACCCACATACCTTAGACACAAATCACTCGAAAGTGACTCTGGATGCATGAAAAAGCATGCATACCAGAGTTTATTTATGCGGTAGGATTCTGAACTCAAGCCCATTTTTTTCTGGAATAACAGTCCTAAACTAACTTTTATAAGACCAGTAAGCCTCTGTCCTGTTAACTGTTTGGTACACTCAATATATATCCGAGTACAGGTGGTGAATCTAGATGACCACCTGGAAAATTTTTTATATTATGTTTGCAAACTACTCTCTCTCTCTAATTATTTTGATCCTTAATTCTAGGGTTGGATTCGGTCGGCTTTTTGGATCGGTTGGTTTAAAAAAACCGGTTTTTCAAATCCGGTTTTCGGTTAACCGACCGGCTCGGCTAATCGGTCGACAGCGCCCTACTTAATTTTTTCAAAAATAAATTTTATTTAAACCACTTCTTAACATTCAAACATAAGGACAATCATCATCAAACAATTATTCGAAGTTAGAACAGTATTCCACCCAAGATTTCTTTACTCATTTCTTTCCAAATTCCGTCCATCTGTGCTTCAGTGAAGTGAAATGGCTCGCCACGAGATAAGCGCTTTGAGTATTGGCAAATTAAAACTCCAAAATCAAATGTATTAGTCTGGCGAGGAATCCCTTGTAAACTTTGAATGTCAACCCGCCGAGAAATAAAAAGCATACTTTTAGGCAGAATCCTATCTATTCACCAAGCTCCAAAGTTTCGTAGCCATTCTCGGTCGCATATTCTTGCAAGAACTCCCTGAATTATTGTTGGTCAAAGTGAACGCTTTCAAAAAATTTTACTTGATCAGGCTAGTGTGTTATTTGCCATCCCCGAGGAGTGGATCATAATAAAACAATCTTTTCCTAATAGTGTTCACCCTCTAAACAAATCTATTATGCGTATTATCATCTGAAAATCAATACCACTAGAGACCAGTGACCCGAGAAATAGATAGGAATGAGGAGCAGTTCAAAAGCAAATATCTCCACATCTTTTACCCAATTAAACACAGCGTTCTGACCCTTTTCTTGTAGTTGAGTGTAAAAAAGAGAATCAAAAGAAAAGACCTAAACAAAAAAGAGTTGCAAAGAACTTATAAGTTAAAATACCGCTGGGAGATTCAGATCAGATTTTGATCAGATCATCTGATGGTAGAAGTTAACAGTTTCGCCATTCATCCACACTGTCGGTTCCAAGCATCCCAGCTGCTCTTTATTCAATTGATTCAACTTTTTTCAACGTGGCGCTTTTTTGCTTTCTTTGGCTTGCTTCTGCACTGTCCCTTGCATTCATTTTAGTTCCACCTTGATTTTATCAGCGTAATGATTGTGAGACGTCGTTACTTTTACCATGCCGTCGAAAGTTGAAGCTCTTCCTATCGTATATGCATAGTACATGCATAGGCGTACCCAGGATTGCAAAATTTTTCCTGACGGGAGGGGCTAAAGGGCTAAAAAGACTAAAAAATCCTGACGGGGGAAGCTAATCCTTATCAAAAAATCTTGACGGGGGGGGGGCTATAGCCCGCCTAGCCACCCCCCCCCCCTGGGTACGCCTATGATGCCATGAAAACCAAAAACATACATAAGGTTTTAAAATACTTGGGCATTTGCTCTCCACTTTTCCATCCACTCCAAGCTTGTAAAAGATGCAGAGAACCAAAAGAATCTCCACATGCAGTGCCAGTAAGTTCGCTTTCCTATTTGCTCTTTTCGCCAGTATAGATATTCTTCAAAATGACCCATCGGTTTGTTCTTCTCGCTTAAAAGTATCTCCATTTTGAACTAAAACAAAGTTCAGCAATTGGCCAAAAAGTGGAGAGGACTATATGTACAAATAATAACTTAGTTGCCAACATTTGGCGATCTACATATACCTCAACCACTAACTGAAACTACCACCAAGTAACACTATCTAGATGAGAGAGACCTGGGTAGCGCAACCAGAAAAAGGCTTTTAGATATTAGGTCAAGCCTATACTATGGGGTCGACCTAATATCCTTGTGGTTTTCCTACCTTTCCTGGTGCTTACATTCCTACCCTTCCTGGTCTTATCACCGAGATGGTTACTTTTTATACGCCGAAAAATTAAAAATAGTTCTGATAAAAATTGTCTCAAGACAAATTTTGAGGTTCAATTTACTGATTTTCAATTTACCTCAGTTTCAATTTACCGAGGTTCAATTTACCCAGGTTTATTTGTATAGATTTAATTTACCTAGATCCAGATCCCATCCCTAACTTTATGACATTTTTAAGTATGGGCCCAAAAATACAGATGCCTAATAGCGGGGAAGGGCTTTATTCAACAGACGGAAAATTCAAAAAAGCGGATAATTCAAAAGTGGATTATTCAACAGCCGGATTATTTAAAAACCGGACAATTCAACAGTGGACAATTCAAAAGCGGATAATTCAACAGAGTAATTTTCCACAGTCGGATTATTCAAAAACCGGATAATTCAACAGTGGATATTCAACAGTTGGAGTTTTCGTCAATAATTGTTTTAATCCACTTTTTGACATCGTATCGAGCTGATTTTTTTCAGGATCGATAGAAATAGCCGAGAGGAACTGAAGGGGGACGGAGGGGTTGTAGCCCCTCCGTCAGGATTTTTAATAAGGATTAGACCACCCCGCCCCCATCAGGACTCTTTGACTGATAAAAAAAACTTTTAGCAAAAAGTCACCGACCAAAAGCAGATCATGGCCCTTAGGTGGTCGCGGTTAGCAAAGAAGTGAAAGAATGTTAAAAGAAGTTTGAAGTAAAATTTGAAGCGAAAATTTATCAAAAAATTTGGTGACGGCCTTCGAGTTGGCGCGAGGGAGACGGAAGAGGGTTTTGCCACATTTTTTAATCACGTGTTTGATTCTACTTTTGATAATTTGACTATCATATACCTCTTTTTTCACTACTTTTTAGACTAACAATTTTGATTGAACATTTTTGAGAATTTCAAGGGCGTCTATGAAAGGAAATACGGTATTTTAGATATAGTTGCGGACAATTGATTAGCGTCAGCACATATATTTTTCTATCTTGTTGATTTTGAGCGTAAATATAAATGTTTTCGAAAAACCAAATACCGTATTTACTCTGGCTATAAGTAGTTTACGCCTCAAAAAACTGATTTACGCCCTCAAAATACTGGTGTACGCCCTCAAATCTATATATTGCCATTTTTGTCAAATTTTGTTGCGACTTTTCCAATATTTTTACACCAGCATGTAGCCCTGAATCTGGCTTCTAACAAGCTATTGACTGAATTTCTGAGATATCAAAAAATTGGAGAAAAAAGTCTTTGTATGGACCAAATTTTTCTAAAAATTTGGTCTATAAATTGACTTTTTTCTCCAATTTTTTGATATCTCAGAAATTCAGTCAATAGCTTGTTAGAAAGCCAAGATTCAGGGCTACATGCTGGTGTAAAAATATTGGAAAAGTGGCAACAAAAATTTGACAAAATGGCAATATATAGATTTGAGGGCGTAAACCAGTATTTTGAGGGCGTAAATCAATTTTTTGAGGGCGTAGATCAATTTTAGCCATTTACTCTAATAGTAGCCCCCCCCTGATTCAAAATCGTGTTTTTGGCGTTGTGTTTTTGACCCACTTTTCAAAAACTTTTCTCAGGCAAGTTATACCTCATTTTGTAGCTCATCTCACTGGCTACAAAATGAGTGGTAATTTGCATGAAACAGTCTCAAAAAGTGGGTCGAAAACGCTAGCCACAAACACGATTTTGAACGAGGGGGGGGCTACTATTAGAGTAAATACGGTACACGGTTTTGAAGTTGAAAGAAGTAAAAAAAACCTATATTTTTGCCTTATTTTGGGACATTTTCACTTCTTTCAACTTCAACCATCCGTTTCTCAGCCCTGTGCAATTTTCGAAAAAAGCCTGATATGTCATTTTGTAGAAAAATTATTAAGCTTTCAAATAGTGCATTAACTCATAACTTTCGATATTGAAACTTTCAAGAAAAGTCAGTATTTATGCGACCGAACAACCATTTTCCTTCCATTTACTTTGATTTTGACTAGAAATCGACACGTTTTTATTGATGGTCATAACTTTTCTCGAAAAAAATCAAAAAGAAGAGTTTGACCTACCAAATTGCAGCTAAGATTTAGGGCTTACATTGTCAAGCTATTGTTGATGTAAATTGTTATGTTTGTTACGTTATTATCCAATAAAACTTTCTGACGCCAATCAATTGTCGGGCAAAAAAATGCAACGCTCTTAAAAGTTGCCCAAAACAACCAAGAAAATTTTTTTTTAGAAAAGTGTAATGACAGTTTTGTAGCCCTTGAAGAGCTCTACAAAACCGTGTATTTGGTTTTTTGAAAACATTTATATTTACGTTCAAAATCAACAAGATAGAAAAATATATGTGCTGACGCCAATCAATTGTCCGCAACTGTAAGTATTTAAAATTTAAATTCAAAGAAGAACCGATAATTTTAAAATATATCGATGGCCGATAAAATCTTTGTGGTCCCACGCTCATTCTAAAAGGGGTATCGATGTTAGGTACCTTTTGTCCTATTCTGGAACTACCCAGTGCTCTAACTACTTAGGCTCAGGAGAAGGCCAGCGTTAGTACGGACTAACAAATGTCTACGCACTTTTTCGGGGCAATCTGGGACTAGGACCAGGCCTGTGCACGGCCGGGTTTTGGTCGGCATGGCCCGCTGCTTAACTATAAAGCCCGGCCCGGAAGGGTGTCGGCCCGGCCCGAAAAGCCCGGAAAATTTTCGAATATCAGTTCACACGAAAAAAATTCTCAAAATTTTTTTAAATGTTGTTAAATTTTCATTTTCACTGAACATTCTTTGTATATTTACATCAGCAGCATGTATTATGGATTTTTTATTGGGTGGAACTAAGTATAAGTACCTAGGTGTACAGGCTGTTGTTTTCATGTATCCAAATTATTTGGTTAATCAGTAGTGATACTCATATTCCACTAGAAAGGTGGTAGTATTCAGGTAGGACTTATTACCAAGGTACCCAATTTACTTATATGTATAGTGGTACCTATGTGTATAGCATGAAAGTGGTTGTTTTTAGGGAATACTACCCAGGTTTTTAAGTAGTCTTACCTGTAAATAACTGGTGAATGTTTAATGATCACTGAGTTGCCCGGTACAATAAAAAAATACTCTTTACAATGATCACTCTCTAAGGCCTGAAACACAATGAGGAGTCTGTTTGTGGATGCTTAATCATAATTCTGACAATTCTGAAATGCTTAGTCTAAGGAAATATTTTCATGAAGAGAGTCGAAAAAAACAGATGTAGGATAATGTAGATGTACAAGCAAAAATGACTAGCTACTGCTCGTTATCGTAAATGTATTTCTCACAGGGTAACATTATTATTGTTTGTTGAAAAAAGAGATTTTCGATCGAGGTTTTTAGTTTTCACCCTTTTTCCCCACGGGTATGAAAATTAACCTAAAAATTTCAAAAAAAAAATTTCTTTGGAAACATCATACACAGGGGTAAAAGTACCGGTTTTATTATAAAAATGTTGTCAAAAATAGCATTTGATAATGAAAAATATGAGATTTTGCTATTTTTGTTAGTTTTTCACGTGGAATTCTTTGAAGCAAGGTACAGAATGCAGGCCTACATTACATTTTTCGCATTTCTTGTTAGTTCTCCCATCACAACCCCGCAGTGAAGAGATAAGTCTGTTGTGGCAATCCAATGATTGTACCCGTCAAGCCGCACACTCTCATTTACTCGCTTAGAAATTTGCCCCTTTCGAATCAAAATCGGGTAAATTCACCCGATTTTTCATCGAAGGCGCAAATCTGTAAAATTTATCCGATTTTATAAAAGAGGGGCAAAATTTCAGAAAAAGGGCAAGATTTCAGTTTCTTATTTGAAATTTAAAAAGAGGCAAGAATTCAGACTTTAGGGGTAACAATTCAATTTGATGGAGCAAAGCTGGAACACACCCCCACTCAAGTCTGGAACACAAGTATAAAACTTAAGGTCTCTTTTCGTAACTTATTTACTTTTCACAAAAAAATCAGCTTGGGGGACCAAGGCAAACTGGGGGGTGTGTTCCAGACTTGAGTGGGGGGTGTGTTCAGCATTCAGCCAATTTGATCCTTTCTAATCTCGATATACAGTTGCGGACAATTGATTGGCGTCAGCACATATTTTTCGGATATTTTGGTACATTCTGTCCACACCACCCATGGTGCTTGTTGTAGCAGGCTACAGTGTTGGGCTGCTCGATCTGGATCCTTTTCTTTTCCTTGGCCTACCAATAGCTTACGGAATGCATTGGATCCAGGTCGTCGATGGTTTTAACATGATAACTGGCCGGTTGTCGTTTCACGCAAGCACAAGGACCCTAAATTCACTAAAGTAATGAAATAAAAATTATTATGGCAGTATTACCAGAAGACTCATCCATCTGATACTCGCAGTACCCTCTTGGCTGCTTTGCCACGTCACTCAGTGGACATTTTTTAGTGCGAGATGCATTCACAGTTCCAGTGTATCCAATCCCCAGTCTTTTTTAGTTCATACGCCAACTTGATGGAGGAGAAGAATCTGTCGCCGTAAATAGTGAAGTAGTTGTCATTTCGGAGAACTGAGCATAGCTTCTTCACCACACTACCGCAAGACCTAGAGCAGCATCTCTCCTCTCCAGCACCTTGATAGGGGAAGAAATTGATCAAGTATCCAGATTAGTGTTCAGGCACCAATACTTGAACCCCAATCGTATAGGCTTGCCGCGGATGAATTGTTTGCAGAATGACGGCCAAAAAAGGGACATATACTCTCGTCGATGCTCAGGTGTTCCTCAAGCGGACATAAGCACAATATCGGTCGTTGAGATCAATAGAGATCAATATCGGCCGTTTCACAAAATCAAATGATAAAGAGGAAGTGACTTCCTTGGCTACCAGACAAATTCTAATATTTTCAGAATTTATCGCGCGACATTTTCTAATATTTTAGAAAATGTCGTTTAGAATTTGTCGCGCGACATTTTCTAATATTTTTAGAATTTGTCGCGCGATATTTTTCTCATATTTTTAGAATTTTTTTGGGGTCTTTCTGTTAAGAAATCTTTTTTTTCAGTTATTTCAATTATGAATGTGCATGCCTCTGTAGTCTGATAATTGACTGTATTAAATTATTTTAGTTTTGCTGTGATGAGTTCAAGTGATTCTGAAGATCAAAAGATTAGCTTTTTATCCAAAACCAAATACAACAGCAAGAAACAAACAGGCTGGAAAGAGCGTAATATGGTCTAACGGATACCGCTACATTTTTGCTCGGGTATCAACACGTGTTTCGAATGCCTGAAATACAAAATTTTAAGAGCATTTCTGCAGGTAGATTACCCTGTTCAGGTTCAAAGCGTATGCAATCATTCATTTGTAGTATCTTACAATGCATGCATTTGTTGATGGACGCTTTCTACCTGTCGTTTTCGTTTGGATGAAGAACAAGGACAACCTCAGCTACCAGCGAGTCTTTCAAGAAGTTTTTACTTCACCGGCAGAGGACTATAATATTACATATTACCTATCAGTTATTGCATTTTGTGCACTACTGGTTTTTAATAGTCCTCATTTCTAAGGTTTCGAGCGAGCTCCTGCAAAATGTACTCCCTTTGCTGTTTCCTAATGATATGTCAATAAAGTGTGCGTTCCACTTGTGTCAATCAAATCGAAAGTGGGCTCGCGGGCATGGAATGAGTGACTTCTACAAGAATGATGACTTGCGCAATTGGATCGTACTATTCTCAAAGCTTGGATATTTACCTAAGAAAGATGTCATCCGGGGGTTCATTGCGCTCATCTATGCTTTTCAAAATCTTATCGATGCAGGAGCCACAAATGAGGACCATCAAAATCGTGCCAAAGGTATAAGTTATCATACTCAATGTTACTAAATCAATATGACGTTTATTTAGCCTTTATTGATTATTTTCAAAAAACATATCTTTTCCGTGGTACTGGTTGCAGGATGCAGCCTGCTCTGTTTCCCATTCATCAATGGAACGTCAATGAATACATTCGCAAGCAGCTTCCTGTCACAAACAATTCTGTGGAATCATGAAGTGACTACAAAGCTCACTTTGCTGGAGGAGGAAAGGCAGATCGCAGTAAGGTTATACAGTTTCAAATCACAGAAGAAGAAGCAGTAAGACACACAATTGAAAGTTTTTTTTCATAACCTCGATCTATTTCACCTGTATCTCACCGTTTAAGGCATGAGGACAAGCCTGAGGAACAGTTCCGTATGGTCCGTGAATCTCAGCTGACGTCGGAGCAATTGGTGCATGCTCTGCTAGTAGAATGGAAAGAAAAGCCGTCCAATGAAGTTCCGAACTTTGATGAATTAGTCTCATTTCTACGATCTGTGCAAGAAAGCGTGTGGTATGCAAAAGGATCTATCCAGATTTCGATGATATTGAGTAAGTGATGAAGAGGAACTAGAAGAGGAAGGTAGTGTTGAAAATAGTTGTTGATTGGGCCTGTTAGCTTATACATGTTATTCTCCGTTGTCAATAAAGTTTGTATCAGCGCGAGATATCACTGAGTCGAATGTTGATATGTAAGGGTTTGTTATTTTTGTGGTCTTCATATGTGAAGAAATCACATTTGTTGCCGAAGAGCATCTCAGTCTCGTGAATTTATTCATTGCTCATAGTAGTTTTTTTTTGAAAACTTAGTACAAAGACTTAAATTAACTGATAGATTTTTTTTTAAAATATTAGAAAATGTCGCGCGACAAATTCTAAAAATATTAGAAAATGTCGCACGACAAATTCTAAAAGTATAGAAAATGTCGCGCGACAATTCTAAAAATATTAGAAAATGTCGCGCGACAAATTCTAAAATATTAGAAAATGTGCGCGACAAATTCTAAAATATTAGAAAATGTCGCACGACAAATTCTAAAAATATTAGAAATTGTCGCGCGACAAATTCTAAAATATTAGAATTTGGCTGGTAGCCGACTTCCTTCCTTCTTTCTTCAAAATAGCCAGCTGTATTTCAAAAGAACTATATCAACTAAGAGAAAAAAGCATAAACATATGCTAAAAGGATGACTCATAACTCTTCTTTCTACTGATGAAACACTATTTTTGATATCATTTTTACAACAAAACCAATAATTTTACCCCTATATACAACGTTCCCAAAAAATAAAAATTCAAATTCTTTTGAAAATTAATTCGGGCAAAAATGGGTTAAAGGGAGGGTTAAAGCTGTTAAGGAGATAGTCTCGACACGAAAGGATTTATCCAAGTTTTTTATTTTCAAATGTGGTCATCGAGCCATATTTTGTCGACAACCCGATTTCGTGGTCATAAATTTGCGCAGAATAAAAAGTTGGGTTAGCATCATCCGGATCAGAATTTCTAAATTCCTTCAAAAATATCCTGAAAATCGAAATGCAACAGAAGACTAATCATCCTTTTTCGGCTGTACCGAGAAAAAAAATTTTTGGTAAAAGGAACATTTGGTAAAAAAAACTTTTTGGTAAAAATTTTTTTGGTAAAGACACATTGGTAAAGGCACATTTGGTAAAAAAAAATTTGGTAAAGGCACATTTGGTGAGAAAACTTTCGGTAAAGCACTTTTTCCGTGGATATTTTTGGGTGGTATATCTTTTTGGTCATAGAATTCTTGTTTTTGGCCATAGATCTTATTTCGACGCGGAATTGGCTGTTTTGGTCACAGAGACACCGTTTTCGGAGGGCATAGACGTTTCCCCAATCATCTAAAAGCACTTTATGTTCTCCGAACCCCGTTAAGCACCTAGTGACCAGGACATGAATCGAGGTCCTCTACTCAGGACTATTGCACCCAGAGGGGTTTGAACCAGCGACCTTGGTGATGAGTGTATGACTTCTACACCACTCAAATACTCAAAATCAATGATAAAAAACAAGGTATGCGCCCAGGTGGATTCGAACCAGCAAGCTCTACATCACCACTTATAATCGCTCAGAACTCCATCCAGAGGGACGAACCAAACCAAGTGGTCGTCCACTTGGATCGAAAATGTTTTTCACCTTTCCGGGTTCTAAAACAATTTTTCTGCACTAATTCGAGTATCCCGAAGATGTTTGACAGTGGTAAAATCACGTTTTACTGAGAATTTTTCGAGTTATTGCTAACGATTGATTGTTACAATTCTGGTATACCGCCAGCACTCAATTTTGGTATACCCCCAGCACTCAATTTTGGTATACCCCCAGCACTTAATTTGGAACACACTCCTCATGTTACCCACGATTGAAAGCTGAGGATGTTAACTACACGATGGTGTGAAATTTTTTAGTTTAGTTGACCAAAATGCACATATTTTAATTAAATTAGAACTACCGTATAACCTCTATTAATCCCCCACCCTCTATTAACCCCACCCTCTAATAATCCCCCGCCCCCGAGAGGGGTCGAATAATAATCACCCCACCCTCTAATAATCCCCTCCGATTTTCGAGGTAACCTTGCTGGTTTTTTTTTAATTTCACTAGTTATTTCCATGTTAAAAACTTAATGATTTTTTTTTCACAAGCGAAGCCTTGATCCAATAAAATTCAGCTTTCATTTCAAACACTATCGAACAGCTTATTTTCATTGATATTTTTGATAAAAATCTAGTTTTCGTCAACATTCTAGGGGCTTATTTTTTTAATGTCCTGCCAATCTCGACTTAGTTTTTTCTCTAATCTTGCAAAAAATGTCAAGGCCATTCAATTGGCCCACTTGGTTTAAAGCCCGCTATTTGTATATCCTCTGATCCATTGACGGATTTGTTGAAGGCACAAAGCAAATAATTGCGTTGATTTTAAAGAGAAATATCAAAAACTAACCATTAAACAGTTTGACAATCACTTCCTCAGAGAATTCCTGTCGGGCTCAATCCACCCATTCCAAGACGATCTCAAGTGCTGGCGGATCGCAGCCGCATAAATCGCAACCGTAAATTCGACTACGGAAATGAACACTGGATAATGTACCGAAATGGTATAAAAACGAATGAATTAATTATTGTGTTCTAAGCATTTGCATCGCTAGGGTCGAAAAACCTGTTCAACTTCTGCGATTGATAGATCACTAATAGTATGTACGGAATATTGAAACTGGCGTTGCGTAGAGTGGAGAGACTCGGCATCGCTACCAAACGCAACGAGAAGGAATGGTGGGAAGACTTTCGCGCCACTAGGGCTTATGGTCTGGCTTGTTGGAGAGCAGTTGTACAGCTGAAGTCGACTTTTGAACGCAAAGTAGCTTTCTGGATATACAAATCACGTGGAAGAAAAAAGTAAGCGAAAGGTGAGACGAAAATTAAGACGTCAAATAAACGTAAGACAAAAATAGGCGGAATTTTTAATTCCATAAATTAGAATTACAATTTTAAAATAACGTTTTTAAAAAATTTGCGGCGCCTTCGGCGCTAAAAAGGTTGAAGTATAATCCCCTCCCTCTATTAATCCCCACCCTCTAATAATCGCCCACCCTCAGAGGAGAGTTGATTAATAATCCCCCTGGGGGATTAAAAGAGGTTATACGGTAAATCATCTTTGAGTATTCAATTTTCATTCGAAATGATTCAATTATATTTTAATTAGAAGATGTACATTTTTGTGAACTAAACCAAGAAATTTTCACACCATCGTGTAGCTAACATCCTCAGCTTTCAATCATGGGTAACATGAGGAGTGCATCCCAAATTAAGTGCTGGGGGTATACCAAAATTGAGTGCTGGGGGTATACCAGAATTGAGTGCTGGGGTATACCAGAATTTAGCCGATTGATTTTAATAAATCAATCGTTAGCAATAACTCAAAAATTTCTTGGTAAAATGTGATTTTAACACTGTCAAACCATCTTCAGGATGTTCAAATTAGTGCGAAAAATGTTTTAGAACCCGGAAACGTAAAAAAGAATTTTTTGATCCAAGTGGACGACCATTTGGTTTGGTCACACTGGATGATGGGGTTCTTAGTGATTCTAAGGGCTGATTTAGAGGTCACTGGTTCGAATTCACCTGAGCGCATACTTTTTTTACCAATAAAAGATATAAAAAACAGGCGTTTGACTTTTCAGGGCATTTGGGTGAATTACCCTTACTCTGGAGTTACCTGGATATCAACCTGTCCAGGTGGTAGCCACCCAGGTTTGGAGTTGGGTAGTTAAAATCGTACTTTTGGTCTCAACAAGCCGAATTCCTCACACAATTTAAGTAAGAAACAATGGTTTATTTTTTATTCTAAAGAAATTTTAATTTTGTAGGCCATCCAGGTGGACATCCACCTGACCAGGAGGTAACCACCGCACGTTTTGGGGTTTGCGTGGGTGAAATATTGATTTTGGTCCTAAGAAACCTAATATAACACAAATTTTTAAGTTAGAAAAAATGAGTATAATTAAGAAGAATTTTACTGGGAGGATATAGATATAGAAACCTGGAGAAGAAAGGGAAAGAGAAGAAAAAGTTGGAATAAGAAGGTCTTTGACACAAAAACAACTACAAAGTGCCTTACTAAAAGAATATTTACCAAATATGCCTTTACCAAAAAATTTTTTTTACCAAATGTGTCTTTTACCAAATTTTTTGCATTTTTTCACATTTGTAATCATGTTTAAACGACTTCTTAGTAGAGACAGAAAAAAGCCTTCGGGCGGATTTCGGGACGGATTTCGGCCGAAAAAATTCGGGATCGGGATCGGGATTTTGAAAATAAAGTTCGGATCCGTCGGGATCCCGAAAAAATTTCGGGATTTAAAAATAGCGTAAACTCAGAAAAAATTCGCATCTTTGTGCTAAATTTTTCTAATTTTGGTTATTTTTAACGACTCAAATGGTTTGCTACTGATAGTTTACTTTATTTTAATAATATCACCTATGAATATAACGATCTAATATTTTTTAGTGATTTTTTCTGATCATAATTTTTTTAGATCATCATTTATCGCATAATTTTTTACATGCTGTCTGATTAAAATATTATGGCTTGAAAACATTTAGTTGTTATTAAAAATAATTTTTTTAATCACAGTGTGGATCAGTTGATGGCTTGTTAGGAACTACAGATCCAGGGATTATTTGGGCAGCGAGAGACAGCGCAATTTCAGATTGCGCCATATTCAAATTGCGCCACTGCAAATTGCTCCTTTATTTTGGTGTAATCACAAATAGGCAAATGCATTTTGCAGACTAATTTTAACAAAATCTGTTCTAATTCGGTATTAGGGGTGACTTTAGGAAGAGTAGAGAAAGTTTGGTGTGCATAGCACTCAAGCAAAGTGTACTCTCAGTCATTTGCCTGGTCCCCAAGCTTATTTTTTCGAAATATTTTTTCACAAAGTAGACGCTAAATGCGTCTATTGAACTTATTTAATGGATCTTTGCTTTCAACATATTTCATGTCCTTCAATGACCAATTTCTGAGAGACGGCCAACAATTGGAAGCTTTATAATGGCGCAATTTGATTGGGCGCAATATGCAGTGGCGCAAGTTGAATATGGCGCAATTTGAAATGGCGCAATCTGAAATGGCACTGTCTCTCGCTGCCCATATTTTTATCAAAACAATAAATACCGAGAAATGCTCGTTATTATTAACTAGGGTCTGCAGGCGCCTATCGGCGCCTATGCCGAGAACATTGGTAGTTCAAGCACTATTCCTGTGGTTCGGAACATTAGTGGTTCATTTACAATAATAGTTCGGGTAGATTGATCTTCGAGTGTGTTAATGGTTAGGCTAGATCATCCACCCTAGCTGTCAACCCACCTACTCTACCTCGCCTACCCTCGCCTAACCTTGCTTATCTCGCCCTGAGCCTCGCCTATTTTCACTTATTTCGCCTATTCCTCGCCTACCCTTGCCTATCCGCACCTATCCTTGCCTACCTTGCCAACCTCGCCTGTTTAAGATATTATATAACGTACACCTGACCTGATCCCCAGGGTGTACGTTATATAAAAGTTTGATTGTAGAGATTCCACCTGAGCACTAACTATCCTATTGGCTACCTACCCACCCTAAGTGGCCATTTCCCCACCTACCTGGCAGAAAAGTGGCTTGAACAATGAAATCCACCTTAAACCCAGGCTAAAATCCACCATCACCAATTTGGAGGGCAAGGAAAACTTTTTTTAGAAGCAACTTTGGTTATACTTGTTTGTGCTTAAAAAGAAGCCAAGATGTTGTTGTTGAGGGTTCCGCAGAGATATTTTACATAAATTACAAAAAATGGCAGAAAAGTGAGCTTGAAAACAAAAATCCATCTTGAATCCAGCAAAAATCCACCATCACCAATTTGGAGGGCAACGAAAACTTTTTAGAAGCCATTTCAATTATACGTGTTTGTGCTCAAAGAGATATGAGATAATGGACTTGAGGGTTCCAGAAAGATATACAACATTAGTTTTGCAGAAGTTTTCAAAAAATAAGCCTCGAACCCAAACATCCACCAAAAATCCTGGCCAAATCCACCATCACCAATTTGGAGGGCAAGGAAAATTTTTTTAGAAGCATCTTTAATTTCACGTATTTGTGCTCAAAAGAAAGATCAGATATTGAACTTGAGGGTCCGGAAAAATATCGTAGATCAATTGCAAAAAGCAGGCAAAAATTAGTCTTGAACACCACAAATTCAGAAAAGTGTGACGGACGGACCCCCCTGACCCAAATACTATATAGAGATGGGTGAAACTCTATATGGCTACTTAAGAAAAATTAATCAAATAAAAACAACCCGAAAATTCAGCAAAAATCATATAAAAGAAAAAAAATTATAAATTTTTTAATTTGGATGAAATTTTTCAAGTGAAAAAGTGGAAAATTGTGATTTTTTTCGAACAAAACGCCGGAAATTGTCGCTCGGGATTCACCGAATTTCGGGATCGGGATCGGGATTTTTAGAAATGATCGGCGGGATTTCGGACGGGATTTTGGCCGAAATCGGCTCGGGCGGGACGGGATCCCGACGGGATCCCGTCCCGTTCTGTCTCTACTTCTTAGTATTTTTTATATGCTTAAAACGATTAAAAAGTTGTTTTCTGACACTTTCCACGTAAAAAATAGATTTTTTGAAAAAAAATTGTTTGGCCAAAATAAGACTTATTGCCTTGGGGGACCAAGGCAAATTACCTTGTATTAGGGATTCTACCGCGTTTTGGTCACTGGAGCTGGGCAAAAAGAGTCGCTTAATGCATTTTTGATCAACAGTTTGCTCGGAATTATGTCTAAGGTAAGTGTATGCGCGCATCTCTAACCAACCAAGCCCCTGCGCCCCCTTCGGGGCGCAGGGGCTCAGTGCTTGGGGTTGAGATGCGCAACACCACATACTTAGACGCAAATCACTCGAAAGTGACTCTGGATACATAAAAATAATGCATACCAGAGTTTCTTTATGCGGTATGCCCAGTCAACAAAACTATGTTCAAATTCCATCTTTTTGTGGTATCCAGGTACCCTTTCAGGTTGTATTGCCTCGGGGACCAAGACGAAAAGTCGAATTTTAGACAAAAAAAAAATTTTCCAAAAAAACGATTTTGTGTGGGAAAATGTCAGAAAATGACTTTCTTATCATTTTAAGCACATAAAAGTTACTTAAGATCATTTAAACATGATTTTCCAATAAGTGAAAATGACCACCCCCCCCCCCCCAAGTAAATAAGTGCCGTTACTATGTTATTTTTTATGTTATGTTAAAAATTATGTTATGTTTAAAAATGCATTGGGAAAAGTATTTCATTGGGAAGAAGATGCGTTGGGAAAAGATGCATTGGAAAATGTTTCATTGGGAAAGTGTGAATTGGGAAAACGATTACGCGCCGATAATTCATCAGTCGGATTATCAAAAACCGGAAAATTCAACAGTGGATTATTCAACAGTCAGAGTTTTCGTCAACAATTGTTTTAACCCACTTTTAGACAACGTATCGAGATGACTTTTTCAGGATCAATAGAAATAGCCGAGAGGAACTGTTCCTGAAAAATCAGCTCGATACGTTGTCAAAACGTGGGTTAAAACAATTATTGACGAAAACTCCGACTGTCGAGTAATCCACTGTTGAATTATCGGGTTTTTGAATAATCCAACTGTGGAAAATTACTCTGTTGAATTATCCGCTTTTTGAATTAATTATTGAACTAGTCAGAGAATGCCCGAGCGCTTTCCGGACAAATGAGTTGTTGAATGAAACAGCGCTCAATGTTACAGCTGCAAGACAGCAAACGGATTAAATGTTGACGTGGAATTACCTTTATTATTATCAATAAGTCATATTAAACAAGATAATGACATTGAGTTCACATATACGGCACCACACTAGGTTATTCCAGATTACAAAGAATGAGTTGTTATCCAGCATATCAATCCGTCATCGCAGTCGAACTGGTCATGAAGCACGCACATAGTTTCTTTCCTGGCTTTCTGTGGCTGAACTCGCAGTGAACCAGTAGACGCCGTAGAGCACGAGAAGCTGCAGCAATCTTCCACTTGGCACGCATTGAAATATCTGAAAGATACTCACAATAAGACAAGCATAGATAGTATAGATATTAAGCATAGATATTAATACGAGCAAGCATAGATATTAATACTAACCGACATCCTTCACAACCTCTTCTTGCAACGATTTCTCGAGTGGTGGCCCGCCAATTCAGTCCTAGGATGAACCATGCTTTTTATAGATCCTGAGCATCAGCGATGACCCAATCTTCAGGAAATCGGAGCATTGTGACGCATCTGCTGAGCAATCATCTCTTTCGGCTTGCGATCATCGAACGGCATCTTACCTAAAATTTACTTTATAAGTAACGGAAACAAATAGCTGAGCGCCATACCTTGAGCATGACAAAAAGACGATACCAGCACTCCAAATATCTGCTCCATTGCCAGTGTATCCAAGTCCTCGAAGAAGTTCTACAGCAACGTAAGCTCTTGATCCACAATGTGTATCTGATACTTGGTCTGAACGGAGAACCCTAGCAAAGCCGAAATCACGAGCTTGATGTGTGTGTAGCGATCCAGGAAGATATTCTCGCACTTCAGGTCTCGATGCACGATATTTTTCAGCTCGAGGTACTAAAAGATACAAATGATTTGAGCCTGTATGTAAAAAGTATCAAAAACGGTCATCCCGTGAGTGGACCGCTAAAATAGGTGAAGAGCAGCAAATTTCTGAAATGTTGGGATTTACAGTCGGCTAACTTCTTTACTATTACAGACTACATGATTAACAAAAGTGGTAGTCCACATAATACAACCGTATGAAATTTATTAAGAGACTAACCACAGCTGGTCGCCATTAATCCGGTGTGGCACAATGAGATTCTCTTTTAACGAGTTACCTTGATTGCTTCAATCAGCTGCGGAACAGGAAGCGGCCTTCGACTTCATCAATTCCTCTTTCTCTTCTTCATCAGCTTGAGTAGATCGCCGTTTTCACCATATTCTTGACTAGCGCTGTGTATTGAAGACTTCGGATGATCTGAAAACAAAAGAATTGAAGCCGGCAAGGCCAACACTCAGAACAAATACCTGATGCACTCTAATAATGTTGGGATGGACTAGTGTGGGAACCAGTTGCAGCTCTCGAGGCAAGAAACGAGTCACATATTCACTCTGGAGCCTCAAAAAGGAATCGAATAATTACTGTGGACAGATACCGATGCAATTTACTTGTTGTATCAATCAGTTTCACGGCAACACGCTCAGCCAATTGCTCTGAATAGCCTAGGCAAACAGTCGAGAAGAGCCTTGACCTGAAATTTAACTAAGACAATAAAGAAAAAATATACCAAATGCACAATGGGATCCTTCGCAAGCAAAGTTACGCCATGAAGTCGCAGAGTTTCATAGAATTCCACTTGGATGCTTTCACGGCTTTAGTATCGTTGTTGTTTCCCCATGCCAAAAGATATTCAGTTCTGAGGCAAAAGGTGATACATTGCGCAAATCGTATGCAATTTGCAACACTTACTTATTTCAAGACGAATTTACGAAAGCAACTGCGAAGGACTTGTAAATCAGTAAGAATGACGATCAAACACAATGAGAAATTGTTCTCTATTATTCTCATCCACCTCGTGACGAAATTTTTTAATATAAATTCATAAAAAATGTTTTTGGTGGATTGCTAAGTTTTATAGTTTTATTGTGCATTCTTTGTTTTTGCTGCTTGCTGATCAGTCGTGCTCTCTTTCTTTCTTCATCAATTAGTAGAGCATCAGTATGCAAGTCTATCGGTCAATCCTCTTCTCTGAATATTTCTGCTGACGGTGGTCTTTCTTCGCACACAATTGACCAATTCCGTGAAAACCGTCTCGCATTCAAGATTCCGCTCATCTAACAAGTGATGTGTTCGGTTAGAAAGTTTGTCTCTAACTTTTGATTCTTTAGTGATCACTACCGAGTCACTCCCTATGGCTTCGTCGAGCCCGGGAAGTCGACGTCCATTGATATTAGACGCACTGTAAACATTTTGCTTATTGTCTAATATTTCTGCTAGACTATCGTTTAGTTTTAGGCAGGACCTCCCAAGGGATGAACAAGCTTGTGATTCAATTCGTGGAAGTTGCGCCAGATGCTACAGAGCCCTGAAGCGCCATTCAAACTCGTCCTCCTCAGGGTGAAGTGAGCTTTGCCGACTCTGCCAAGAGTAGACATTCACTCGAACATCTCTATCTGTTCCTGATAATACGTTGATTCCTGTTTACGGCGAGAATTAAATGCGTATGGAAACTGCTTTATGTCTTCTCATTGTTTAGTCGCCGAAATCTAATTATCACAGCGTGAGTGAAGTCTGAACATTCATTTTATTTCTTCGCGCTGAATATTTTGAAGGAATGTTCAATGAAAGTGACATTCAAATCGCCGTTT
>SADC01001240.1:0-105810 GCA_004194705.1 Ditylenchus dipsaci | reverse complement strand
ACTGCAGCATGAATCATATTTGAATCAAGAAATATTCAAAATCATATTAAACGACTTGAGTCCAAATGTTTATTCGAGAATGAAAAAATTCAATCCAAGTATCTGGCTGATTCACAAAACCAAATGAAAAACATGAGACTCGACCACAAAATCAATGGAGAGAGCCAATGCTCAACATGCTCAAGAAATAATAATGAGCATACGACAAACTTTCGTTGCAATGAAATCCTCTTGAGACCACTTTCAAAACGACAATTTGAGACCTTTTTTTAAAATCGTGCGGGACAAACATACAGACAACTCTCTTTTAGTATATAGGATTTTATCAAAACTTAACTTTTATTTTATCAAAACTTACTATCCAATGCTTTATTTTAAAGCTCTTGATTTCCCTACAAAATGACATGTTGACCGTCTTTTCAGAATTACACTGAAAACAGGGCTGAAAAACAGACGGTGAAGTTGGAAGAAGTAAAAATCCCCTCTTTTTACCTTATATTAGGACATTTTCGTTTTTTCAATTTTCAACCGTCTGTTTTTTAGCCCTGTGATTGTTAAAAGACGGTCAACATGTCATTTTGTAGGGAAATCTAAGAGCTTTAAAATAAAGCATTGGATAGTAAGTTTTGATAAATAAAAGTTAAGAACAGCTACTGTTTCTGCATTCAAACGACCATTTTCCTTAGATTTACTGTGATTTTGACTAGAAATCGACACTTTTTGATGATAAGGTCATAAGTTTCTTATAATAATCAAAAAGAAAAGTTTGACCCACTTAATTGTAGCTAAGATTTCAAGACTTTCGAATAATATGAACTTCAGTCTTTTCATTCGTAAAAAAAGAATGAAAAAGGATGAAAAATGTAATCGTACGGTGTCTTTTTTTCCAGCGATTATTTTGACGTGTTTCAAATAGGCCATATTTAATACGCTGTTTGTATCCAATCACGCCAACAACAATGCTCACGTTGTAGAGCATTACGTTCTGCACAAGCAGTATATTTTGTTGTCTGTTTTATTATCGGAACAATACTCTGCAAAACGCTTTTCGAGAAGAATACACGATTTTTTTGCCGTACGGTAACTTTTTCCGCCACTGTATACCGTATATTCTTTATTAGAAGGCCCGGGCCTTCTATTTTTCAACCCTAAAAAGTCGGAAAAAAATATTTCGATTTTGAGATTTTTGGGTGCTCAACTAAAATTTTAAAAGTGGAATCACGTGAGCTCGTGCTAACTAGAAAAACGCGAAAAACAGATTTGCGAATTTCTTTTTCTATGCTGATATATAGGTCCTCAAGGGGGCCTTCTATTAGAGAGGGCCTTCTATTAGAGAGGGGCCTTCTAATCGAATATACGGTATGCCATGTGCCAATGGCTCATAAACTTACCTGGCTGGGAGTTCGAGGTGATCACCAAGACCTCGGCTCTATGGTGAGGCTTGCCCATTGCACTTGAGGCGCAGGCTGACCTGTATGGCGGCTCCAAACTGGGGTAGGCCAACAGCTAAATTTTGCGTGTGTGGGACGGCGTTCGCGCCTCCCACTTATTTGATACAATTTAGTTTGATCGAAAGCTGCTGCAACCAGGAGTACACGGACATTTATCCATATACCGTTCTTCTCTAATCGGTACCTCGGTAGGGGAGACTTGTAAAAAACGAAATTTTTCGAGAAGGAATTTTATCAAAACAAAATTTGGTACTTTTATAGTTCCCCCCTCATACTCGGATTTTTGTAAAAAGTGCCCCTAAATCACCTCCCGAACTCATTTTTTCTGCACAACAGATAGGAGAAGCATTGCTAAACACTTTCTGAATAAAAAATGAATGTTTGTCAAAAAAATTTGCCACCCGCCCTCGCGGGTAAATGGTCTTTTTTCGGGTATTTTAGGGTCATTTTGGGTGATTTATCACATTTTTCTTGCTGGAGCTGGCAAAAGACTCTCTAAATGCATTTTGATCAAGAGTCCGGCTCGGAATTATGTCTAAGGTAAGTGAGCACACTTTATTTACCGACTGAAAATAAAAATAAAAAGTTCGATTTTTTCCAGCCCTTCTTGAATCTCTTTGTCTTTCCTCGCATTTTAAACAGGCTTCGATAGAAGAGTAAAGATGACGAAAAAATGCCAAAATCAATAAAAAGAGGGTGAAGACAACAAAACGAGAGTTAACTCTAAAAAAGAGGGTGAAATACGCAAAAAAAGGGTAAAATCCGCGTTTTACTGAATACAAAAAAAGGGGAGTGAAATCCGCAAAAAAGAGTGTAAGCCGCAAAAGGGCGAGTGACACTAATCATAGCCGACTTTGATCGGGGCTCTGACCTCATAGACTCATAGACTCATAGACTCTAAGTGTGGCGTAAAAAAATGACCCTCATGTTCACTTTATAAAAGAGAAGTTTTGTGATTTTGTAGTTTTAGTAATACTACTTAATATTCGAGAATTGCAACCACCAAGATGGTACTCGAACAACCAGAATTATACCTAAACTACAAGGGAAATGCTGGAACCATTAGGATGGAGCTCAAACCTCGAGTAAACCCCTTAAACACCAGGACGATGGCGGACCACGTGGATACCCCACAACCAGCAGGATGCTACTGGAAACCGAAAAGTTGAGTCCCAAATCAGGTGGATGACCCCGCAACCACCAGGATGGTACCCGAACCACCGAAGTGGGCCCAAACCACGTGGTTACCGCCCCACCACCAGAATGGGGCACGAATCACCCGGAAATATCCGAACTACCAGGACAGCACCCGAATCACCACACCGGGGCTCAAATCACCAAGATAGGCCTCAAACCACCAGGATGGGGCCCGAACCACAAGGATATCCGGCTTGAGTTCACAATCTTCCCACGGAGTGGTCAGATGAAGGAGATAACCTCATATTCGTGTTTCTCGACCCCGATTTCATGAGAAAGCCGACTGTTTTTCGGTTCTGAGAAAAAAATATTTTCGAACCACAGGGGGGAGGGGGGTATCATGGTTTTTTTATTGGTTTTAGCATTATCTTTTTCAAAAAGCGCCAGTTTCAAAAATAAGTGACTTGAAACTTTATACCCTAGGCGATGCGTATAGGAAGTTCCCCTCCTTATTTCATTGCTTTAGAAGTGGTTAAAACCGCTTTTCTGGCACGTCGTTATGGTGTGCTTTTAGCCTGCCGCTCAGATGTTCAAGTGTTAAGCTACGTTCACAATGGCGCGATAATTCCGTAGCCAGACCAGACTTCCACATCATACCCAAATACAGACCCACACTCGTTTTCACAATAAAATTTGCCTTGGTCCCCTAAGGTAATTCACAACAGAAGGGTGTGTGGATGACCAGAAAATGGTTAGTTTTATGGTATTCTACTACGTTTTGGTTACTGGAGCTGGGCAAAAAGAGCCTCTAAATGCGTTTTCGATCTTGCTCGGAATTATGTCTAAGATAAATCTGTGCGCGCATCTCTAACCTACCAAGCCCCCTGCGCACTCGAAGGGGCTTGGTTGCTTTTGGTTGAGATGCTCACACACACATACCTGAGATACAAATCACTCCAAAATCACTCTGGATGCATAAAAATATGTGCATACCAAAGTATCTATATGAAGCAGGCCCCAGGAAGTGAAAACTGTTCAAAATCTATCATTTTCACCTTCATTTGACTTAAAAAGACCAAAAATTGGTGAAAAATACCCTAAAAAGACCATCTTTGCCTGAGGGGTGGGAGGCATTTTTTGACAAACTTCCAATTTTTTTTATTCAGAAATTATTAAGAAATGCTTCTCCTATCTTGTTGTGCAGAAAAAATAAGTTCGGGAGGTGATTTTGGGTCACTTTTCGAAAAAATCCTAGTATGGGGGGGGAGGAACTATAAAGTATCCAAAGTTTGGCAAAATGACACTTGGCAAGCTCAAATTGAAGTAGATAAACATATGGGAAGCATGGTTTGGAGGCTAAACCTTGATAAATGGTTTTGGTCGTTTTTGAACTTGGCAAAGTAGTGTAATCATGCCCTCAACAGCTCAGCTAAGCTTGTCAGATATCGTTTTTAACAAGTCTCCTACAGCCGGTTCTCGAAGGAGTATACCCAGGGTGACCAACTTTCCTGCTTTTCCCGGCATTTCCCGGATTTGCCATATTTTTCCTTGGATTATTTTTCTAAATTTCAGGCACAATATGTAACGTTGCCCGGACAATGCCCGGAATTGGCCGAAAAAAAAAGCATAAATGCCCGGATTTATGAAAAAAAAATATCCGGAAATTTAACAATTGAGGAAGGGGGAGCTGTGGTGAGGTAGAAACGAGTAGCACCAGAGTTTTTTTTCTTCAATATGTACCAGCTATTGAAAAATCAAATGCGGTGTTTCATTTAGAAAATCAGAAAATTCCATAATTAATGAATTCCATATTAAAAATTCTGCACGCTGTATTTTCGTAAAATAAAAAGTATTCTTTAAGCTCTTTGAACGTTAACGTTTCCTAATTAAATTGTACCAATATAAGTAGGAGGCTCAAAGTTAGGGGTGTAGGCAGGGCCACAACTTCTTCTTTTTCAAGAGGGTAATTTGCCTAATTTCTTTGGTCAAGGGGGGGGGGGGTGTTGAACATATTTGCAAGGGGGGGGGGTGGGGTAATTTTTTCCCCCCTTCGGGGCGGCCTACGGACGCCCGGAAAGAGCGGCGGGGTGGGGGTGGGGTGTCATTACCCCTACGACCCTCCCCCCCCCTAAAAGCTCGGTTAGGGATATCTTTTGGTATATAAAGTTTCTTGATAGGTGACGGGGTGGTCGTGCTTTTTACCATGTTAGTAAGTAGTCTGTTTTTAGCAAGCGCAAACAGAATCCTCATCGTGAATGGGCCTTTAGAGGTTTTACGTTATGCGACTATTATTGTAAATCTTATTATTACGGCAGCTGCAGTGGCTAACGACACCGACCTCTAAATTTCGGCACCGATGCCACTTACAACACTGTATACGACCGATGTAAATCCACGGCCAGAATTACATATTCTACCGACAATTTTCAGAATTCTACGAAAAACTATTTCATAACATCCCAGACTAATCCAATCTAGAAAGTGAGAATATGCCTTGTTCCGTTTTGTGCGTAAGTGCACAATTGCTAAGAACAAGCAAAATGTCTACCTAAATGAATTATTTAAAGAAAATTAAATTATTAAAAAGTAATCAAAATTCTTCGTGGCGTAACAGACTCACTTTATTTTTTGAAAACAATTTGCTAATTAACAAAATGGAGAGTTCCACAGCATTTTCTCGGTACGTGACAAAATCCTCCCGCGCCGAAATCCTCCCGCGGCCGAAATCCTCCCGGCCATAATCCTCCCGGCCGAAATCCTCCCGGCCGAAATCCTCCCGGACGTAATCCTCCCGCACCAAATTCCTCCCGCACTAAAATCCTCCCGTACCAAAATCTTCCCGCCCCAAAATATTTCCGCACTAAAATCCTCCCGCATCAAAATTCAATCCAAAATCCATAGTTTAAAACAAATCTTTATTGAATCAAATTTCATAACAACAATAAACATTTTCATAAACATAAACATTTACGGGCGGCGGTAAATTGCGCCTCTATAAAATGCGCCTCTACAAATTGCGCCTCGGTAAATTGCGCCTCCGGTAAATTGCGCCTCCAAATTCGTTTTGAGAGGCTTTTTTTATTTAAAAGAGATTTATTTTGATCCTGTTGCAAATCTAATCTAAAAAAACGATAAGCTACGAATAAACAAAATCTAAGCTAATATACCGGTTCCACTGCGTTTGCGGGAGCACTGCTTCTTGATCTTCGATGTCTTCGGCTACTTCGTCTTCGTTGAGTTGAAGGTCGTCGTCTGAGTAGTAACCTTCTTGCTCGAGCTGTTCCATGGCGGCTTCCACTTGACGATGCATTTAAAGCTCTAAAAAGAAAAAGATATGGATTGGAATAAGATACAACATGCAATGTTAAGAGCAATCAAAAATATGCGAGAGAAAGTCAACACAAATAAACAAAAAACATTTCAAATTTTTTAAAAATATCATTTTGATTTTAAATTTTAATTTTTGATTTAAAATATGGATGTTAAATTAAATTTTGATGCGGGAGGATTTTGGTGCGGGAGGATTACGTCCGGGAGGATTTCGGCCGGGAGGATTTCGGCCGGGAGGATTATGGCCGGGAGGATTTCGGCCGCGGGAGGATTTCGGCGCGGGAGGATTTTGTCCGTGACCGGCATTTTCTATTGGACAAAGATACTTTATCGGGGCTAGTTTGCTTATCTCAAGTACCTTTTTTCAAATTTTTTACCTCTATATTATGGTAGCCATTGGTAGAGTGATGAGAAAACATTTTATATTTATAATATTTTTCAGTCAGGTAAGATTTGAATTATTTTTGTTTAAATAATAAGGTACAGGGCGTGTCAAGAAATTCCTCGGGTTTGAAATAGTCATACAGCCCACTCTCGATAATCCGTCACCTCTTGAGACCGGCCGTGGGGTGACGGATTATCAAGAGTGACGGATTAGCGAGAGTTGAATGTAAATCATTGTTGTGAATTTCAGAATTGCGGCACCGATAACAGCTCACCGCACCGGTGCGGTGCCGTGAGCTGTCTGGTACCGCACCGATGTAATTTCCCTTTTTTCGTAATTTCGGCCTGGCACCGATTTACAGCACCGACCTCGAAAAACCCGGCACCGGCGCCAGCTCATGGCACCGACTTCGAAAATTCCAGCACCGGCACCAGCTCACCGCACTGGACAGATGAGCGGACACAGAAGACGTACCAGCAGACATAAATACCATGGTTAATAGTACGCTGGTACGTCCGCTGTGTCTGCTCAGCTGTTCGCTACCCCGTCGCCGGCGGAATACCCTGAGTGTCTCATTTACTGAACCAGTTTTTGAACATAAAATTTTACGTCATAAAATCTCTATATAGTATTTGGGACCGGGCCGTCACGCTTTCTTGACTTCAGAGGCCAAAATAGGTCGTAGAGGGGGAAGTCATTTTTGTCGGTAACTCCATCGTGTTCCCCAGTATGTCAGATTTCGTTTAAAAAAAAGGAGCGGTCAAAAAAGTGAGCTGCAATAGGGGATGTACCTCATCAGGGCCACAATTTGGGAGAGGGGAGGTCATAGGGTAATTACTCCCCCCTCTTTGGAAATGCGCCGACCCCCTTGACCGTGAAAATTAGGTAAATTGTCCTCGGCGTAATCTCCTGAGGGTCCTTTTTCATCTGATTTCGGAGCACAAAAAAGAT
Source organism: Ditylenchus dipsaci (assembly GCA_004194705.1). Taxonomy (NCBI): domain Eukaryota; kingdom Metazoa; phylum Nematoda; class Chromadorea; order Rhabditida; family Anguinidae; genus Ditylenchus; species Ditylenchus dipsaci. The sequence goes on along the minus strand of SADC01001240.1, from coordinate 98,556 downwards.
GCATGAAAACATAAAGTGACGGATTAAAAGAGGAGTGCAAATTGGGAGGGGGAAGGTAATTATGTGTAAAGTGCATTTATTGACGTAATCACGTGAAAATGTTTTGGTACCCATTTTTCTGCTTTTCCACACTTACCGTAAATCCTCTAATATAAGACCCCCTGTGATTCAAAATCGTGCTCTTGGCATTGTATTTTGACCCAATTTTTGAAGACTTCTCTTATACAAGTTACCATTCATCTTGTAGCTAGTGAGATGAGCTACAAAATAGTTGGTAATTTTTCCAACAGCGATCTTGGAAAATAGGTCAAAAACACAATGCCACAAACACGTTTTTTTGAATTTAGGGGGAGGGGTCTTATATTAGAGGATTTACGGTATATAAAAATATTAAACACACTAAGAAGAAGCTTTCAGTAAAATCTTGAAAAGGCATTTGTGGTATGTAATGCTTGAAATATGCATTGCTTATGTATTACATTGGAATGAGATTCGAGTAGCTGAACTAGAAACAGGTGGTGTCTACATACAAAAGCATCTCTCCTTATTTGAAAATAACTGGGAAAAAATATTGTTTTCAAGACGGAGTCGAACCTTCGACCCGGAAAAAAACCAAGCCACAATTTTCGAAAATTTGGTCGGGAAAATTTTTTCCGAGATAGATGTTCCATAAGAAAGTGGATTTTTTTCTAAGAACTTTGGTGAAAAAATTCACGAATGATCATTGAAAAAGCGTAAGTAAAAGTGTTGAAAAAGTGTAAGAAAAGCAAACTGAAAACCAAAAAAGGTCATTTTTATTGGTTTATTGACCTCCCCCCCCCCATTTGCACTCATCCTTTAACAAGAGTAGATTTATTGATAAGTGACGGATTATCGAGAGTGACGGATTATCGAAAGTTGGCTGGAACTTTTTCTCTAGAGCTTTTTTCGAAATTCTGTTTTAGCAGGTCGATTTTTCTGACCGACACTATTTTTCTGGTTTGTAATGTCAAAAACACGATTTGTGCCTGGTCCCCCCTTTGATTTTGGCCCTTCCCCATCCATGGGTCAGCCCAGTGTTCTCAATAGTCAGAGGCAGAATGGAAAGTCAGAATGAAATTCAAAAATTCTGACAGTCAGAAAGCGCGGGAAATTATTCTGACTGTCAGACTCTTTCTGACTCTCAGAAATGACGATCAGACAGGGAAAAAACAACGTGATTTGATCGATTTTTTTTCTGACTCTCATTTCTGACAGTCAGAAAAATTTCCCGCGCTTTCTGACTGTCAGAATTTTTGAATTTCATTCTGACTTTCTATTCTGCCTCTGACTATTGAGAACACTGGGTCAGCCACAGACCAAGACCTAAACCACAGGGGGTAGACCAAGCAAAAAGAGTGGTTTCGAAATTAAAATATTATCAGTGAGAAAAATCTTACGGTGAAAACAGAATTTCAAAATGCTCTCAAGAGAAAAAGTTATTACCATTTCCAAACCAGTGCATTTCTTGGCACACCCTGTAGATGTTTTTAGGGAGTAGTGCATATTCTAAATATAAACTCTTTTTTCTGGCTGGCTATTGAGATTTTGACGGACACGATATTGCCTGTTTCAATGCAATTTTCGGCTGCACTAGAAAGATCAACTAAATTGTTGGCTGTGTCACATTTGTTGCTAATATCAGTTAATAGAGCTCATGCGATATTTTTTCCGATGCGGTTTAGTCATGTCTGGACAAAAAGGTTGGTCACATATGCTGCATCCCCTTTTACTTTTTACTGTCTTTGTGTATGTCACAAAAAAATTTATGCGTGTTCTGCCAGTCTGATCTGAAATCTGTCACTAAAATCTGTCAGAATTTTTTTTTAAAAGTCAGGGATGTGCTACCAAAAAAAGTTTTGGCCAAATACCAAGACATCTAAGCTGAATTCTGGATTGCCTAGGGACCAAGGCACGGTTACGGGTTCAAATATATGTGGTAGCTAGCATAATTTTTTTGACTTTGCGTGTTCCTGGCGTCTTAGCCACATCAAGCCACTTAGATTAAAAAATTAGCGCTAGTAGCGAATACCCCCCAAGAATCCGACCTTTTAAAATTGCTGTAACTAGCCTTGCAAACAACAAGTTTAGGCTTAGCCCTTGGGCTTAAGGGTAGGCCAGCGTACGGAAGTTGTGACTAATGAAGTGTTTGCACACATTTTCCGGGGTCTGGGACATAAATTTGGGTACTTTTTACTTAAGTAAAAAAAGTGAAAATCGTTGGGGGGGGAGGGGGTATTCGCTACTAGCGTCGAAAAATTCAACATCATTGGCGCAGCGGGTAAGCGGGCAGGAGCAGAGTGGGAAATTCAAATTAATTTTTGCCTAATAAGTTATTCGGCAAATATTTGCAGATAACGCCAAGGATTTTTTCCCTATTTGTTTTTCCCCAATTTGAATTTCCGCACTCTGCTCCTGCCCGGGTAAGCGTGTGTTTTTTTTAAACTTGTCAAATAACTGGATTTTAAAAATACAGTGTCAGCCAATTTTTTTTGAAAAAAAATACGACAAGATTTATGAGAAGACCCAATAAATTAATTTATAAACTTTTCTAGGTTGACTACTTGCCTCTGTGCATTGTGCTGGGTTGTATGTCTAATCCTAACAATTTGGTCCATCTACTTTGTGTACACACCACCTGAAAGATTTAAAGGAAATCCTATAAGAGTCTTCTCATACTACACTGTCCTTGCTGTTACGCAAGATTGGTCATCTGATTCAGCTGTCATACAAAACCTTTTCAATCGAGTAATTTACACCAGCTCATGCACACTTTCTTTGGCTATTTATACATTGGCACTTTGCAAGTTGCTGTTCGACAAATGGGTGAAAAGTATAAATTTACTTTAAAATCTTGCACTTCTTGAGTCCCCCCATACTCGGATGTTTTAAAAACTGACCCAAAATCACCCAGAACTCATTTTTTCTGCACAACAAGGTACGAGAAGCATTTCTAAACACTTAAAAAAGTTTTAACTTTGCCAGAGAATTGCCTCTCACCCTTCAGGCAAAGATGGTCCTGTTAATGTATTTTTCACCAATTTCTAGCCTTTTTTCAGGTCAAATGAAGGTAAAATGATAGATTTTGAACAGGTTTTCACTTCCTGGGGCCTGCTTCATATAGATACTTTGGTATGCACATATTTTTATGCATCCAGAGTGATTTTGGAGTGATTGGTGTCTCAGGTATGTGTGTGCGCGCATCTCTAACCGTGTGCGCATCTATAAATCTGTGCACGCATCTCTAACCAACCAAGCCCCCTGCACCCCCGAAGGAGGCTCGGATGGTTAGAGATGCGCGCACAGACTGACCTTAGACATAATAAAAAAACAAAAGATTCGAGAAGCATTTCTAAAGGGCAATTTTTTTTTTTGATAAAATTTAATTTTTTTTCACTCAGAAAGTTTCTCGTATCTTGTTGTAAAAAAAAAGAGTTCGGAGGTTGATTTTGGGTCACTTTTGAAAAAATCACAATAGAGAACTAAAGAAGTACTTAAAATCTGATGTCTGGTTGTGAAAAATGGAGAAAAATAATGTCCGATTATTTATACTTTCTATCCTTTGTCAATCCCTATGACTTTTTTCAAATCTTTATTTCTTATGTTTGAGGCTTAGCCTCAGGGTAGGCCAGCTCTCGGGGAAGTTACCACATCATAGTATTTGTAGAACTATTTGTGGGCTCGACCACCTTAAAGGGGATACCTACTAGGGTTTTGAATTCTGGTTGGTCAAAACAGCATTTTGGCCTAAAAACCTGTTTTTCACACACACACACACAATTCTGGGTAGAATAGCAACGGATTCGTTTCCGTTTCTCGTCCGTGGAACGAAAATTGTTGCAGGGAGTTGGGAAAATTGAGCCGTTTTTTTAAATTCACGCCTTTCCGTGGTCAGTCTGGGACACATGTTTGAATTTTTGTTTTTTAATTTTTTAATTAGCATGAGGTTGGAATAGGCAATTTAGAAGTTATTTTTCTCTGATTATGATGCTACTTCAAAAATGACAATTCCAGAAAAAAATAACTTCTAAACTGCCTATTCAAGACACATGCTAATTGAAAAATAAAAAAACTAAAAAAAAATTGGCTTTTTCGCCGCGGCGAAAAAGTCAAATAGTGGCTTTTCCGCCTACCGCCAACAAAAAAAAAGGGTTAACTGGCCGAGAGGCGAACTGGCTGTTTACTCACTGAGCCACGTAAACTGTTAGGTAGTAAAAGTGTTTTTCGTAATATATTGCTAAAAGAGTACTCAACAAATTTTGTATTTTAAAATAATTTTTTTATGAATTGGCGCGGTACCCGCCTTTCAAAATATTCCCATGGGTGGCGAGCATGCTCCTTTAATAAGGTTTCATTCCAAAATTACAGAAAACGTCTTTTAAGTCTTATGATAGCTTTTTGCAGAAACTAATAGCCAAGAGGACCGTGCTCAGAAGCAAATGCAACGTCGGATCCACCTATTTATGCTGTGCTTTGCCAACTTTGTGCCCAACTACATATTCTTATTTCAAAGATATTTTCTGATCTTCCCCGCCCCTTACGGAAACTTTATAAATGCAGTGCTGAATATTTGTGCACGAGGAGTGGAACCAATTCTAATGCTAGCAATGAGCAAATTAATACAACAAAATTTGTTATTTAAAAATTTTGTAAAAGATCAGGCTTCCGTACTTGCATTTAGAATACCTAGTCGTGTACATACTTAAACTACTTCAGAATTTATTATATAAATAATATCATTTATATATATTATCAATGGAATATAAATAAAAAAAACTGGAAAATTGACTGGACTTGATATCAGCTATCAAATATTTCAAGTAGATACGGGTGGGGTGATGATTCGGTGGCAGAAAGAATAGGGGCGGAAAAAAAGGCAGTGGAAAATTCGGCGGAGGAACAAACAGCGAGGGAAAAAACGGCGGAATTCTAAAAGCCATTTAATGCATGTTGGCCGTGCGAACCCGAATTTCGGACAACAGATTCGAGTTCAGCATGGTCGCTTTGCTTATAATAATGCTCTTTAGGCTCAGAACTAGGGTTGGAATAAGATCGGTCCGAATTTTTTTTTGGGAATATTCCCGGGAATATTCCGGTCTAAATCTTTTTTTCCGGTCCCATTCGGTCTAAATCTTTTTATGTCCAAATAACCAAAAAATTTAAACAAATCATAAAAAATCGATCAGAATCGTTGAAGAATACATCAAAATCTTCATCAAAAACGGTGGTCATATTTTTTAGAATATCTGGATACCCGTTCAGGTTGGTTTACCTTGGCCCATCAAGCAAAAAGTTTTACTCCAGTTAAAATGTTTATTTTCGAAAAGATCCGGACCGATTTTTCATTCCCTGTCCGAATATGAGATTCGGACCGGAAATAACCGGGAATATTCCCATCACCCAACCCTACTCTGAACTCACTCATAATTCGAATTCCACTCGAGACAACAAACATTTTAACCAAAAAAAGTCCGAAATTTTTTTCCGAAATTGAATTGTTGTCTCGAGTTGTCTCGAGTGGAATTCAAATTTTGAGTGAGTTCTAAGCCTAAAGAGCATTATTATGAGCAAAGCGACCATGCTGAACTCGAATCTGTTGTCCGAAATTCGGGTTCGCACGGCCAACATGCATTAAATGGCTTTTTAAAGTCCGCCGTTTTTTTCGTCGCTGTTTTTTCCTCCGTCGAACTTTCCACTGCCCCTATTCTTTCCGCCAACGAATCATCACCTCACCTAGATACCGTGTGTCCCAAAAAATCGTAGCTAACTTTCAAGCTCATTATTTAAAATAAAAATATTACTACAAGAAATTTTCAACATGTAGGTTTTGTAGCTCTGTTCATCCCCTTTCAGATAAATATAGCGACTATCAGAAATATTTTAGAATAGTCATAATTTCGTATATAGGATTTGGCTTCCAACACCTGACAGGTCGTTTTGAGAAGTCAACAAGCATTTTCATCACTTTAAGTTGTCAAAAGTTTATTTTAGGATTGAGCGCTGCAAATACATCTTAGAGTTTTGGTGTAGCGCAGTTCAAGAGCTACCAGGCCTTTTTTAAAGAATAATTTAAAAAAAATCGGAGTGTTGATATACCGTATAACCTCTTTTAATCCCCCAGGGGGATTATTGATCAACCCCCCTCGGAGGGTGGGGGATTATTAGAGGGTGGGGGTTCTATTTCAACCTCTTCGGCGCTAAGGCCGCCGGAAATTTCTGAAAATTTTTATTTCAAAAGACTATAATTCTAATTTATCGAATTTCTTCGAATTTGTCTCGCATGTACTTGACTAGGGTTGGCACACAGTTAACTCGACTTTTCAAAATTTTCGACTTTACTTCTTGTATTTATGTGTGTTTTTCCCCAAAATTCTGAACTTGTGACCACGCAACTAAAAGCCTATTTCACTAGCTACACAATAGTATAAACAATTTTCAGTTCCGTCTACAAAAAGAGGTCTATTTTAATAAAACGAAGACTCTTCGAAAACGAAGCGAGTCTTCGCGATTCTTCGTTTTTGATGAGTCTTCGTTTCATTAAAATAGACCTCTTTTTGTAGACGGGACTGAAGATGTTTTATACCATTATTATACCATTGTGTAGCCAGTGAAATAGGCTTTTAGTTGCGTGGTCACAAGTTCAGAATTTTGGGCAAAAACACACATAAATACAAGAAATAAAGTCGAAAATTTTGAAAAGTCGAGTTAACTGAGTGCCAACCCTATACTTGACGTCTCGCTTTTCGCCTCACTTTTTGCTTATTTTTCATTAGTTTTTTTCTGTGTGAATTTTTTATATATCCACAAAGCTACTTGACCTCCAAAAAGCGACTTCACACAGCCGAAGAGTGAACCCTAGTAGCGCGAATGTCTTCCCACCATTTCTTCTTGTCGTTTCTGGTAGCGAGTCTCTCAACTCTACGCAACGCCAGTATTATTATTTCGTAAACATTGTTAGTGATATAGCAATCGCAGTAGTTGAACAGGTTTTTGTGGTTTTTCAGTTACTAAGTTTGCGTCCTCGATCAGGATCAGAAGATACACAAATAGCATGCTTCAAACCAGGTAGGTCAATCGAAGGGCCTGGAAATTTTTTACAAGATCAAAAATAAGAACTAGGTCGAGATGGCAGGACGATGAAAAAGAAGGCTGCTAATCTGATAACGAAAACGAAATCTTCTTTGAAAATATCAATAAAATAGCTGTTCAAAATGAAAGGTGAATGTTATTGGATCAAGGTCACGTTTGTGGAATGACAATCATTGAGTTTTAACATGAAAATCAACTAGAAAAACGTTAAAGAAAAAGTGGCGCAGCCGCCCTTAAAATCGGATAGGGGGGGGGATTATTAGAGGGTGGGATTATTGTTCAACCCCCCTCGGGGGTTGGGGATTATTAGAGGGTGGGGGTTTAATAGAGGGTGGGGGATTAATAGAGGTTATACGGTATAGCCTTTAAAAAAACAAATCAATTTCTTGAAAAATGACCAAAATCGAAGTTTTTCCAACTTTTTCAATTTTTGACCAATTTAAAAAAAAATATTTTTTCAAAGAGCCATACCTCAACACTCAGGTTTTCAAAACAATTCTGTGAAATAGGTTTTGGAACTTTTGAAGTGCGCTACAATATGACGATAAGATGTTCACGCTGCACGCCCATACTTCTGACAGCTTAAAGTGATGAAAATGCTAGTTAACTTCCCAAAATGACCTGCAATGTGTTTGAACCCAAATGATGATTATTCTAAAATATTCGTTATAGTTTCTATATACCATCTAAAAAATGAACACGGCAACAAAACCTAAAAAAATGTTTGCTGCCAGAAATACATTCGAGCTAACAATTACAACTAACTTTCTACTTGGACGTTACAACGTAGATATCACTTCTTGGGCCCCACCAATTGAAGTCTAACTGTATTCCTGGGTACCGATATTTCGATACTACCCAATAACCTAGTTTTGATGTGTAAAATCGAACCGGGTTTAGGATATAAATCAATTTTTCTAGGACAGAAAATGTCTATTTTGTATGAAATGAAAAATAAATCCTAATTCATAAAATTTATTCATTTAATTTTCTTTCCTTTCCAATTGCTGAATAAATGCAAAAAATTCGGTGAATGAATTTTTCAAAAAAAAACTTTTCAAACCACAGGGGGACGAAGGCATATTTTCTTCGGGGGCACCTTCAACACATATAGAGCCCAAAATTGTGACTGTCAATCATCTTGTGCCCAATTTTTCATTAACTTGGGTGCACATTTTTGAATGTTCTAAATGGCCCATTTTGTCGTATTAATTTGCTAGCGCTAACGGAGTATCCCACCCCCTCTCCCCAAAGGAGATATTTTAATGTGTTTCCAAACACCCTATATTAATCTAAAATCACCTCAGGAGCTCGAAGGAGTTAGGGACGGTGCTGGGTCGAAAATTGCCCGCTTACCCATCACTGCACCTGACCCACCAAGCCGCAGGGGGCTTGGTAGGCTAGAGATGCGCGCACTCACTTATTTTAGACATAATTCCGAGCAAGACTATTGAACAAAATGCATTTAGAGGCCGTTTTGCCCAGCTCCAGTGACCAAAACATGGTAAAACAAGTGAAAAGTCGAAATTTCAAAATGCCCAAAACTCAATTTTTTATCGACCAGAACTCAAAAATATTGTCTTTTTGAACTTCTAAGGTGATTTTGGGTCGATATAGGGTGCTTGGAAACACTTTAAAAAAATTTCATTTAGGGGTTGGTTATACTCAGGTAGCGTCAGTTTGCTCATTACTAGCATCATAATTGGTTCTACTTCTCGGGAACACATATGCAACACTCCATTTATGAGGTTTCCAGGAAGGGAGCAGGAAAGCTTATACAGCAGGGTTCTCATCTCAAAATTTTTAAATAAAGTAAATTTGGCCAAATAAAGTACAATTTGGGCATTTTTTCGTCAAAAAGTGCCATTTTATCCAGTGCTTCTTGAGATTTGAGCACCGAAAATCAAGATTTTTACGTGAAATCTCAAAAATTTTAAAGATTTAGGATTCCAAACAAAGTATGAATCTTTAAATAAAGTACAGATGAGAACACTGTTATAAAGGCTTTATGATATATTAATATTTAAAATATTCTTTACCTGTCGATAAATATTAATAAACATGCATAATTTGGCTCTATTCAAATCGGGGGGCACCTTTATTTGCCTTGGTCCCCCTGTTGTTTTAACGGTGATCATGGTTAAGGTGATCACGTTAACCATGATCAGCTTGATCATCACAATCACATTGTCAATTTGACTATAACAGACAAGGGGTACCAAGCATTTTACAAGAAAAAACAACAGGGGGGACCAAGGCAAAAAGGTGCCCCCCCCCCCCCGATCTGAACAGAGCCCATAATTTTAACAAAACTCTCTTTTATAAACTACATTCGTTCTCAAACATCTCAGCAATATTTAGAGCAAGAGTAACTTTTCCAGAGCCAGCATCCTGTAGATTGACCAAAATAGCTACACATACACCTTCTGCAAACCCATTTTCTGCTGTCTTGCTGGTTGGTTTGATCAACAAAATGGAAGAAGCACCAACTGCAGCACCTGTGTGAAACCTGGAAAGCAGAATTTATATAGTTAAAATTAGCTACAGCAAACGAAAAATACCAGTATCCACGTGTTTTTGATGGAGAAACTCCTCCTACAGGGTTTAGTTCTTCCACTTTAACCCATCCCAGCCCATAGTAGTAGATATCCAAAGCAGATGGATTGGTGTTGCTCATTTTGGTCTCACTTTTCCACAACTTTTCCATGGTTTCTTTGCGGAGAAATGGCAAAGGGCTTGAGTAAGCAGTGGATTGATGGCTGTAAAATGAGATTTTTAAATTACCGTATTTACTCTAATAGTAGCCCCGGTGCTAATAATTTCAACCACCCTCTTGGGAGGGATCTACAATTAAAGGAGACAAAATCGGCCTTTATAGGCAGGGCTCCGAATGAAAAATTTCAAAAAGGACATTTTGACTGTCTTGGTGGTGGCCACTATTAGAAGGGGGTTTACAATTAGAAGAAGGCGAAACCGGGCTAAATAGGCCCATTATCAGGGGAGGGCTACTATTTTTCAACCCCCTCCTAGGGAACGGTTACTGTTAGAGGGGGGGGGGTATAATTAGAGGAGGGCTACTATTAAAGTAAATACGGCAGTTCTTTAGTTGACTTTCCTGTATAACATAGTATTTGCAAAAGTCAAAAGATCTTGAACATTAGATATCATGCCTCCACCAGCCCATTTGTTCGAGTTGTCCACTTCAGGCACGTTTTCTAAGCGATGGCTTTTGTTGCGTAGATAGTATCTTAATTTTTTCAAAGTTTTTAAATTGAATTTTGACACTTCTTTTTTATGGTTTTAAACTTTAGCTGCTGTCTTTAAAGAGTAGTTCGGAATTTGAAGAATTGAAACAAAGTGTGAGGCAAATGGACAAAAATACTAGCACTAAAAGACCTAGGCAGCTAGCAAATAAAGGTAGAAATTAATTTCGAAAAGTAATCGAAAATGTCGGATCTTGTTGAAACCCCTCAACATCAAAATTTTTTGCCTTGGTCCCCCTGTTGTTTCTGTAATTTTTCACAATCAGACTTGGCAAAAGTTGGTCACCGTATCTCAGGAAAGGCTATTAAAAATTTAGGAAATTAAAAATATTCCTCGAAATTACTCGATTTCGAGTACTTGACTCGCCAACTCTGAGCGTTAAAAGGCGGCCAGCCCCACTCAGAAACTACCGTATTTCCTGTAATAAACGCCCCCCCCCTCGTTCAAAATCGTGTTCTTGGCGTTGTGTTTTTGACCCACTTTTTGAATACTTTTCTTGGGCAAATTACCCCTCATTTTGTAGCCAGTGAGATGAGCTACAAAATGAGGGGTAATTTGCTTGAGAGAAGTAATCAAAAAGTGGCTCAAAAACACAACGCCAAGAACACGATTTTGAACGAGGGGGGGGGCGTTTATTACAGGAAATACGGTATATTGTTGTATTTTGTCCGAAACCTTTTAGTCAGATTTTTTATATGGGGACTTTGAAAAATGCACTATTTTTTCACTCAAAGTCTAAAAAATGTAGTTACCTTATTGATTATAATAAAACACCACGGTGCTTTATTATTCAACCTCCAAAAACATTTTTGACTTCGTATTGAAAATGCAATAAAACATGGTTTAAACCCCCAGTTTTGGCCCTTTTTGAATTGTCTCTTGGTGCTCTAATAGAGACTGGTGCTTTATTAGAATAAAATCAGTTAGGCTGGTTTGGTCGCTCTGCGGCTAACCTATGGCTGACATAACGATCTATTCACTCTCAGGGTAGTGTCGTAAATGTGAATTTCTGGCACAAGAAGTGCATTTTTATGATTTTTAGAAAGATAAGAAAAAAATTATTATTTTGGAAAAAGATCAGCTGAGGGGACCAAGGCAAAAATTATTTTTTTTTGAAAAAAAATCAACAGAGAAGACCAAGACATATTTTTCACATACCATAAAATCTCTAATTTAAGACCCCCCCCCCTGATTCAAAATCGTATTTTTTGGCATTGTGTTTTTTGATCCACTTTTCGAAAAATTTTCTCAGCCAAGTTATACCTCATTTTGTAGCTCATCTCACTGGCTACAAAATGAGTGGTAACTTGCATGAAAGCAGTCTCCAAAAAGTGGGTCAGAAATGCCAGAAACACGATTTTGAACCAGGGGGGAGGGGGGGTGCTCAAATTAGCCAAAAAGTGTTGTTTGTTTTTTGGACAAAAATTTCAGAAAAAAATAAGAGAGGACCGAGGCAAAAAATAGTTCTTACAATAACCTTCCCAAACTATTTTTGATAATCTAGAACTTTTTTCAGTATCTGAGTAAGAAACTAACTTTGCCCGGTTGCCGACAATATTTTGTTTAGTGTCTACAGAAGTGTTGCGCATGCCAAGCTCATGCAGCATTTCTGTTAGAAGAAGCTCGAAATTCTTGTTAGCACATTTTTCTAGCACAGCACTCAACAATGTGAATCCATGGGTGGTATAGTTGAATTTTTCGCCTGGTTTGCTTAGCAAGTCATCTTCTTTGAAAATATCCAAAGCGTCAGTGACTGTTTTGTAGGCTTTGTTAGAGTAGAATTCTTGGTGGTGCGAGTCCAGTTGTTGACTCATCAAGTTGGTCACATTTTCTTGGCTTTTGGTTGTAGAGTCTTGTTTAGGCTGAAAAATGGCCCGTTTCTGACACATCTGTTTTTTTTTGTTAATAATTATTTTGTCGCTTTTACATTGCTCGCCCTTTTTGGGGGGCTTGAGAGTTAGAGATGCGCGCACTCACTTACTTTAGACATGATTCCGAGCGAAACTCTTGATCATAGAATGCATATATACCGTATTTTCTCTATTTAACGGGCTGGCACGTTTATTTTTCAACCCATCGAGAATCGGAAAATTTTGAGGTCGATCTGGACGTTTTTGGGTACTCAACTAAAATCTAAAATTTTTTAGATAGAGATCGTGGGAGTTAAGAAAATGGGATAAACAGCTTGGGATGTAAGTTTTCAAAGTCGAGGTGGCCCGTTTATTAAAAAGGGCCCATTTAAAGGAAGGGCAAAGCAACTTAGGTTTGAAAAAGTGGCTTCCATGGCGCAGTGCGTAAGTGCTCACGTTTTTTGGCCCAAAATGGTGTTTTTTTGGTGTTGCAGGTTTAATCCCACGTGGTGGCACATTATTTTTTTGGCTTGTCTGGCCAGTTTAGAGGTAATTAGACTTTTTTGACGCCATTCGGCTATTCGGAATCAGCGACCCAAATTATCCCTAGAAATGGTCAAACAAGACAAAAAATAGTGTGTCACTACCATACTTGCACGCTCGCCAAAAATAAAAAAAAGCGTCGGCGCCGGCGCTCATCAGATGTCTTTTTTGCAGGCGGCGCACGGCGCCGGATTATGTATAATAAGGGTGACATTTGAATGTGTTTTTTAACATGATGAAATTCATATTAAAACGACGTTTTTTACAACTGATATCATTTGCATAGTACTGAAATAGATCTCCCGCCTTCTGTTAACTTCTAAAACTATATAATTTTTCCATTTTTCGAAGCGCCGGTGCCTCACAAAATTTTTGCCGCCGGCGCCGACACGCTTAATTTTTTTCGCCGCTGGCGCCGGCGCTCGAACTTGCTTAATTTTACCCGGCGGCGCTGCGTGCAGGTATGGTCACTACGTGGGATTGAACCTGCAACACCAAAACAACACCATTTTAAGCCAAAAAACGCAAACGCTTACGCACTGCGCCATGGAAGCCACTTTTTCAAGCTTTCCTTCCTCTTTATTCCCTTTCCCTCACAATGCAGCCCTCATTCCATTTGAAAATTCAAAAAAAAGCGCTAATTTAAAATATAAAGTAAATATTCTGCAGAGCTGTCTTTTGCGTTTTCGTAACTCCCACGAGAAGTTTCAAGGGAATGACGAAGTCTCAAGGGTCCTGTGTGTATCATCCAAATGAAATAAATTATGGTATCGTAAAATAAAATTACAAAAAGGAAATTTCAGCTCATTAATGTACGCTCTAGTGATATTATATCGTTGTACTTGAAGAATTACTACTTCTCACAGAAGTTGACGTGGAGCATGATGTTATCTCTGCCACTTGAGCACTCTGCGTGGAGAGAGGGGGAGGGATTCTATACTGCAATCAATTTTTGCAATAAGATTTCAAATAAATGACGTTTGGTTGGTTATAGATGCGCGCACTCACTTACCTTAGACATGATTGATCGAAAAGGCATTTAGAGACTATTTTTGCCACGGCCATATTGAAAAACATGGTAAAGTAGTCAAAACAAATATAATTTTTTTTAGCTTTTCACATAAAAGTTGACTCTATTAACGTCTTCCGCTTCCAATACCGACCTTATTTTCTTGAAAAATTCAAAAGACGCCAATCCAAATGATGAATTTTTCACTAAAAATGGGTCGCACAAATGGGTCCTCATGGGTCGCAAAAAAAATCTCCGAAAATTGCTTTCCCACACCTAAAACCTAGTTCTCTGTAGTTTCCAGAGCTCCAATATTGCTCCAATAAAATTATTTTTATATCTAAAAAGCATTTCGGCGCTACCGGAGTATACCCCCCCCCTAAATGAAATTTTTTTAAAAGTGTTTCCAAACACCCTATATCGACCTAAAATTGCCTCAGAAGCTCGAAAAAGGCATTATTTTTGTGTTCTAGTCAATAAAAAATTAAGTTTTGGGACCACCCAAATATACCTATTTTGACCATTTTTGAAGGGATTTAGGGCCATATTAGGGTGGGAAAGGACCAAAAAGGCCAATTTAGTGTGAAAAGGAAGATGTTGAACATAGTTTTGTTGACTGGGGCCTACCGCATAAATAAACTCTGGTATGCATACATTTTTTATGCATCCAGAGTCACTTTCGAGTGATTTGTGTCTAAGGTATGTGGGTGTGCGCATCTCAACCCCAAGCAACCAAGCCCCCTGCGCCCCGAAGGGGCTTGGTTGCTTGGGGTTGAGATGCGCGCACTCACTTACCTTAGACATAATTCCGAGAAGACTCTTGAACAAAAATGCATTTAGAGACTATTTTTGCCCAGCTCCAGTGACCAAAACATGCCAAAACAGGCAAATGGTCGAAATTTCAAAATGTCCAAAACTCAATTTTTCATTAACCAGAACTCAAAAATAATGTCTTTTTTGAACTCCCGAGGCAATTTTGGGTCGATATAGGGTGTGTAAAAACACTTAAAAAAAATTTATTTGGGGGGGGGGGTTATACTCCGGTAGGGTCGCATTTTCTATTCTCTATCCAATGGTGTATAAGGTTTTTCCAAATTGGATGGACACTACCATGTGTTCCCTTGTAAGAGTTAAAGGAGGGGGAAAAGCCATTTAGGTTTAAAAAAGTGGCTTTGGTGGCGCAGTGGATAAGCATTTGTGCTTTATCGCCTAAAATAGTGAGCAGGTTGGATCCCACGTGATGGCACGCTGTTTATTTTGGCTTGTTCAACTAGTGTGTGGTAGTAATTCGACTTTTAAGGGGCAGATTCGGAATCTGCTATCTCAATTACCCCTAAAAATTGGCCACACAATCCAAAATAAATAGCGTGCCACTGAAAATAACAAAAAATGCGCACTATTTTGGGCCATAAAGCACAAAAGCTTATCCACTGCACCAGCGAGGCCACTTTTTCAAACCTAAATAGCTTTTCCCTTTGTTTTAATCAAAACACCACTGCTTGCAAAACGAGCCTATCATGTTTTGCGCTGCGTTACTAGGTAGAGAGCCCGATAAGCGTCCGTCTACCTCCTTTTTTCAAAAAACTCAATTAAAAAAATATGTTACCACTTATGTAGTGTCTGTGCACAGTCTCTACATATCTCTACAATACCCCATCTCTACATAGTGAAAATCTAGTTATAGTGGCACCATCTTTACTGTCCCTTGATAAACCATTAAGAAAAAAACTCAACTGCATCCCAATTTTGCTATGAATATTTATTATTATTATTATATTCTTAGACAGGGAGAGGTTTTCCTTAGACCTCCTGCTGTTTCTTTTTTCTGCTTAAAGGGCATGCCCACGCTAATAAGAGGTGGTGCCGGGAATTTAAAATTTTTTCCTAATCATTGAACTTCTGTACGGATTTTTCAACTTGGTTTCTAACAAAACAAGGCCTAGAATTTTATTTTAGGTGTAGTTATATTAGAAACCAAGTTGAAAAATCCGTACAGAAGTTCAATGATTAGGAAAATATTTTGAATTCCCGGGCACCACCTCTTATTAGCGTGGGTATACCCCCTTTAAAGGACCGTAGCCGTCGCCGAAAACAAGAATTTCAAATGTTTGAATTGGCGCGGACAGTTCTCTTTCGTCTTTCATTGTACTCTTTTGAGTCATTCGAAGCAAGTCAAAAGAGTACAGTGCGAAACGAAAGAGAACTGTCCCGCTCGAATTCAAACATTTGAAATTAACATTTGAAATATGGTCTTTTAAAGCTTAGGCAAGGACGTAGTTACGGTATTTACTCTAATAGGCCGACATGTGGGGTTATGTTTCCATTTCCCGAGAATCTGAAATTTTGGGCTTGATTTCGAGATTTTTAGGTGAAAATTCCAAATCCAAATACCGTAAATCCTCTAATAGAGCCCCCGGGGGCTTTATTTTTCAATCCCTGAAAAATCTTGAGATTGTCAATCAAAAATGGTGCTAACTCTGAAACTCTAGTCAAAAATCGAGGGGGGGGGGCTCTATTAGAGAGGGGGGCTCTATTAGAGGATCTACGGTAGTAGAAGTGCTAGAGCTCGCAGAATTTAGGAAAAAGAGGAAAACAGCTTTGCGAAATAATTTCTCTAGTCTGCAATACTAGTTCTCAAAGTATCGGGTGGAAGAAAAGTCCAGGTTCAAGCTCAGGTTCAATATAGCCATTTCAGATAACTATGAAACAACTACTTTTAATATATCAAAACTTCTTATCTTTTGCTCAATGCTCAAATTTTCTGAAGCAACAATAAAATGCAAAATTGAAGAGTTTTCGCGAAACCATGAAATAGAAATAAAAATGATATTAACAAAATGATGAACGAGCCTAATAATTTACTAAATCTGTATTATAAATCTACAGAAAGAATTGGATGTTACGAGCACACACAAAATTTCAAGCAGCTAGTTGGTTTTTTGGTATTCGAGCCCAACTCAGCTAGCAAAATAACTTTGCTCTACTTTTACGTTAAAGTTGAAAAACAAAAGAGTGGAATTGGAAGCAAACTTATGGAATACTTTTTGCGCAAAGTGGATAAAGCTAGAAAAGGCCTGGAGCTGGAGATAGAAATAGATGTTAACCATATTGATGCTGAGCCAGCCTATAAACTCTACCAGAAATGTGGCTTCACCCAGATTTCACAAATCCTATACACAACTAACTTGAAGAAAAAATTTGAAAATTTGGAGCCTGTCAAGGGCATGTATTGCAATTCTTCGAAAAAGAAAAAATTCTTTTGGTTTTGGTGAACATTTTTTATTTGTTTTTGTCTAAGGCTGTGTTTTTTGGACCTTTCACATAATTTTTTACCTCCTCAAGTTTTTGAAATTTGTTTTTCGAAATTTTTTTAAATATTTTTTGAGAGATTTTTCAATGTTGTACCTATAAATAAACTTTAAATAAAAATTATGATGATATAGCTTGCAAAGAAATTGTGTACCGTCGTGATTGAAAAAGGTACTTTAATGTTTGGTCCACCCACTAAACATCTCCCTATTTGAAAAAGACACGAATTAAAGTAATGGCTATAGCTAGTTGTACCCAGTAAAATACTACTTTTTACCAGTGAATTATTTCTTTTCACCAGTAAATTTGAATTTCGATCAAACTACAGGGTGGCGCAAGAAATTCGGCCGATTTCAAGCGGCCATAACTTTTTTTCCAGATCGAATTTCAAAATTCTGTAAACGCCATTCGATTCAGAAAAAATATACATTTGTTTTTTGCGTCTAACTCGAAAAAAAAAATTTCAGCATTTTTTCACTTTTTCACCTTGGTCCCCCCTTTGGTATAAATTATGGAATTGAGTGTTGTGATCATTATCAATTCATAAAAAAGCACCGTTTTTATACCAAAGGGGGGACCAAGGTAAAAAAGTGAAAAAATGTTGAAATTTATTTTCGAGTTAGACGCAAAAAACAAAATGTATATTTTTTCTGAATCGAATGGCGTTTACAGAATTTTGAAATTCGATCTGGAAAAAAGTTATGGCCGCTTGAAATCGGCCGAATTTCTTGCGCCACCCTGTACTTATTGCTACCAGTAAATTACTGATTTCTAGCAGTAAATTTGGTGATTTGTGCAATTTAGGTCAAAATTTCGAAGGAATTCAATTTTTTTTAATCACAAAATAACTTGGACTGCTCAGGATCCCACCCCAGAGTGATTGAAAGCTAATGAAACGGTTTTTTGGGGTTCACTCAAGGGAGGTGAACTCTTTGCGAAAAAGCGATTAAGTGGATCAGATTTCCAGTCAGGTGGGCTAAATCGCTCAGAATTCCCGCTGAAGCATTCTCAACCACCTCTATGGCTTAGAGTGGTTAGTATCTAACTACCCTATATGAGTGCTTAGGATGGTTATGGGTGGTTGAGAACGGTTCAGTGTGGAATTCTGAGCGATTTAGCTCATCTGAATGGAATTCTGATCCACTCAATCGATTTTTCGCAGACAGTTCACCTCTTTTGAGTAAGCCCCCAAAATCAGTTTTAATTGGCTTTAAGTTACTCTGTGGTGGGATTATGAGCAATCCAAGTTATTTTCGAACTGAAAAATTCGAATTCCCGCAAAATTTTGGCCTAAATTGCATAAATCACCATAACTTACTGGGAAAAAGCAGTAATTTACTGGAAGAAATAAGT
Organism: Ditylenchus dipsaci; assembly: GCA_004194705.1. Lineage (NCBI taxonomy): Eukaryota > Metazoa > Nematoda > Chromadorea > Rhabditida > Anguinidae > Ditylenchus > Ditylenchus dipsaci. Next base: position 80,121 of record SADC01001240.1, on the reverse strand, counting down.
ATTTTGGTCGAAATTCAAATTTACTGGTGAAAAAATAATAATTTAGTGGTGGAAAGTAGTATTTCACTGGGTAAAAACAATGTGAGCTTTAAACTAATTGGCTAAAGTGAAGAACTCCTCCAGAAGTAGGTTAAGCTTGGAGACCAAAGCAATACAAAATCTTTTTTGCAAAAAAAATTTTGAAATTATTAAAAGGAGGGAAAAGCCGTTTAGGGTTGAAAATTAGACCTCTGTGAGACAGTGGATCAGCAGTTTTGTTTTTTGGTCCAAAAAGATGCGCAGGTTCGATCCCATATGGTGGCACGTTATTTACTTTGGCTTTTTTTTACCAATTCTAGGTTAATTAAACTTTTTAGACGCCAGATTTGGAAACAGCGACGAAATTACCCCTAGTACTAGTTCAACAATCCAAAATTCTCACAATTGCCTTAGTCCCCCTGTTGTTTTTTTACAAAAATGTTTAATCATTCAGAAATCCTTAATTTAAACAAAGTGTTGGTGTTCCTAAAACTTTATTTTCGGTTTAATTTTTGTTGGTAAAAAAAAGTCTTTCGACGAAAAGTACATATTTCCGGCGGAAGCATCTGAAAAAGACCAAAAATAAGAAATATATCAAAAGAAACGAGAAAATTTTGCAAAAAAACGTCACGGTGACTAAGGAAAATTATAAAAAGCTGCAAAAAACAACAGGGGGGACCAAAACAATTTTTTGCGGTAGGTTCGCCAACACATAAAGAGTCGAGCTGTAAATAAACAGTTTTTAAACGGGCATGCTCGCTGCCGATGTGAATATTTTGAAAGGCGGGTACCAGGTGAATTCAAACGAGAATTATTTTTAAATAAATTTTAGTTGAGTATCCTGCGGAGAATAAGTAATTAAAAACAATTCTTTCATTCAATAGCATTGGATGCACTTGGGTTGCTGTCGGGCTGCGAAAGTTGGTCGTCGGTTCGATTCTCACTGGAGGTGAAATATTTTCTCGTCTTTTCTAAAATTCCGTCAAATTAATAATCGTTTGAATTTCGCTGGTTCCCATCGGCGACGAGCATGCCCCTTTAAAGAATTTCGTGACAAAAATAGCACATTTCTGGGGGTATTCTTCATTCACTTCATCTCATTTAACTAATTTTTTTTGCTGAAAAAAATTACTTAAAAAGGAAGTTGGCGATATATGCCGTACTTTTTTCTAATGTAAGACCTGCTAAAAATAATTTTAAAATTAAAATTCTCCTCATTTTAAAATCTATTATCTTTGCCTTCAGTTGATTGACTAAATTTTAGTCAAAAATACCTAAAACGGAGGATAAAATTTGATAAAATTCAAAACGTTCAATTCAAACAATCATTGACTAAGTTTTTTTGAGCAGAAAAAGTTAGTTTAAGATGTTACTTTAAGTCATTAAAAAAGGTAGAGAGAGCCAAAATGGAAGTATCCCTGATAATATTATTTGTGATTTATTTTTTTAAAAAGTTATGCAAAATCTTGGCAAGAACATTTTTAATTTTTTCGCGAAATCACATGCAACACTAATTCTTCTTTCTGTATTGCGTAGATTCACATTTTCAACACACTTTTTACAGACTGCTCTCAAGCCCGGGAAATACTATTTTGTAGCCTGATATCTTAGCTATCAGATGGTATAAAGTTTTTTTTCAAAAAGTCTAAAAAAATCAGAGAGTCAGAGCCTGTTTCGGCCCGTTTTCGGCCCGGCACAGGTCTGGGGGTGATCTATTAGAACAAATACGGTAGTTAACTAAGAATTTTCGAGTAAAATGCTCGAAAAAAATGTTTGCAAAAGAATGTGTGAATAATCGCTTTGTTTGTGTGTCTGTTAACAAGGAAATAGACAAAAGTCATCTAGTAAAGGATCAATCACCAAAGAGCACAGCAGCAAAAAACACAAGTAAACAAGCAGCATATAATAACACACACACTCTTCCAGCACTTCACTTTTATTTATTCTTCATATTTTGTTCCACTAATTTTGAGTTAACTATGAAAACTGATTCTAAAAGACTAATCGATGCTTTGTTGTTGGGCCAAAAAAGCGGGTCTATTATTCCCTGCTCTCAGCATCAGGAAATGGTTCTAGACCATTACAACAAGCCCAAAAATATGGGTAGTATGGATGAGGAGGATGAAGATGTGGGAACTGCTATTGTGTCTGCACCTGTTTGTGGGGATATGCTCAAGTTGCAGATCAGGGTAGGTGAATTATGAAATATATAGGAAGTTGACAAATGTATGTAACCTTCTTTTTTCCTGATGTAAGGCCTCCTAGAAAAGTTACAAATATATACCCTTTTTAGACCGTGAACCCCCAGGTGTAATCCAGTACCCTGAAAAGAGCTCTATCTTATATTGTTGGTACAGTCGACGCTCCCAATAACATACACCCCAAAAGTTCGTTCCCGCCTAGGGTCCGACACTCTTTTTAGCCCCCTTTTTCAATTTTTTTCCATTTCTGTTTTGACAGTCTGGTCGCAAATATCGTAAGGATTCCGATTTTGCCGATCATTTTTGCAGAAAACAATGATTTTGACATTTAAAAAGCAAAAACTCCCATTAACATACACCTGTTTTGGATTTCGGTGTATGTTAATGAGAGTTTTTGCTTTTAAATGTCAAAATCATTGTTTTCTGCAAAAATTATCGGCAAAATCGGAATCCTTGCGATATTTGCGACCAGACTGTCGAAACAGAAATGGAAAAAATTTGAAAAAATGGGGCTAAAAAATTGTCGGACCCTAGACGGGAACGAACTTTTGGGGTGTATGTTACTGGGAGCGTCGACTGTACTGATTTTGAGTTTGGTCCCCCCTGTTGTTGTTTTTCAAAAAGAAAATTTTTAAGTCTCAGAGACTATTTATTAGCACTTTTAAATCATTTTCAGCAATTATAAAGAAATTTAAATTTATTTGGTACAAGAACTTTTAAAAAATTTTTTCAAGAGATTTGGAAGAAAGAAATCCGAAAAAAATCAGCTCGTGGGACCAAAGCAAAAAATATTTTGGAAATTTTTGTACCAATATTTTTTTTTGTGGAAATGGTTTGAAAAAGCAAAATAAATAGTCTGTGAGACTTTAAAAAATTGAAAAAATGAACAGGGGCTGACCAAGTTCTAAAATCGGTACTCAATATAGGCTAGGGGCCCGAAGAGTATGAGTTCTCTAACCATTTTTAGGCTTAGAGAGCTCATACTCTTTGGGCTGTGGGTGCACTTGAGGTGGTGTCATTTAAGACCATATTTAGCCCAATTTTGGCCAAAATAGATCGATACAATCAAGTCTCGATTTTACGGCACTCTCTCAAGTTCGTTCCCGCCTTGGGTCCGACACTAAATGACAAAAAAAATTTACCATTAAGACCCGCGAGTCTCTTGTGTGCATGGGGCAGAAACGCGGTTCATGTTTCTGCTCTATTTTGCCATATTCACTCGGACCTCTCTTTTTTGATGTCACAAAAAATTGTTTTGCTAAATTCTTAGATTAGAGAGTCTGACACTGAATGAATGAAATTTTTGTCAATTGAACCCACAAGTCTCGATTTTACGGCATCTCTTTTCGCATGTTTTTCAAAAAAATTGAGACTCGCGGACCTTAATGGCAAAAAATTTAGTCTTTTCGTAAATGACCAGCAAAACCGAAATCCTAACCGGAACCAGATTTCGCTAATCGAATAAAATTTCGCCAAAGATTTTGAAAATCGAGGTGAAAAAGTGTCGGACCCAAGGCGGGAACGAACTTGAAGGGGGTGCCGTATAATCCAGAATTCACTGTACATCGGCGTTAGGCTTCACCAAGCCCCTTGTTACATTTTTTGTATTTTGTATATTTTTTATAAATTAGGCAAAGGTTAACATTACATTAAAGGAAATATGCCATAATGAAAGTTTTAAATTGCATCGAAACTTGAAAATATTAGATTTTTTTATTAAGGTGGATGAGGTGGGTCACATAACAGACACTTGCTTTCAAACTATGGGCTGTTGTGCAACTACTGCCAGTGGATCAATAGCTACAGAATGGATCAAAGGAGAGTCTATAGATTTCGCCCACCACATTGATGACAAAAAAATTGCTAAAGCGCTTTCTTTGCCAACTACAGAGATTCACGCATCCAGTAAGACTATTATTAACACTTAGACAACGGTTTCAAAGCATAAATTTCAGTATTGACTCAGGATGCTATTGAATCAGCCATTGAAAACTATGAAAGGAAGCACACATAAAAATAGAAGCTGTAAAAGTTGTGACCCTTTGATGAATTAAAAACTGATGTACATACTGTCTCATGTGATTTTTTATTTTTTTAAATAAAATATAGCAATTTTGAATAATATTAGTATTTTCGGTTATGCGTAAGGTGCGCGAGTAATGTGTGCGCCAGAATAGGTATGATAATGATACCTACCCTATATGGTATACTGAATACGATTTGATCATTCGAATAACTGGTTTTTGTTTCACCCTTAAATTGATCCCTGATTGGTGATTTGATCCTCTAATTTTTCAATGTTACAGATTCAAATCCCGATGGTGGCAAACATTTTTTTTCTTGGCTCAAATAGTTTCTATAGGACCATGAATTGTCAGGGTGGCTAGGAAAACCAGCTGGTACCTTCCCTAATCAGCAATCCGAATCTAAAATCTAACACATCCATATATGTTCCCATATACTTGCGATGTGAAGTGTGCTTTTCTTGGCCGCGAAGCAGCCAACACCTTGGCCGGGCACAATAACACGTACGACCACTGAAGGTTGATCAAAACCATTGAGGATGGACCTCGATCAATGGGGGCAGATCGGGGCCGTTAAAAGGGGATTTAAGTCCTTCAAAGTAGATCCTCATTATTAGAAATGGATTAACACCATTAAAAATAGACAAGTTGGGGAGATATACAGTCGATGCTCTCCATTGCGTCGCCTTTTTGGGATTTAAGGTGACGCAATGGAGAGCGTTGCGTGTCTAAATGACAAAATTATCATATTTCCGAAAAACGACCGGCAAAATCGGGATCCTTGCGATATTTTCGACCAGACTGACAAATCAGTTGTGAAAAAAAACTTCAAAAATTGAGCTAAAAAAAGTGTCGGACCCAAGGTGGGAACGAACTTTTTGGGGGACGCAATGGAGAGCGTCGACTGTATACACAACCCCAGGCATTATCCCTCAAGATATTATCGATAATCATCTACCTGTCCATACAATTTCTGGATTTTTTCCCCCTTTTTTCCACATTTTGTCTAAGGGGACCAAGTTAAAGAAAATTGAGGGTGCCTAAATACTCGGTTTATTGATTTTTGAAGATCTTGAAGAAAAAATGTCCTTGGTCTGCCAAGCAAACTTTTCGTCTAAAAAAAGTCGACCGGGCCTTAAAAACATGTTTTCTGCACATTTTATGTGCTAAAACTAGAGTTGGGCAATGGTAATATTACCGGTCATAATCTGGTACTATTACCGATCATAATCTAGATTATGACCGGATAATGAAAAATTGGTCATATTCTTTTTCAACAAGCAGAAAATTGGGCCGGAGTTCGGTGCAACAACTCTTCCAAAAAAGAGTTCGAAACACTTTTTGTGTGTTTCAGGGCCTGAAACGAGTAGAAAACATGTTTTCAAGTGGAGGACGACAGTTTTTTTCACTAAATTTTGACTTTTCGCGTTGGGGGACCAAGGTAGTGGGTACTGGATGGTAGCTGGATATGGAAAAGCATTTGAAGTTTAGTTAATACGCAAAAGTATTTGAAGGTACTGATAATTTTTGTTTAGGAGTGCATGAAAGTCGGCGTTGAAGCAATAAAAGAGACTAATCGATAAAATTTTCTTTAATATGACCGAAAAAAAGATTATTACCTGTAATAATACCGGTAATATTACCGCAAAAGATTATGACCGGTAATTAACCCAGCTCTAGCTAAAACACGCGAAACCCCTTTTTGAGGGAAACGCATATTAGGCATATTAGCCCATTTGGAAATAGAAATAACTGACCCTACTATAGAATATACCCCCCCCCCCCCAACGATTTTACCTTTTTAAAATTAAGTAAAAAGTACCCCAATTTACGTTCCAGACCCCAAAAAAGTGCGTAAAACTATTATTAGTCACAACTTCCGTACGCTCGCCTAACTCTAAGCCTAAGGGCTAAGCCTAAAATTGTTATTTGCAAGGGTAGTCACAGCAATTTTTAAAGGTCGGATTCTTGGAGGGGGGTGTTGTTGGGTATACACTTTTTTATTTGTAAAACATCTGTGACTTTGGCATCACCCTATGGCTGAATGATAGGGCTTTAAAAAGAGCTCTTAAAAATCGAGTGTATCAAAATTGTAAAAACAGGTATGCCTACCTGTTTTGGATAGTGCCTAACTCCACTCATGTGGGACAGTAGCTGTCGAGTGGTGATGTCCACATCTACATTCTCCACCTTCTTCTTGGGATAATCAGGCAAATATTCCTACAAAAAACAATTTCGAAAATTTCCAAACTTAGTGTGTTAAACAACTCACATAAATAGACTTATCCAAGTCCAGTTGACCAGTCTCCATCAACTTTGCAGCTATAGCTGAAGTGATTGACTTGCTGATGGAGGCGATCCTCGTAACAGTGTGACCATGGCAAGGAGCACCTGTTTCAACATCTGCCACACCAAAACCCCTTTGCCAGACGGTTTTCTGGTTGACGGTGACTCCGATGGACAGGCCTGGAATGCCATTCACAGTCTAAAACAAGAAATTTTGGACATTAGGGACTTAATTTTGGCTGCCAAAATGTACCATAAACCTCTGGACAGCTGCTTCAGCTCTCTTGATACGCTCTGAGTTGTGGTCATGGTTGCTACGAAGCTGTTTAGGATTGTAGTGGTGGCTGGCAGGCCTTTGAAATTCTTTGTCAACTTCTTCTTTGTGCGATTTGCTTGTGTTTGACAAATTAAAAAGTGCAGCTGACGCAGCTGTAGTTGAAAGTCCAGCGATCGGGTACAGAAAATTAAATTTCATTCTTAAAATTTTGCATTAAAAAATGACAGGATTTTTAAGGGTGGTTCTAAACCGAGTAGCCATTATTGGGGGGAGTGAATGGTAAAACCAAGTAGGGCCCATTTCTCCTTTTTTTGGCTCACAGTCAACTCCCTCAAAACAACAAGAAACCGACTAGTCCACGAGTTTCCTATGTTTGAATTGGCGGGGTATAGCTTTTTCACGCCACATATGCACGAAATAATTTTTTTGAATTATAAGGTGATTGAAAAAAGTGATGAAAAAAATTTTCGTCCATTTTCGGAGAAAAAAAGCTGTCTACTACCACCCCCCCCCCCATCCCCCCTCCCCAATTCGAAACGTACGAAACTCGTGGACGTAGCATGCTCCTTTAAAAAAATTAAAAAAATAATAATTTGAAAAATTGACTTTCGGGAGGGGGGGGACAAACAGAATTGAATCTTTAAGTAAGAAAATAAGATTATTTCACATACTTGACCACATACAAATAGCACAAAAGGTTTAGTTGGTAGTACTATAATGCAATTTAAACTCCCACTAAAATATAATAATAACATGCATCCATTCAATTTACATGTATGAATCTAGGGAATAAAGTAGTTTGAAGTAATCAATATCAGATACAGTCCACGCTCTATTTAACAAGAGCTACAAAATTCCATTTACAGGAAATTAAATTAAGAGTGTTAAGATATTGCCTTCTGAAAAAAAAACTCAGAATGAAAAAATCCGAGTTTTCGAAATGCTTGTTAACTTCTAAAAAGACCCGAAATGTGTTAAAAACCAATTAGTGACTTTTATAAGAAAAAACTGAAAAAGTTTTATGTACGAATCGAAAGAGCAAAGCGAGAGCTACAGAACTATGTGTTCAAAATTTTCCTGCGAACAAATTTTTTGTTACTGAAAATTAGCCTAAACATCAGTCACAAATTCTTTACATTCAACAAAAATTTGAAATTGAGGTTTCAAGTTTTGTTTTGTCTATTTATCCATAATTTTTGTATTAGCAATAAAAAAGGTTCATACCATTCGATAGAGTATCAGCAGCGCTGCATAATGACATGAAGTATAGAAAAAGAGTAATATGAGAATGGTCTAATGGCCCTTTTGAATCTTAGGGCTTTTTTCTGGAACACCCTGTATCGTAAAAAGGCCCAAATAACACCAACACAAACCACCCCCCTCCAAAGAATATTTTTTTCTGAGCGTAATAAATAGGGTTCCCCTATTTTTTTCGGCCAAAGCTTTTTTCTGAAGCAAAAAGAGTTTTTTTTGGGCCAAAATTTAGCTGGAGCAAAGACTTTTATTTGGCGAAAAAAAACTTTTTTTTTGCTAAATTGGCTTTTTTTGGTGAAAATCTTTTTAGTTGTAATTCTGCATTCCCTTTTATTTTTCTAACACATAAAGTATGTTTTTAGGGCAAAACTGTTTTTTGGGGTTTACTAAGAAGCGGTTAAATTTTTGCGAGAAAAAGTTATTATTATATGTATAATGTAAAAAATGGCTAAAATCAAAGAGGAAATACTTTCTGACTGCCTGACTTCATGATTTTTCTCGCTGTCCGCCGACAATATTGAAATTTGACGCACTAAACCGAGCATGGCGAACATTTTTGAATAGGTCTTCAAATCACATCGTAAAGACAGCTTGGATGGTTCCCTTGTCCGACACTTCCAAATTTCGGACACACATTCTAAGTCAGCACATAGAGTTAATTAAAAAGTCTGTTTTGAATTTTGTTAATAGAATGCATAAAAGAAACTTATAAAAGACAAAATAGGTTCTAACAGTCTTTTTAAATGTGCTCGCTATAAAGATTAGAAAATAATTACTTGAAGGACACCTCTCTGATCAACTCCAATTTTATGAACACTGCTTTGATCAGCACCAACTTTTGTACTTTAGTTTTCAGCCAATGTGTGTTGACTTTGTGCTTTTCAATCCTATTTGTTTTCTTAGTATTTTACATCGTTTTATCTTATTGTATGTTAGAATATGTCATCTTTATTAAAAATATGCCCTAGTTTCATATACTCAACCTCCCTTTAAAAGATATTGCCCTATACCCTCTCCCTCCTTAAAACTGCCATTTTTAAAATTCACAAAAAAAAATTAATAGTAAAGGCCGGGTCCTGAACCTAAGCTTACGGGCCTGAGTCTAAATTATTGAAAGAGCAGGGGAATGCCACTAGCGCCAATGTATTCCTTCAGTAGTGGAGCTGGAGGACCGGCCTCAAGTGCCAATACAACTCGCCACACCCGAAGACCAACCTTATGATGGCGGGTTACCGACAGTGGCGGAGTGGTGGGGTGGCAGGCTACCGGGGTTACGGGTCAGCGAGTATGAAGTTACTTTGACTCTGGATGCATAAAAAAACATGCATACCATAGTTATTAATGAGGTAGACCGCAGTATTCAAAACCATGTTCAACATCCTTGTTTTATTGCTGAAAAGAATTCCACTCCTTTTCTAAGATCAATCAGCCGGGGATGATCCCGAGTGTTGTAGCTTGTCCCAGCACTCAGGAAGTGCTCGGCTAAATTTTTTGGATAGCTGAGCCTCTGGCTCAGCCTTAAAAAAGTGGAATTTTTTTTCAGATTTTGAACATGGGCTAAATTTTCTAAGGACTCTAAGTATCTTAAATAACTGGCCCCTGTTTTGTCTCTTCCCCTGCCAATGCAGCCCTTGCTCCCTATTAAAATCACTTTTCTGGTCCTTTTATGGCAAAATTATAACAGTCAACCCTCGATTTAACGACACCCTGGGGACCGGCCGTAGGGTGTCATTAAATCGAGGGTTCACTTTGACTAAATTTTAGTCAAAGTCAACAAATTGGTCCATTTTTGGGTGTCGTTAAATCGAGGGTTGACTGTAGTTAAAAATAAGTTTTGATCACTCCTAAAAATCTTGATTGGGTGGGGGGGGGGGTGGATTATAACCTAGTAGCGCCAAAAATTCTTCATCTAATTAAAAAGAAAATAAAATAGCTGTGAACTTTTTTAAAGAGCAAAAAAATTAGCTACAAAACACCAGTAGGCATAACAAATATGAACTTGTGCTACAAATTATTACTTAGTAATGTTTTACGAGAAAAGAATGCTATTTTATTAAAGAATATATATATTTTTCGCTTCATAAAATCAACAAAATGGAGAATTTTACAGCATTTTCTATACGCCAAAAATACGTTATTGGCACTAGTTTGCTGGCGGTAAGTCTATTTTTCCAAATTTTCTACCTGTATATTATGGTGGCCATTATTAGAGTGATGAGAAAACATTTTATATTCAAAATCTTTTTTAGTCAGGTAGATTTGAGTCATTTGCTTTACGATTTTAAAAATTTTATTTCCAGGCAGTTGTGCAAATACTGTATTTGAACACGTATTTCTGGCTGGGCGTTGAGATTTTGACGGACACAATACTGCCAGTCACAATGCAATTTTCGAGTGCAGTTGAAAGGGCAACTAAGTTATCGGTTGGCTCCCATTTGTCATTGATATCAGTCAATAGAGCTCATGCAATATTTGCTCCATTGAAGTTTAGTCATATATGGACAAAAAGGTTGGATATTTACATTAAAAGAATTCGTCTTGATTCTCCAAGGCGAAAAGTTTAGGTACTTATCCCGATTAACTACCCCACTCCCCACCCCCAAATTTTTTAAAAGTGTCCCAAAAACAGGTCCTAAGCTAGTTTTTTGTGCTTAAAGGGGCATGCCCACACTAATGAGAGGTGGTGCCCGGGAATTCAAAAATTTTTCCTTATCATATAACTCCTATACGGATTTTTCAATTTTGTTTCTAACAAAACAAGGCCCAGAATTTAACTTTAGGTATAATTTTGTTGGAAACCAAGTTAAAAATCCGGGAATTAGCCTAATGACCCTTTAAGAAAAAAGAACCTTATGCACTTATCACCATAGTTCACGGGCGCCGGCTTTTTTTTAATATTCTTAGCATCTGCGATAATAGCAAGTATGACCAATAAGCTTTCTCAATCTGGAAGTAGATCATTGGCAGTTTCGAAAAAAAGTTACAGGCAACGCTGGGACCCAAATATTATCAGGCCGGCTCAGAAATTTTCAGGTCGGCCCCGAGATTTGGAGCAAGTCGTCGGTTCGATTCTTAAATTATTACAATTGTATTATTAGAATATTATAATTGCTCCCATATTAGAATTTTGACGCTACTCGTTTTTACCTCTCCCAAAAGCTACTTGGTTTTACTCCTCCTAATAATTTTTAGGGGTACCTAAAACCATACTCTTTTTTTTAAAACTGTAAGCAGTAATGGTTTGGGCCTAAGCCTAAGGGGCAAAGCTCGAGCCAAAGCCTAAGGGCTTACCCTAAGGACTTAGCCTAAGAAAAGAAAATTTTTTCAAGATGAAAATTAACTATCTTTGCATCTAAAATTCCATTAAAACTTTAAACCATCTTCTAGTCCAGCCCAACGTTGCTTGACAATACCAGATCGGACGACTCGGCCTACTTTCATTTCACTATAACTACTTAGTGCATCTCAACTCCAAGCAAACACACCCCCCCCCCCCTGCGCCCCCGCAGGGGGGAGGGGTTTTACTTGGGTTGCTGTCCTCATTTTAATATGCAGATATTCGTGAACTAATTCATAGAATGGTAATTTTAAATGCAGAAAAATCTACGATACATAATTCAAAAGGTCTTTTTGGCTTAAAGAAAGGTAAAAAAGAATTTGCCGAATTCCCATTCTCATCAACAAGTATGGTTTTTTAAACAGACCAATTAAAAAAAATTTGAAAAACTTTTTGCAAACTAGTAACCTTGTATCTTTGCAGGAACTCACAGCCAAGATGCCGGCGCAGTCAAAAAAATGAAACGTAGCATAAACCTGTTCATGATGTGCTTTGTCATCTTTGTGCCTAGATACCTATCACTGTTTCAACAATTTTTTGTGAGCTCCCCTGCTCCTTACGGCAACTTTATAAATGCAGTGCTGCATATGATTTCACCAGGTGTGGAGCCAATGCTACTGCTGGTAATGAGCACATTAATACAACAAAATTTGCTGTTAAAAAATTTCAAAAAAGACCAGACTTCCATACTTGCATTTCAAAAATCTAGCCGAGTGCTCACCAGGGTGGTGTCTCAGCCGGCTGAGGTCAAACTCAGACCTCAGCCGGCTGAGGCTGAAGGCTGAGATACAATTTTCGACCTGCCTGACCGCTAAGGCTGAAGAAAAATTTTCCAACTCAGCCGGCTGAGGAAGTTTTTGTATCAAATTTTTGTCATTTTTGTTGATTTTCAACTGTTTTTCTGAAGTTTTCAGTCAATAAAAATATTCAGTGATTAAATTTCCTTCCAGGCTATTGTTAATTGTTAAATTTCAGTCCTCCGGCCGAGTTCGAACTCAGCCATCAGCCGGCTGAGGCTGATGGCTGAGGAAAATTTCCAGACCTCAGCCGGCTGATGGCTGAGGAAAATTTCCAGACCTCAGCCGGCTGAAGGCTGAGGTAAAATTTTTGACCTGGCTGACGCCTGAGGCTGAAGAAAATTTTTCTAACTCAGACAGCTGAGGCTGATAGCTGAGGTAATCATCGAGTATATCACACTGGTGCTTACATAAACTAGATAAAATAAATAAAATTTGAGTTTTTCCGGTTGTCAACACCAGCCTGACATAATTTAACAGAATTCATTCAGAAATGTTTGTTTGAAAAATAAAACAACAAAAAGTCGTTTAAGCACATCAGGGCTGTACCGGATACCAAAAAATATCGGATCGGATATCGGATACCGGATATGGAAAAATATCGGATCGGATATCGGATACCGGATATGAAAAAGTGCCGGATATCGGTTATCGGATATCGGATTTCGGATATTTTTGATGAAATTTTGAAAAAAAAAAATTGAAAAATTTTTCTAAATTTCAAAAAAGTTTTAAAATTTTTTTTCCGAAAATTGGCCATTTTTTCGGATATCGGATACCGGATATCGGATGTCAAAAAGTGCCGGATATCGGATATCGGATGTCGGATATCGGATATCCGGTACAGCCCTGAAGCACATATTTTTTTTATACCAAAAAAAAGTTTTTTTTCAGCAAAAAAAATAGATAGAAATTAGGCACTATTATAGTCCCTAACCCATACTCGGAATTTTCGCAAAGAATTATAGTCAGTGAGAGTTAGAGATCCGCGCACACTCACTTACCATAGACATAATTCCGAGAAGTATTCTTGATCGAAAATACTTACCGTATTTACTGTATTAATGGCTCATTTATAAACGTTGTCGTTGTCGTCGTCGTTGTCGTTGGAATATTTTTTTTATAAAACCCTTTTTTTCGCCAACGACGACGACAACGACAACGACGACCTATTTATAAAAATCCAACGACAACGCCAACGACAACGACGACGCCAAGGACAACGACATTTTTCATTCAAAATTGGACAAATTTCGCATTTTTAGTCGAGCTTTCGAGTGAAAACGTGTGGAGAATATAGTTAATCCTTAAAATTCTGACTTAAAATGCAAAATTTGTCTGATTTGGAAGAAAAATTTTCCGTTGTCGTTGGCGTTGTCGTTGTCGTTGGATTTTTTATAAATATGTCGTCGTTGTCGTTGTCGTCGTCGTTGGCGTTGTCGTTGTCGTTGTCGTTGGCGTAAAAATGCCTTTATAAAACATTTTTTCCAACGACAACGACGACGACAACGACAACGTTTATAAATGAGCCATAAGTCTTCATGGGGAGTTATTTTTCAACCCCTGAAAAATCGATTTCGAGATTTTCGGGTGCTCGAACAAAATCTCAAGGTAAACTCGCGGCAACTAAGAAAACGTAAAAAACAGATTTGCGAAATGTTTGCTCTATGCTGAGATATAGGCTCTGTAGGGTGAGGACTTATTAGAGGGTGGGGAGTGAATACAGTAAATACAGCATACCGTATTTTCTCTGATAATCCCCCACAGCTCTATTTTTTAACTAGGATTCCAGAGTTAAGGAGATGTGAAAAGGGGGGGGGGGGGATTGCTAATAAACCAATAAAAACGACCTTTTTTGGTTTTCAGTTTGTAACACTTTATCAATGGTCATTCAAAGATTTTTTCACCAAAGTTATTAGAAAAAAATCCACTTTTTTATGGAACATCCATCTCGGGAAAAATTTTTCCAGACCAATTGTTTTGAAAATTTTGGCTCCCTTGGTCCCCCTACGGTTTTCTTCCGGTCGAAGGTTTGACTCCGTCTTGAAAACAACATTTTTTCAAAGTTATTTTTAACTATGTACAAGTCAGGTGCCTATTCTAGGCGGAAATCTTTATTCCTCCTCATCCTCATCATCAATGTGTTCATCGTCTATCAATAGCGCCTCTACCAAAATTTACAATTTTATCTGTATTATCTGGTTGACCTACTCCTTGTATTTCCTTGCGATCAATAGAACTTCACATGATACCGCTTTTCCATGGATGCTCTACTTATGCCTTTAGGTTGATAATTTTCTCTTCCCCCCGTGCCTTATAGCTGCATAAAAATAACTGGGAAAAATGTTGTTTTGAAGACGAAGTCGAACCTTCAACACGGACAAGGATCCATAAGGGAACCAAGGGAGCCAAACTTTTTGATAATTTGGTCGGGAAAATTTTTTCCGATATAGATGTTCCATAAGAAAGTGGATTTTTTTCTAAGAACTTTGGTAAAAAAATCTACGAAGGATCATTGAAAAAGTGTTACAAACTGAAAACCAAAAAATGTCATTTTTATTGGTTTATTCCGCCCTAATTTGTTCTCTCCTTTAATGCTGAAAATAACAAAAGAAAAAATATCAGAAGCCACAGATAAAGAATCGAAACGAACACTGAAAATAGAGCAGAATAGGACAGCGTAGGTGAAGTTCTATTTAAACATGGTTACGATTGGGGATGGAGGATGGCCTTTTCCGGGACGGTACAAAATAAGTTCAAGAAATTCCGGGACGGGAAAAAAACACCGAAAACCTCCGGGACGAGACGGGACGTGCCGACCCATTTTTATATATGGAAAATCGCAAAATCATCTCGGGACGGTACATACTCAAAAATTTTTCCGGGACGGGAAAAAACCCTAAAAACCCTCCGGACGGGACGGGGCGTCCCGACCGTCCTCCATCACTAGATATGTCCTTATTCATTAGATTCGTCCTTATTTTGAGACCACAAATCACCCCAGTAACGAATACGCGACTGTTAAAACAGAGACTGTAAAATTTTCGGTTGGGTCACATTTTATATCGCGACATTTCATATCGCAGCTTTTATGGGGTCCAGTCAAAATTGTTTTCAACGCTGTTAAACCCTTTTTCTTCAACTTCTATGTCTATTTTATAGGAAAATAAATTTTCAAAGGATTAAAGGATTTTCAAAGCTGTATCTTTCATCAATTTTGTGGATCACAACTTGGGATCATATCTTTTTCATCTAATACCATCGGATAGCTCTACCTCTCCTTTTTCAAATATCATATTACACTTAGCTATATTATTCGCAGCTCAAGCGCTACAAAACCTACCTTACAGAATGTTTTTTGAAAATCTTAATGTTGAGATATGGCTTTTCCGAAAAAATCAATTTCTTGAAAAAATGACTAAAATGCAAGTTTTCCTAATTTACAATATGATGCTAAGAATTTAATATAATCCATGGATGTCAAAAGCGATAAAAAAATTAAAAAGCGATAAAAATTCAAACGAGAATTATTTGAAAAAAAAGCGATAAAATTTTTATAGCAAGCGATAAAATCTTTTATCGCATTTTTATCGCTTTTTATCGCTTTCATAAATTACAATTTGTGGTGCCATTAGTCAACCCTTCATATAGTTCAGCCGCTGGGGACCGCATAGAACACAAATCATGTCGAGGCCTATTATATACAGAAGGACTACTGTATATTATTTTGGTGTTGACCAAGCACTATTTGTCGTATTTAAGGTATATGCAATGAGTGATAGTCCAGCAACCAAGCGATCTAGGAGAGCCAAGGTAACTTTCCGATGTGTTTGTGTTAGCTCAATCCCCTTTTCAGGAAACTTTCAATCCTGAGTATGATGAAGTTGTGGCCTGGAACAGCAAGCAGTATGGTGGGTGGTTCGACATCTTACTCAATAATGGGGAGCTCACAAACAAAGTGGTTTGCAAAGAAGCTGAATGTCTGGTATTCTTAATAAAAAAGCTGGTGAAAGTCTGAGGCAAATCAGAGCTGTTTCTCGAAAAAAAAATCCTGTTCTCTTTTTAGCTATCACATCGGTTTGCACAATAAGAAGGAACCAGCATCGCAAGAGGGTATGAATGATGCTCTTCTGAAGTTCATCATCACTTCTGGTCAATCAGTGAACTTGATGGGGATAAGAGCTTTATCGAATTTCTCGATTCTTTTCGGAAACTTTCGTAAGTCTTTATTGCGTTTTGCAAGCAGTTTTCAGCTTGTTGCTTTAGGATTGAAGCTGACAAGGCTGGCTCAAAGAAGACCGCCAAGGATTTGCTATCTTAAGGGATACAATGAGCAAGTGGATCGATGACTAGTCAAATATGCTTTCGTACGTAATACTTTTTGATTGTAATACCGTGTAGTCTAGTGAAGTTCTATAAATTTAGGTCAGTGCTTGGCGTCAAATGTAAGACCGAAACCGAGAGGAAAGTATCAGCTGTTAGTTTGCAGGTGCGTTATTAAATTTTAGAGTTCTTTTGTTCCGGGACACGGACATTTCGTCCCAAAACCGTTTCGTCCCAAAGCCGTTTCGTCCCAATCCGTTTCGTCCCAAAGCCGTTTCGTCCAAAGCCGTTTCGTCCAAAGCCGTTTCGTCCCAAGGCCGTTTCGTCCCAATTTATTTTATCCCTAAACGCAGAATAATTTACGCGCTTCTAAAAAGGCACGTTTCCCCGAAAAGTAGCCGGCTATTTTGCTGAAGCCGCCAATCACAGACTTCAAGTGGAGCTGGACGTCTGCCATCCGGGCTGTGGAAATTTATCGATGCTCTTCGAGTGGTTCAGCAAGGTCGTGATCAGAAGTACATCCAATGGCAAGCGGGGAAACGTCCAAAGGGAAAGCGAATGAAATTTTCCCTTGATTATTGGACTTCTGTACGGATTTTTCCGCTAGGTTTCTAACAAAACTAAGCCTAGAATTTGATTTCAGGCCTAGTTTTGTTAGAAACGTGGCGGAAAAATCCGTACAGAATTCCAATGATCAAGGGAAATTTTTGAATTGGCGGGGGACCACCGAGTAGGAAGAGGTCAGGCCCTTTAAGGGGATTGCTAACAATTTTGAAATGGAAGATTGATTTTTGTTGTTTGTTCAAGTGTTATGTCGTTCAATAAAAAAGGTTTTGAATGTGGTAATGATCAGATGGGTGGTTTGAATAGATAAATGTTTTTATTGCAAATTTAAAACAAATTAAGGCACGTTCAGAATAGCGCTCAGACCCGCTCCCACTCCCACACCCCCACTCGTCACTCTTGACTAATTCAAATTTAAAACAAATTAAGGCACGTTCAGAATAGCGCTCAGACCCGCTCCCACTCCCACACCTCCACTCGTCACTCTTGACTAATTCAAATTTAATTGTGAACACAAGTGTGGGTCTGGGTATGGGTGCGGGTGTGGGTGCGCGATTTTAAGATTATGTGATCGTAGCTTTAAGGTTCTATGCAAATTCGAAACAAATAAAGGTTCGACATCCCTTACGGGGACGGTTAAAAGTAACGGATTTCCGTGTGCGTTAATTATTGTGCGATCAGAGATGAAATAAATTGGGACGAAACGGCCTTGGGACGAAACGGCTTGGGACGAAACGGATTGGGACGAAACGGTTTTGGGACGAAACGTCGCGTACCCTTTTGTTCCTATCACATCTATTGCGATTACATATTCAGGGTCCTTCGAAAAGCACGCTGGTCACGCCTTTCACGCTAGTGTTGAATTCAATCATCTGCAAAGGGCGGTGACAAACCGGAAGCTCAGGACTTCCTTCTTCCTCATCTTTCTTCGCGGTCATTGCCAAAGTGGAGCAGCACTTAGGGGATACTTTGCTGTTCCAATCTTCTTTCCCGAAATTCAACTATCAGAGTGTCTACATGAATGAAATTCGGATGTAGTAATTTTCTTTTTTGTTGCTGTTATTACCACTGCGCTGATTGAATTGGTCGTTTGTTTTGCTCGAATAAAATTGTTGTCAACCAGTGAAGTTTTCAGGCTTAGACATTTCCTCTCTTCAGCTG
Organism: Ditylenchus dipsaci; assembly: GCA_004194705.1. Classification (NCBI taxonomy): domain Eukaryota; kingdom Metazoa; phylum Nematoda; class Chromadorea; order Rhabditida; family Anguinidae; genus Ditylenchus; species Ditylenchus dipsaci. Next base: position 61,879 of record SADC01001240.1, on the reverse strand, counting down.
TTTTCTGTGGGTTCAACAGTCCATCTCCTAAACTGCTTTACTCCCCCGGTAGCAATTTTTCACATTTTTCGAGTTTGCTATCAAAATTATCTACAGGTTCGTAACCATCCAACGAGCCTGTCACATTTGCACACATATTGGAGCTAGATCACAAGACAATACCTAGGTTACCTGCTTTTTGTCTGAAAATCCATAATTTTCGTATTTTATGCTTCTCCATGTCTTCTCCACTAATTCGCCTAACTTCGCGGTGTAGGGACTACCCAATGAATTGAGATGTACCACCTATATCAGATCGCCTAAGTTTCTAGATACTACAGAATGGATCAGAAAACCTAATAACTCATTATAGATGGGACCACTGGGCTGATAGACATCGTTTTTTTTCAAAACTAAAATAATTTTTTAAAGACCAGGAAGCCTGAGGATGGGTATGCAGACTACCTAGTAAGTTTCATCACGGTGACTTGCATAATTGCAAGAGGAAAAAAGGCAAGCTGACCAAGAAAGAGGATAAATCTGATAGTAAAAAAGCGAAACTTTCGGCAAAACGTGACCATTGTGGCTATATTTTTAAATTTAGTTAATGTCAACCTCTAAAAACAGCAAATATAAGTGGGCATTAAGTGTAAGATGTAAAAAAGTGCCGAAAAAAGTTGTTTACGTTGAAAATTTCCAAGAAATAAGACCACAAGACGTCTTGAAGTGTGGTTTATAAAAGCGATAAAAAGCGATAAAATGAGCGATAAAAATTTTATCGCTTTTTATCGCTTTTTATCGCTTTGGAGTTTTGACAAAACGTCAAAAATTTTATCGCTTTTTAATCTTTTTATCGCTTTTGACATCCATGATATAATCTATGAAATTTTAGCTCAGGTTCAAGTGCTCCGAAAATAGTCTAGCAACCCTCCTGAAGAGTAGGAGAGGTTTTTGGGGACACCCTGTATATGAATTGTTTTAAAGTGCCTTTATACTATTTCATATGGTGGAATAACCAAAAAGAACAACAAAAATTTTAAAGTAGTTAGGGGGTGCTTGGCTAGATTTTCTCATTGTAAATATAGAAGTATTATAATTTTTAAACGTCCTGAATGGCAAATTTTGTTGTATCAATTTGCTCATTATTAACATCATAATTGGCTCCACTCCTCGAGAACAAATATGCAGCATTGCATTTATAAAGTTTCCATAGGGAGCAGGGAAGCTTATAAAATTTCTTTGAAATATAAATATGTATTTAGGCACAAAGTTGGCAAAGCACATCATAAACAAGTATATGCGTCGTTGCATTTGTTTGTTAGCGCCGTTATCTTGGCTCTTAGGTTCTGAAAAAAGCTATTAATATCTCTGTGACTGAATAAGCACTTCTATTAACTGGATCACAGGCAAATTAAAATTTAACGAACGAACTCATTTTTAACAAAGCAGCAGATCCAAAAGTCACCGTCAATATTCAAATTCCGCTCAGGACAAACACATTCAAACGTTGAATTTTTTTGTCTTGAGCGGAATTTGAATTTCGACGATGACTTTTGGATTCTAAAAGCAGTTTTATTAGCAAATTCACCATGCTGATCACTAATTTGACGTTCTAGAAGTTTTTAGAAACTCGTGTAATAACTTATATATTGGTCATAAATAACTTCTGACGATTATCAAAATCAACTGTTGCTATATTTAGTGTCAAAATAATTGCGAATGTCTGATCTTTCTTATTTGCTTCATAATTAACGCTTTATTGCGGTTTAAAAAAAAAGTTGAACGCATTTTTTAACCAATTTTTTGTTTCTGAAAATTAAAATTTTTCCGCGGGTCGACTGGCATTCCTGCCAAAACCACTGCGATAGAAATACTCACTGAAGAACTGGTCTAGAACAAACAGGAGTTACAATCGGCCTTTTGCGTGTTAACACCTTGTCCCCGGAAAAGTCATTAAAACAATACAGTCGAGTCTCGATATAGTGGCACCCCAAAAGTTCGTTCCCGCCTTGGGTGTGACACTTTTTTCAACTCGATTTTTCAAATATTTTGCTCAATATGATTCGACAGTCTAATCAGAAAAATCGTACAGATTCTAATTTTACCGGTCGTTTTTCTGAACCGTAACACTTTTGCCGTAAAGACCCGCAAGTCTCTATATAAAGGCACTTCTTTTTCAGATATGGGTGCAACTATATCGAGACTCGCTGGTCTTTACGGCAAAACTGTTACGATTCAGAAAAACGACCGTTAAAATTAGAATCTGTACGATTTTTCTGATTAGACTGTCGAATCATATTGAGAAAATATTTGAAAAATTGAGTTAAAAAAGTGTCGGATTCAAGGCGGGAACGAACTTTTGGGGGTGCCACTACAGTCAACTCCCGATTTAGTGTACACCCTGGGGACCGGCTCCAAGTGTACACTAAATCGAGTGTTCATCCTAGTCATTTTAATTAACCCCCGGCCAAAATGATTAAATCCAGGTGTACACTAAACCGAGGTGTACACTAAATCGGGAGTTGACTGTATATCGAGATTTGACTGTATACCATTAATAAAATAAAAGTAAAATTCATACTTTTCAGCCATTTATCAAACAGCAACTTGCAGATCGCTACTACATAAATAAATAAGGAAAGTGTGCAGAGACTGGCATAAATTACTCGATTAAAGAAGTATTGTATGACAGCGCCGTTAGATGACAAATTGACTGTATTAGACAGGACAGCATAGTAGGAATAGACTCTTGTTGGATTTCCTTTATATCCTTCAGGGGGTGTGTTAACAAAGTAAATAGACCAAATTGTTAGCAATATGCAAACCAGCCAACACAATGCACAAAGGCAAGTAGTCAAGCTGGAAAATATTTTCTGTAAGTTCATTGAAAACACGGCTTTATTCAGCAAAAAGAAAATTATCGCCTTTTTTAGATTTTAACTTTTTTTTATTAAAGGACCCTGTCCCTTCCTTATCATGGCAATTTCAAAGGTTTGAATGCGCGCGGGACGGCTAGGAGACATTTGCCCAAACGACATTTGGCAAACGTATCTTTTGGCCAAACGACATTTGGCAAAAACGACATTGCCCAAACGACATTTGGCAAAACGACATTTGCCCAAACGACATTTGGCTACCGTTTAATTGCTGGGGTTCATTCGATACACTGATTAATTAGTAAACTTTTTTATTCTCATCAACCCCACCTGCCGAATCAAACAATGGTTTGACTATGTGAATTGGTCGATTAGGCAGTCTCAAATCCGAGACTTCCAAGCTTCTGTCTTTTTTATCCAAATCTGATAGATTCAGTAATTTGACAATGGTCTGATTGGAACAACTGGCCAGAATTTGGCAACTAGAATCTGTGGCTAGATGGATGCTTGGAGTATCAGACGTGTTAGGAATGTAAATTGGATGTAGTTGGTGTAGTGGACCGGTGAATATGGTACCAGTGGAATCAGACAGACAGATGGTTCCGTCATTAATTGTTTCCAAATATTTAGTATGTTTGGGCAAATGTCGTTTGGGCAAATGTCGTTTTTGCCAAATGTCGTTTTTGCCAAATGTCTCCTAGCCCGCGGGACCACATAGATTTTGTCAAAAATGTTTTCGAATTATTTTTTTGTTTGCATTTTAAATTTTAAAGGTTATGTTCTATTCGATATAATGTCATATCACCGCAGTGACAGTTGTGGAGCAGTGCAAGTCGGATAAGTTGTCCGATTCGGCATTGTCAAGCACGTAAAACCCCAAGTGCACCATCCCCCCTCCCTAAGTGCAACCCCCCTAAGTGATGGTCCTTTAATAAGACCTTTTATCTTCTGTAGTATAAATTTATTTTGAGGGTTAGCTAACATGTTTAATATAAGGCACTTGTTCACTTAGGGGGGCGCATTTTATAATATTGTCTAAATCATGTTTAAACGACTCCTAAGTGATTTTATATGATTTAAACGGTAAACAAGTTGCTTTCCAACATTTTCTTAAATAAAAAACCGATTTTCCGAAAAAAAATTTAGGCTAAAATTTGACTATAAACTTAACATGCCTTGGTCCCCCAAGGTAAAAAGTCAAATTTTAGTCAAAAAATTTTTGTTCGAAAAATCGGTTTTAAGGAAAAAAAGAGTATTAGAAAACAACTTTTTTCATCGTTTAAAAAATATAAAAATTACTTAGGAGCCGTTTAAACATGATTTGAAAAAATATATAAAATGCGCCCCCTAAGTGAACAAGTACCTAATATGAACTTTAATCTTTTTTGTAGTTTCAGGAAGATATTTAAGCGACGTCTGTAAATAATTTCCCCCGTCAAATTATTCTTTTACCCCGTCAAATTATTCCTTTACCCAGTCAAATCGTAAAAATAGTTTTCTCTTGGGTATTTATTAACTTTTTTTTCGATTTTTTTTTAAATTTTCACATCAAAATGTGACGGATCTCGGTTTTCTAACGGATCTCGGCTTTCTAACAAGCTATCGACTGAATTTCTGAGATTTCAAAAAGATGGAAAAACGTCTTTGTATGGACCAAATTTTTTGAAAAAATTCGCTCCATACAAAGACGTCTTTTCCATCTTAGCTTGTTAGAAAGCCGAGATCCGGGGCTACATTTTGAAGTAAAAATGTATATAAAAAAATTGAAAAGTTTTGCAGATAAAAACATATTTTTACGATTTGACGGGATAAAAGAATAATTCGACGGGGTAGAAGTTTGAGCCTAAGTCTGCAAAAATTTGAAAACAAAACAACTTTATTTGAGATAATACGGGAATATGACTAACCGTTTTGTCCATACATGACTAAACTTCAATGGAGCAAATATTGCATGAGCTCTATTAACTGATATTAATAAACAATGCGATGCAACCCATAATTTAGTCACCCTCTCAACTGCACCGGAAAATTGCATTGAAACAGGCAAAATTGTGTCCGTAGAAATCTCAACAGCTAGCCAGAAAAAAGCGTTTATATTAAGAATTTGTGCCAGCCCCTGAAAACACTGAAAGCATTAGATTTCAAAAAAAAGTAGCTTACCACTCATTTTGTTTACCACTCATTTTGTAGCCAAGATTCTCAGCTACAAAATGAGTGGTAAACTTTTGGAAAATGTTAAAAAAATCTATGGTAAAAACACAACGCCACAAATATTGCTTTTGAAATAAAACGACAGAACTTTTGACACGACCTAATATAACGACACCCCAAAAGTTCGTTCCCCTCTAGGGTCCGCCACTTTTTTAACCCAAATTTTGAATGTTTGTGAGAGTTCTGCATTTAAAGTCTGGTCTCAAATAGGATTTCGATTTTGCCGATCATTTTCAAAAAGTGAACAAATTTTGGGTTAAGAAGCGTAAAAACTCGATATAGTGACACCTTTTTTTGTAAATCGGATTTCAACCTCTTTAACCCAAAATCTGGTGTCTTTTTAAAAAGCAATCAGTAAAAAAAGTGGCGGACCCTATGCGGGAACGAACTTTTGGGGTAACGGTTTGTCGAGGTTTGACTGTGTCCGTTTACCGGATGTACATTCGACTGTACATCCATATATTACGATTTATAATTGTGAGGCGCCGATATGTTCCGCTATATTTTTATACTTTAACAATTTACTGCTGAAATGTGCCACTTTTCTAATATATTGGGCCGATTTTATAATTTATTCAAATAAATAATTAGTTATCGAAAAGCATAAAATGAAAATCCTACTTGACTGAAAAAGATTATAAATATACAATTTTTTCTCATCACTCTACCAATGGCCACCATAATATAGATGTAGAAAATTGGAAAAATATACTTACAGTCAGCAAACTAGTGCCAATATAAAATCTTTGATTAGAAGAAAATGCTGTGAAATTCTCCATATCGATAATTGAGAAAGAAAAAATATTCTAAAAAAGTGACTTTGTCATGCTACTTACAATAATTATTTGTCAATAATTTAATTTTCTTTTAATAATTTATTTTAGTAGACGTCTCACCTGTTCTTGGAGCTTGTGCACTTCCTGATGCATTGCCACAGAGCATATCCCTTTATTTTCAAATTGGATTAGTCTGGAATGTTTCGAAATGCGTGTAGCAGGACAATAACGAAGAGGTATACAAAAACGCGACATCTCCATTGGTTAAAATACCATAATTACTCTAATAGAGCCAGAGTCTCCGTAAAAGCCCCAGTGCATCCTCCCACCAAAGAGTATGAGTTCTCTAGCCGTGGAACAGGGTGATGCATGTTCAAAAAACCTTAATTCCTTTCAATTTGGAGTGTGCTGGTCTTGCGAAATACCTTCGGTATTTCTACAAAAAAAATAAGTTATAATAATAAGCGCAACACCCCTAACTCACACCTCTCTATTTTAATAGTATTTGGAGAGGGGTGCACTTCATATGCTGTCCCAGAGTTTCCAATAGAGCTAGACCCTTTTTGGCTAAAATTTCAGATTTAGGACAATTTTTAATTTATAATTTCAAGATTTTCAGCAATTGAATAATAGAGCGTCCTCTGGCTCTATTAGAGTGAATATGGTAAAAAAACCTGTAAGAAAGCTGTATGCGACCACTGGCGTTCGCTTATCTCTATATAGTATTGGGTTGATTCATAATTAATGCGGATTTTTTATTGTAACTTTATTCGACAACAAAACATTTGAAAGCATAATCATAAACATTTCTAAAGGATCACTCTGAGGCATATTCGCCATCAACATTAATAACAGCTTCCCATTTACTTGGCAGTTGATCAATTCCGCGAGCAAAGAAGTGAGCATTCTTGGATGCAATCCACGCTTTGAGATCAACAACAAGTCCTCCTTGAGGTCTAAGGTCTTCCTTACAAGGTCTTCCTTTCTCACCTTGCAAGCTTGTGTCACCGGATTTGAAACGCTTGAACCATCTTTCCACCTGACTTTGACTGATCACCTCTTTGCCAAAGAATTCGACAATATTGCGAAAAGACTGCGCTGCCCTCTATCCTTTCTCGAAGTGGTAGAGCATGATATGGCGAATGTGAAGGTGGTTTTCGACGCGCATTCTTCTTAACTAAAAGCGAGGGCATACTTTAAAACAAAAAAGCAAATTTAAAGAAGAAATAGATAGAAAGAATCATAAGGTTACAAAATCCGCATTAATTATGAATCAACCCAATATTTGGACTATGTTTGTCCATTAGTCACGTTTTTGGTAAATCGAGTTTTTTCGGGGGTTTTTATGTTAAATTAGGAAAAGCTCTCTGTTATGGTGTGGAGCAAACTTTTGGCTACATTTTGAGCTATCACACTGATCCTTTGACTGACATCACGGAGAACAGTATCAATTTTTTCAGCAAACCAAAAAAAACTCTCTTTTACGTTGTAGCCTGAATCGAATCTTGGCTATCGTTTAAAAAAATCACGAAAATTATGATCTCGTTTTGAACGATTTTATCGGATCGACAAAACACGGAACTTTAGTAGATTCAAATGTTTTTTGTCAAAAAAAAATTAGAAATTCACTATTCAATTTTTAATTTTATTTGTGTGTGGTCAGATAGGGTAGGTGGCCGCTGGTAGGTGAGGTGAGCTCTCCTTATACAGCCCTTGAGAAGCGTACGCCAGCGTACGCCGTACGGCTTTTGTACAGGCCTGGGAAAAAGTGCGATCCCACGATATCCTCCTTGCAAGTCGGCGCTCTAACCATTTGAACTATCGGGTCGCCGCAGGCCTGTTTCTTATTTCTCTGCTATCTGCCTCCCTTACACTTGATTCCTTCAAAAAATTTGAAAGGTGCCAATTTAAATTAGGAAATTTCAACCAAAAAAAGGCTGTAGAAAGTTTTGTAACAAGACAATTTCGTAAGAACGAACTTTCGTAAGAAACATTTTTGTAAGAAACTTTTTTGTAACAGCGAATCTTCGTAACGAATTTCTTTCGTAAGAAGAAATAATCGAAATTTTTCTCACTTTTAATCAATTTTTCTAATTCAGGATTTCATCTGATTCATTTGTTTTGGCCTTTCTGTCACTGTTTGACACTTCGAACAGTTAATTATATGACTATTAACTGTATGAGCACAAAAGTTGGTAAGCATAGGTCATATGACTGAAAGTTTCGATAATTAGCTGACCCCCGGATTTTTCATCCATTAGGTGACCAGCAGAAATACCCAAAAGCATGGTGAAAAACTCCGAGCTAGAATTCATATATTATATACTACACATAGTTGTTAGCTAGTAGCGGCATGTATGGTGCAGTAGGTAAGTTGATGGAATGAATTTTTTTCACCAGTGGTTCGATTCCACCCTGTGACTGTTTCATTTTTTGGTCCAGATCCGAAATTAGAAAAAAACTGCTCCTAAGTGTAATCGGTACTTTTTGGTAGAACTTTTTAAAACCATTTTGGCTTTTGTCTCGGGAGAGCAAAATAATTTAACACAAGAGGGTATACCCGCGAAAGACCATATAAAAAATTTGATTTTCGCAACACCATTTTTATTTTTTTTCAATGCTATAAAGAATAGGAAAAAAATATATAAATATTTATTTAGGTGATAAACATCTATAAGACAGTAAAATTATTGCATTTATTATGGAATGAAGAAATGAGGTATTTTACATGCATATTTGGTATTTTTGCTAATAAGTTTTTCAGCTTGCGTCTAGGTTTAAAAGAAGGTCGGCATATTTTTTAACTTTTTTGAAAAATATGTTCGAGTTTGTCATGACCTACCTAGGTCTAGTATGCTCCTAAGTCAAAAAAACCAGGAAAAAAAGATGATTCGCAGGTGGCGCCCTTAGTAGCAAAAGTACCCATATTTCTTACAGGTTTGTTACACTAACATTTTCAATTTACACTATAAAGCAGTAAAAACAGTTTGACTGCAAATTTCATAAAATATAATTTAAACCTTTGCGTCAAAGAATTACAGTTGATCATAGCCAAACCACGTTGTTTTCATAAAAATGTTGGCCCCATCCCACAATAGGAGGTGCCTCGTTCCCACCTGCTGTCTTTTGTAATTTGCATTTATTAGATCAGGGGCGTTTATTAGAGGTAATACGGTATTTCGACGTAAAATCGCAAAATTTCTAAAGATTTGCGGTCCTAAATAAATTACAAATCTTTAAATACAGTTGGCAGCCTTGGCTCAGGCTTAGACAAGGGTTGGCCAGACTGGGGTTGCTAGAACTTACTCATACCTGAGTCTAATATACGTTTGAGTCCATTTTAACATACGCTGGCCAACCCTTGCCTAAGCATGATAAATTGACAAAAAAAACTGCCGGGAGACCAAGGCAAAAAATCGTCCTATTATTAAAAAAGGCCTAAAATTCATCTGTTTAGGGTAGTAATCACTTAAAACATGTATATCAGCTACATTTTTAAGTTTTTAAATTTACACAGACAAAAAATTTCGATTGTGAAAACTCTATGCCACAAAAGAGCATTTTTTAGATGTGCGACTATTCGCCTAACAAAGTTTGGTCAAATAAATCTAACAAAAGTACTCTTTAGTGAAAATAGATGCAGATTCTGGTTTCTGGACCAGTGGCTCAGCGGATTTGCTAGGAGAACAATAGGCTATAGCATCTTCATTGGTTTTGTAGACACCGTCTGGTCTGCCTCGTACATACCACACAAACAAACACAAAGCTAGGGTCAGCAATAAGGCAGTCAGCAGGCCGATGGCTGCTGAAAATAGCAAACAGTATATTAGGAGTTTATTGGATCGGCTCACAGACACACTTCAACTTCCATAAAATCTTGTAAAAGTTGTACAGGGTGTTTCAAGAAATCCGCAGGATTTGAAATGGCTATAACTTTTTTCTAGACCGTTTTTCGAATTTCTGTAAACACCAATCGTTTTTTCTTGACGGGCATTTTTTTTTTCGGAAAAAAAATTTTTTCGAAAATTTTGACTTTTTTGCCTTGGTCCCCCCTATGGTCCAAAAAGATGACAAGATTGATTATTTTGGACCATAGGGGGGACCAAGGCAAAAAAGTCAAAATTTTCGAAAAATTTTTTTTCCAAAAAACAAAAATGCCCGTCAAGAGAAAACGATTGGCGTTTACAGAAATTCGAAAAACGGTCTAGAAAAAAAGTTATGACCATTTCAAATCCTGCGGATTTCTTGAAACACCCTGTATTTTTTTATTGAGACGCATTTTTGCAGCAATTTTAGTAGGGTTTAAGTTGACCGGAATTGTTTTATCGGTACTTTTATAGTCCCCCCCCATACTCGGATTTTTTGAAAAGTGACCCAAAATCACCTCTCGTACTCATTTCTTTTGCACAACAAGGTCCGAGAAGCATTTCTAAACACTTTCTGAATGAAAAAAGTAAAAATTTACCAAAAAAATTTGTCACCCACTCCTCGGGGGTAGTTGGTCTTTTTAGGGTATTTTTCACCAATTTTTAGCCTTTTCCAAGTCAAATGAAGGTAAAAATGATATATTTTGAACAAATTTTTACTTTCTGGGGCCTACCGCATAAATAAACTCTGGTATGCATATGTTTTTTTGCATCCAGAGTCATTTTCGAGTGATTTGTGTCTCAGGTATCTGGGTGTGCGCATCTCAACCCCAAGCAACCAAGCCACTGCGCCCCCGAAGGGGGCGCAGGGGCTTGGTTGGTTAGAGATGCGCGCACTCACTTACCTTAAACATGATTCCGAGCAAGACTCTTGATCAAAAATGCATTTAGAGACTATTTTTGCCCAGCTCCAGCAAGAAAAATGTGATAAATCACCCAAAAGTGACCTTAAAAAACCCTAAAAAGACCATCTTTGCCTGAGGGGTGGGAGGCATTTTTTTTGACAAACTTTCAATTTTTTTATTCAGAAAGTGTTTAGAAATGCTTCTCAGACCTTGTTGTGCAGAACAAATGAGTTCGAGAGGTGATTTTGGGTCACTTTCAAAAAATCCGATTATGGGGGGGGGGGAACTATAAAAGTACCGTTTTATCAAATTTTAGCCAATCATGATCTGTCAAAGAGATTCCTGGCGATCGGCCGTGTGGGCGGCCTGATTTTCAGCGCCGTCTGACAAGTACGGGCCGTAAGACGGCGCATGCGTCAAAAGCTTCAGCCGGAATTTTTCATATCTCGGCGAAGAATTCAGAATTCTAAAAAACCACAAGTTTTACAAGATTTTAGGCAGGAGAGTTTGCCAGACGGAAAAAATGGCCCACAGTCTACCCAATTTTCAAAAATGCATCATAGCTTGTTTTTTCGCTTTTTTATTTAGTTACCCTATTTTCAACATAGGGTGACGGCTTATCGACCGGCGCGGGTCCAATGGTCAAAATTTTAACTTTTTAAGAAACGATCGGCAAAATCGGAATCTTTGCGATATTTCGAACTACTCCGACGAATCAGTTTTGGTAAAAAAAATTAAAATTGAACTAAAAAAGTGAAGAACTTTTAAGGTAATGGTTTATCGAGAGTCGACTGTATGAGGCATTTCTGAAAATTAGGTGTATTGTACAGTTCTTATCCTAAAATTTAAAAAAAAAGGTCAAGAACCTACGGGTAATGAGTAAAAGGCGTTGTTGACTCTTGACTATGGCAGATATTTGAATGTCTGAGTCGAAGGAATCTTCACCGTTTCCAGCTGTATTCTGCTCTTCCAATAGCCTGTGGTATTCTCTATAAATGTAATTTTTATAACAAATATTGCTATTCGGTCCGAATATACATAGGATCAAATGGACAACTGCCAAACTTGATGTCGCCTGAGTAAGACAGTCTTGAACCAGAAGGATTCTTGAGAGGGTATCCACTTCCGATTTTCAGTCTTGATACACATCCAGTAAAGTCTGCAAATATTGATGTTTTTATAAGTGTGTGGACAGTCTGTCTGCTTACTTCTATCCACAAAATTCCAGACATTTAGGTCGACGAAAAAGGAGAAATTGCCTTCCAGTAGCACACCTATTTCTTCATTCACCTTAAATGTGTTAAAAATTTTACATAGTTTTCGAAGCAAGTAAACAACACGCCATTTCCCCCCCCCCCATTCGGGTAGAAATTTGCCTTGGCATTCAAGCTAATTTTTATAGTTTTTTTGTTACGTTTTATTTGCTTTTTTACTAACAGTTTTATTCAAAAATTCGATTAAAAAATATGTACAGTTGACTTTCTCTGTAGTGAATCCCCGCCCTAGTGGCCGCTACCTATAGGGCCCACAAAAATTTTGGGTTGGTTGGTCCACAAGTAAATTACATATGTTAGAACCCCCGCCATAGTGGCCGCTTAAAGGGCCTGGCCACAATGGGATGTCGATGTCAGTGTCGAAGTGAAAGTGACGTCTAAATTTCGCGTTTTTCATAGAAAAATGGCAAATCTAAATATAGATGACCTACATCTACTTTTGGATTTTAGGTAAGGTCATCCATATTATATTTGGCATTTTTCCATGAAAAACGCGAGATCTAGACATCACTTTTACTTCGACATTGACATACCATTGTGGCCAGGACCTAAATAGTGGCCGCTCCTTTTTTTAGTAGCCACCACAAGTTGGACCGGACACTATAAGTAGCTCTCCCCATAACTGACCTACGACCGGGTACACATTATGACTGGGTACAACGACCGGGTACACTTTTTTGTAAAAGTTAAAAAAGTATGGTTAAACCACACGTTTGAGCCTACCCTTGCCTAAGCCTAAGTCTGAGTGCGCAAAATAATGGAAAAATCGAAAAAAAAATTAAAAAATTAACAGGAGGGACCAAGGCAAAATTTGGCACTGTACCCGGTTGCTGTACTCGGTCATAATGTGTACCCGGTCGTTGGTATACCCTCCCCATAGTCCCCGGTTTTTACTAATGCGAGCGTTTTGTTCAGAATTGCACGCTAAGCAAGATAGGAGAAAAAATTCTCTCAAAAAGTGCTCTTACCATGGAACCGGACAGTTTCGGGCTGTTTTCCGTAAGAACGGTTACTAACCCGAATAAATTTGTATTCATTTCAAAGCTCGTTAATTCTGCATCAGATGGTGTTTCGGCTGCGCAGAGATGTTCTCGTATAGAAAATACGATGAAATGACTGAGATAACCCGAAGCTGTCCGGTTTCATACAATCAACCCGTGAAGGTTCCATGGTAGGAGGACTTTTTGAGAGAATTTTTTTCCTATCTTGCTCAGCGTGAAATTCTGCAAAAGCATCATAGTAACGCCGGGAATTATATGGGCAAAAATATTTATCACCATTTCAATCACTGGCAAAAAATATTGCAAGAATTCCTTTTAAAATTTTCAATTATGAGCCCACCGTTAATTTGAATTCAGTTTTCGAGGCACAAAACTTGATGTCCTTCATTTTGTTGTCATTTAACGGGAATTTGTCGAATGTGACATTATGGTTGAAGAAAAAGCCGTCATACATGCCCACATTCAAATGTCCTGTAAAAAATATACTTGACAGTAAAAAAATTTGCGAGAAATGTCAATCCCCCTACCATTAGCATCAATGGACATGTTGTAAGAGGATTCAGCAAACAAAGCCTTCGACCTTATCAAGGACACATTTGCAGACTCACTGTAGATGTTCATTCTGTAGCAGGTAGAAGTCATCTGCGAGGGTGTTGCCAAGGGATGGATATTTGGGTGCCTAGAGGCACCCACATACCACTTCTGAAAATAAAATATTCAGTTTACGGAATTTTTTAATAGTGTAATTGAAAATGCAAGTTTTTCCATAATTTTTTTGAATACGCGCATTTTTGGAGTAGGGGTGTTTGTCCATCTTTTAGACATTTCTGGCATTCTGCCCTATGTTCTGTTTTAGTCCCCTAAACCTTATTTTTTTAACTCAGGCTTAGGCCTTACACGGTAAAGGCACGACCACCCCGTCACGTATCAAGGAACCTTATATACCGATAGATAGCCCTAACCGAGCTTGTTACTGAACCGCGATCCGAATTTCCTATGGAGCAGTCTTGGGCGAGATTTTTCACTTTGAAAGTTACAAAATATAGCAGTTAAAATATCATGAAAAATTACACCTTCAATCAATGTGTAGGTGTGGTGCAGCGGTATCGCTTGACACTATATACTTTGCATTGTAAGTTCGATCCCCATTTGAAGCATCTTCTTATTATGGATTTTTTCATTTTACATGAATTCATGTTTTTTTCACCGCGAGAACCTTTTTTAATTTTTTATTTAATACAAACAATGGAATTCTTTGATTATCCTGGAACTTATATAAGAGACACTATCAAAGGCATTTGGATAGCTTCTCTTCCGAATCCTCGTCTCCAAAATATTTTCGTAATAACGTGCAAAGAGTGACACTGAATTGAGAGATAATAATCACAATAGTTAATTCTTTACGAAAAGCTACCATTTCTCGCAGTAAAAATACATGAATTCATTTGAAATGGAAAAAAACCAAAAAAGGTGCTTCGAGTGGGGATCGAACCTACAATGCAAAGTATATAGTGTCAAGCGATAGAGCTGCGCCACACCTACACATTGATTGAAGGTGTAATTTTTCATGATATTTTAACTGCTATATTTTGTAACTTTCACAGTGGAAAATCTCGCCCAAGACTGCTCCATAGGAAATTTGGATCGCGGTTCAGTAACAAGCTCGGTTAGAGCTATCTTTTGGTATATAAGGTTCCTTGATACGTGACGGGGTGGTCGTGCTTTTACCATGTTAGGCTCAGGGTAGGCCAGCGCATGTTAGTCGACTAAAAAATGTGTTAAGAACTACAAAAGAAGGCCTAAGTGGCTAAACAGAACATTGGGCAGAACGCCGCAAATGTCCAAAACGGGGACAAGGCCTACGCACCGTTCTTTGTGTTAGATAAAGGAACTATGATTGGCACACATGATGTCTGGAAAAAAATTCGGAAAGAGGAGGGAATTCGAACGGCTAAAACAGCTTGTGAGGTTGTATTTCAAAAATTTTTGACTTTTTTCATCTTTTAGCGAGTCTTTGATTCTGACACCGGATCGTGTACAGCGTAGTCAATTTACTTTGAAAAGTGCTTTTAAAATATTAAATTTACTGTAGGATTTTAATTTCCGCTCAAGACAATAAACATTTGATTCTCAAAAAAATTTAAAATTGACCATTTGAATGTTTATTGTCGTAGCGGAATTTGAAATCTAATGGCTTCAACATTTTAAAGGGCCATTGCCGTCTACGACAACGATTGTCTCCCGACAATTAAAAAACCTTGAATATTTAATTTCTGTAAAAAATTTTCAACTTGGTTTCACAAGCTGTTTGGCCCGTTTAATTTTCTCCTATTTCCGATTTTTTTTGAGCCATCGTGTTGAGTGTGAAATACTGCAGAAACACGTATAGTTTGGCGAACTTGACTTTATGTCTGTGAATGATTGATCAACGAATTCTTTTTGCCAATTACACTTGCCGATTTCAGTTTCGCTGAAAATTTGACTGTTGCTTCAAAAACCTCTGCCAAAAAAGTTACCGAGAAATTTTTGTAAAAAATATTTTGTTCGGAGGTGAATTTCGCTCAAAATTCTTACCCTGTTCACACCTGTCTCCCGCAAAGGGTGTGTGAGTGCAGTTGCATTTGAAAGAGTCGTACATCTCCATGCACTCCCTCCATTCACACACTTCCTGCTGGAGCTGCAATAGCCGGTTTGGCCAACGCGCACACCCATGGGGTTGAGTTTGTTGACAGTTTGGCTCAGGGCTATTTCTTCGCCACACAAATACAAATTGCGGATCTGACCAGCATAACCAGTGCTGCTACGGCCTGTTCGAGAACCTAACAAAAAAAAATTATTTTTACAGTTGACAAAATTTCAATTTTGCTACCAATCATGTAAGTGAAGGTGGAAGGCAGCAGGAAAAAGGAGGAAATACTCTTTTCTCGTTTGTCCACCACCAACTTCATGGAGTGTTTGTCGATCTCCCAGTAGATGGTGTGCCATTTATTGTCGTTGATTGCCAGATCACTGACCAGTTCGTGACTTCTACCCGCATTTACTAGTTGACCAACCACTTTTCCTTCTGCAAATCTTTCAGTTAGCCGTAAAACTTCTAGTAAAGGGGAAAGCTATGTAGACTGGTAAATTAAACACTGGTGGCGCAGAGAATAAGCGTTGGTGTTTCATGGCCTAAAATGTTGCGCAGGTTCGACTCCACCTGGTGGCAAGCTAATTATTTTGGCTTCTTTCACCAGTTTTTCGGAATGATTCCACATTTTTAGAGCCAAATTCGGAATAAGCAACCCTAATAATGCCTGCAAATTAGAGACCGCATCTGGCCTTCGGGCGGGATTGACTGGATTTTCAACAAAAAAATTTCGGGATCGGGATTTTGGAAAATTAACGGGCGGGATTTCGGGACGGGATTTTCGGCCAAAATCAGAGCCGGCGGGACGGGATCCCGTCCCGATGCGGTCGCTACTGCAAATTGGTCAAACAATCCAAAATAAATAGCGTATCACCAGGAGGTGTCGAACCTGCGCTCCACTTTGGGCCCTAGGACACTAACGCTCATCAAAAACACTGCGCCACCGATGTCGCATTTCAAACCAAAACGGGCTTTCGATTAAAAATAAAAATATACTTAATCTGTTTTTGATATAAAGAATTGTGAAAACTGTACCTCTGACCAACAACTGGTACCACCTTTCTGCATTGGCTGACTCCCAAGTGAATATGGTCATTTGAGGGTGGGTGAACTTGACCTGCACATACATGTCGAACAGCGAACCACTAAAGCTCTGTGACCCAACCAAATGCTGGTTGCGGTCTATGAACGTGACTGCATCAAATACACCTGAGAGAGCGAAGGTTTTTTTTGATTCAACAAATTTTTAAATAAACTTACGTCTTTTAGAGCATCTTAGTGGACCAATAGAGATGTTGGCCAGAGATTGTAGACCAGTACCACCCACAAACAGATTTATGACAGGGAGTAGTTGGGTGTAGGTGTTCCAACCGTCATCTACACCATCTCGGCCAGAGTCACAGTTGCACATTCTGCAATAACAGGCATATAATTTATGGTTTTTGACATTTATTTTCTTAAACCTATAGACTATACTCTATGTTCGAGACTCCAATTTTCGATTCTTTTAATTTTCATTATTATTAATTTTGAACCAAATAATAATAATATTGTTCCTAGCAGGAATAAAGTACTTTAACAGTTTTTAAAAAGCTACTGAGGTAATATTGAAAAAATACGAGAACTTGTCAAGCTTCAATTATTAAGGCCAAGTTTTGACGCTACTCGTTTTTAACAACACCCACCAACGATCACTTTTTTAAATCCATTTTTCAAGTTTTTAATCCATTTTTCAAGCTTTTGTCAGTTCTGTTTGGACAGACTGGTCTCAAATACTGCAAGAATTCCGATTTTGCCGATCATTTCTCGAAAATCCAGATTTTATTCTCTAAAAAGCAAAAAACTCGATGAAAAACAGGTTTTTCGTCAAATCGAAATTCGTCAATACGCGTTTTTGCTTTTTCAGAGACAAAATTATGGATTTTTTGAAAAATGATCGGCGAAATCGGAATCCTTGCGATATTTGAGACAAGATTTTCAGAACAAAACTATCGAAAGTTTAAAAAAAAGGAAGTTAAAAAAGTGTAGGATCCTAGGTGGGATCGAACTTCCGACCTTACGTATTCGTTGTGTCCAGTTTCGTTATATCGAGCTTTAATTGTAAATCACATAGCTTTTTGGAGTTTTTGTAAGCCTTTATTCTTACTCACGCGGGACACGGGTCAAGTGCTCGGAAAGCCACGGGACACACACATTTTTAAATCCTGGCGACTATACCTACTTCATAGTTAACCATTTAATGCGCAGTGGTAGTGCCGTTATTAAAATTATTTATTACCTGTTGTTTTCACAAGTAGCATTGACTCCACAAGAACACATCCTTGAATACGGGGGTGCATCTGCCCATTGCAAACCGTGCTGTTCATTCCTAGTAGCATACCAAGTGGATGGTCTTCGCTCACTGCCATAAGTCATCAGTTTGGTGCCTCCTTTGCACTCAACCTCATGTATTGACGGCAGGCCTCGAAACCTTCCACAAATCTGTCCAGCTCCACGCCATGCACACCTTTGGCTGTCACAGGATTGTAGGAATACTCAAGCACTTTTTTGACTGCTCCAGGCTCTGTCAGACCAGCCACTTGGATGCCTTCTGAAGGCAGATCATGGAGTAGAAGGGTCACTTCCAAACCTATTTCATCTTTTTCTAGGTCTTCTTGGTCTGAAGTAGGTGGACTTGGAGAAATGGCAGTAGTAGGCGGAGTAGCCGCCAGACAGACTACTTCGAATGGATGTAGGGGTCCACCTCCGTCCAGGTCGATGGTCACATTTTCGCCTTCGAAGTGACCTGATAGGGGAGAGCTCCTGGTGCGAGGTCGTCGACGCAGCCGATGGTCTTCACATGATCGAGGCAGCAGAGCTACAATAAATATTGAAGGTAAGCATTTCAGTGTGCAGAACCAAACACACTGGACTGTATTAGAAAAATTTGAGGATAGTTTTTTGGCCACTCGCTTTGGCCATTTAAGGGCCATTTTTTAAATTCAGGCCTTCTTTAAATTTTGATTTTTTGCAGCTTAAGACAAACGCTTGAAACGGCTTGGCCTGACCTGCGCCCAAGACTTCGCCTTAGTTTAAAAAATTCATAAATGCACAAAACAATCAAAAAATTATAAATGCGCGAATTCAAACAAAAGGACACAAAAGTGGCCAAACGCCTAAAATGGCCAATACAGTCAACCACTGATTTAACGTATCTCACCCCAAAAGTTTGCTCCCGCCTAGGCTCCAACACTTTTTCAGCTCGATTTTTGAAGGTTTTTTTATTTCTGATTAGCAAGTTTGGTGCGAAAAAATTGCAAGGATTATAGTGTTGCCGGTCATTTTTAAATAATTTTCTTTGGTAAAAGGATCCGCGACCTTCAATTTAACGGCACCTATTTTTTTTAATAGAGGGTTGTTAAACGGTTTTTTTGAGGAAAGGTCTTAGGATTTTGAAAAAAAGGTACCGAAATATTCGGCACTAAAGTATTACAACAGAATTAGCAAAAACTTGGCAAAAAATGTCTGACCCTAAACAGGAAAGAACTTTTTGATGGGGCGTTAAATCGGAAGTTGACTGTAGGTTGAAAAATTCAAATTTTTTAAGTTTTTTAACATTTGACAAAATCTCAGAACAGCCAGCTAATTTTCTTGTTAAATATTGTTGGACATGGCGAAAAAAAGCTTACATGTATGACAGAAAGTGCCAGAATAATGTTTTTGGCAGCTACACCTGAAAGAATCTAATTCTGACTGGATGCATTGACCGCCATTTTCACAGGGATTTGGAAGGCACCTAAAATTAAAGCTTAAAATTTAGTTTCTATAAATTTTTAGCTATTACTTTTCCACAAATGAGCACTTGTCCTTGAGTATCTCTCCACTGACCACAAGGGCAGACTTAAGGTCGACTGTGGTTGAGCGGTAGCAGCCGACGGCAGCTAGTCGGAATGAGGTCATCTTTAGCCCTATTTTTCTGACTAGCGACCCTTCTAGCCAAAGAACTGTGACCCCATCGACGTCTACATCCAGTCGGCCACCTCGAAGTTTAATGGAGAAGGAATGCCAGGCTCCATCAGCCACGCTGATCACTAAATTATATATTTTATTTCGTTTTTTTAACAAAGTCTTTTGACACTAGAGTAACCGCTTGTTTAATTTATTGTGTTTTATTTCGATTTTCGACGATAGTGAAATAAATTAAAAAAAAATAATCTTTGGGGGTCATCTGCCCCTTTGAACAATCGAGTTCTAGTTTCTGCGCATGCAACTAAAATTCTGACCACTAATTTGTGTCGATTTGCTCGAAAAATTGCTCTCTAAGTTTGGGGAGGAGAAGAATGGGCCATTTCAAATTGTGCCCATTCGATTTGGCCCCTTTTCAAATTGGGACAATGTAAATAGGGCCAATTTCAAAATGGGCCACGATTTTGAATCAAAGAACAGCTAAAAAATTGCCTATAAGTTGGCCCAATTTGCATTGGCCCAATTTGAAAAGGCCCAATTTGAATGAAGCCCAAATTGAATGGGCCGATTTGAAATGGCCCATTCTTCTCTTCCCGCTATGAAACTAGCTTTGAATTCCATGTAGAAATTTCGAATTCCCACGGAGACAACAATCTTTTAAACTTAAAAAAATTCGGAAAAATTCAGTTT
Organism: Ditylenchus dipsaci; assembly: GCA_004194705.1. Classification (NCBI taxonomy): domain Eukaryota; kingdom Metazoa; phylum Nematoda; class Chromadorea; order Rhabditida; family Anguinidae; genus Ditylenchus; species Ditylenchus dipsaci. The sequence goes on along the minus strand of SADC01001240.1, from coordinate 41,727 downwards.
TCGAAGGATTTTTGTCTCAGTGGGAATTCGAAATTTTGCCACAAATTTAAACTAAAAGAGCAGTTTTTCAAGCAAGTCGACCATGCTTAACACGAATTCAGTATCAGAATTTAAGGTTTCTGCTCTAATTTGGCATGCGCTGAAATTAGGTATTTGCTGGTTCAGAATGGCAGCTGACCTTGTTATTTACCTTTTTAAATTTTTGTCCGTCGTTTTCAGCCTAAAATTTCGAGTACTACACAACACATAGAAAAAGCCGCTGTTTTAGTGTTGAAGCTATGATAAACGTTTAAAATTTTACAAAAATTGAAAGTCAAAAAAATATTTTTCTTAATCCACTAACTTGGCATGGATGTTTGCCGGATCTGTTTGTTCTCAGCTTCCAGCACCAAAGACATGGTATCGTCGACCAGTATCTCCAGCAGGGTTTGATTCAAACCATTCAAAATGCTTAGCAACGAAGCTGCTTTAGGTAGCAACCTGAACTCGAGAGTAAAAGGCAGGAAGGAGTAGGCTAGCTGGACACTTCCACTCTTAATGGTCAGGGTTTGTGGTCGAGGCATCTAAATTAACAAATATTATTAGTTTTGCATGAAATTTCTGGTTTGAAGGGTTACATGGCATTCCTGATGAGTCTCCATAGGAGCATAGGCCAGCAGGTTGACGTTGTTCAATAGAATTCTGGACAGACAGCCATGGTAGGTGGTTTGGATATCGGAGCTGTACTGATCTTCTGGTCGACCACCTATTTCTAGCTGAAAAAGACGTAAGCTTGACAAATTTTTTCTGGGTGCTATATTTGACCCAGCGATTTCGGCCATCTCAACCATGGTCAATTGTATTTTAGGAAAAAGGTTCCAAGCCCAAAGTGCCTTTAACCTTATTTATGTCTTTTTCAAGTTTGAGATTTTGCCAGAAAATGGTTAGTACCATTTCTCTAAAAGAGACAAATACTACCTGTTTCAGAATGCTTTGGATGCTTACTACAGTCAAACCTCGATAAACAGGCACCCCAAAAAATTCGTTCCCCAGCTGGGTCCGATACTTTTTTTAGCTCGATTTTCAAAGCTTTTTTCAAATTCTGTTTTGACAGTCTGGTTCCAAATATCGCAAGGACTTCGATTTTGCCGATTCTTTTTCAGAATCCAAAAACTTTTTTCTCTGAAAAAGCAAAACCTCGATAAACGGGCACTCATTTCAGAAATTGGGTGCCCCTTCATCAAGGTTTTGCTTTTTTAGAAAAAAAAGTTTTTGGATTCTGAAAAACTATAGGTAAAACCTGGGGACTGTTATATGTGTTGGTACCAACTATTTAGGACCATATTGTCAAAACAGAATTTAAAAAAGCTTTGAAAATCGAGCTAAACAAGTGTCGGGCCCAGCTGGGGAACGAACTTTTGGGGGTGCCCGTTTATCGAGGTTTGACTGTATAAACAAAGCAAAAAAGGTAAAAAGCTAGGTGTTAATGCACGGCATAGGCATCAAAAAATTTAAAGAAGACAGAAATGGAATTCATCTGACGAAACAAAACCCAGGGTGATCGTTAAATCAAGACTTGTCTGTATACAATTTTTTGTAAAATTAGGCCTGTCTTTTTGTATATGAGAATTCCAGTTACAGAATGATCATAAAATTGAGATAAAAAACAAAATTGGAAAAGTCTTTTTTCGAGAAAAACGCACCAACTTTACCTATTCTGTTTACCTTTTGTCTCTTCTAGGGAAGGTAATTAAGAAATTTTATACGGTTCCAGTAGCATTGTTAAAACCCTCTATTCGGAGCGGCAAAATTGCGCGCCAACTTTTTCTTTCAGTTAAAAAAGCAAATTTCAAATAATTTTTTCAAGAGTGATGATACCATCAGGTAGCCCTAAGATTTTAGTTTCTTAAAAAAGGTCATTTGTTGAAACACGCTTGCGAAATATGGCATAAAAAACTAAAAGTATGAAACAAATCCGAAAATGATCGCTCTCTCTGATTTGTTTCATACTTCTAGCTTTTTGTGCCATATTTTAAGAGCATGTTTTCACAAATGATACCTCATAAGAAACTAGAATTTTAGGGCTACCTGATAGATTTATCACTTTTCAAAAAATTGTTTAAATTATTGCCTCTTTGACTAAAAGAAAAAAGGTGGTGCTCGATTTCCTGGCGCACAATTTTCGCCTCTCCATCTTTTACCGACGAAATGCCTTTTTGTTTCATTTACCTGATAATTAAAGTCAAGTTTCCTGTACAATCCTGATGGAGTTGTTGAGTTGACAAGCACTCCGTCAACAAACAATTGGACTGAGTCAAACTGATGATTCCACCTGAGTTCATGCCATTCTCCATCATTCAAAGCTTTGCCTCCAGAGATTGAGCTTCTGGACAGAGAGCCAAAGTCAAACATGGTCTCTGCTCTGCCATCTACAATATCAAAAATAGTGATTTTTTACTTTTAAAAAAGTTGAAAAAAGTATACTAGAAAGTTGGGCCACCAACATGTCTCCCTGGTCAGCCATGGAAAAGAAAAATATTCCATTTTGGAAAGTTCTGAAGTTCACCACTAGTTCATTTTCATACATGGACACAAGCCTGGCTTGGTGGGTGTCGACTACAAAAGGCTGGGCGTCTAGGTAGATAGGTTGAAATCCTGTAAAAATGCTCACGCTTAAATCGTTAAATCGCATAGATGCACATTTTTTGATAAAGCTTGATTTTTTCTGCATTTCGTCAATGACTCAAAAGTAAAATTCTGACCACCCTTTGTTTTGTTTTCATATTTTGCTGCTTAGCACTTTTTGATGAAAAAAATCTAACTGCATTCTGGATGGTTCATCCTTGACAAAGGTTTTAGCGAAAAAGAATGTGGAAAAATATGCCTTGGTCCCTGTTGTTGTTTTAAGACTTATTTCAAAAATACTAGCCCTATCCTTCGATGGGAGTTTTTTTTTGGCATTTGCACACTTGGGGAAAAGAAAGAAGAAGAAAGAAATTTCAAAAAAAGAAATTTCGACGCTACTAGTTTATACCCCACCCAAAAAGCCTACTCGGTTTTACCCCTCCCAATAATTTTTAGGGGTATCTAAAACCATAATTTTTAATATAAAATAGCCGGTATAAGTAATGGCTTGGCCCTGAGCCTAAGCCTAAGGGCCAAAGCCTAAGCCAAAGCCTAAGCCAAAGCCTAAGGGCTAAGCCTAATTCCGAAGCCTAAAAATTATTGGGAGGGGTGAAACCGAGTAGCTGTTTTTGGGAGGGGTATAAACGAGTAGCGTCGAAATTTCTTTTCCCTTTTTCTGTTAACTGTGAATCAAGGCAAATAGTCAAATCTTGGTAACAAACTTTTTTTTATTTTTAGTAAGAAAGACGTTAAGAAAAAACTTTTTCTTTATCGTTTTTAGCGTATAAGAGTTACTTAAAATACGTTTAAACACTATTCATAGTTAACACAAGAAGAGCCCCCCAAGTGCACAAGTACCTTTTTGTAATGCTTTATCCGCCCGTGTGGTTTTTGTGATTTCTTAGGCTTATGCAGTCTTTGGCCAGCGTATGTTAGGACAGACTCGCAAATAATCAAACATATTCTAGCCTTAAAAATGGGAAGGAGTGGAATGTGCCATTTTAGTTTGTGCCAATTCAAATTGTGCCTTTTCAGTTTGAGCAAATTCAGTTTGTGCCTCTGCAGTTTGTGCCAATTTCAAATTGTGCCGGTTCAAATGGTGCCAAATACACTTTGTGCCAAGACTTTGGGTGATTTTTCCCTAACTATTTGAACCAAGGCAAATTCCCACCTCCATTAAAGTATACGGTCAAAATACTCAAATGCTTGAAACTTCGAATCGATCAAGCACTTTAACTTGTTTTTAACCAAGTAGTATAACTTACTATAAGGACAGGCAGTTATCACAATCACAGGAGAAATTTCTTCTTGAGCATCACTTTCGAACACAGACACTATTTTTACAGCTGAAGTCAGCAGGTTGACATTCTGCCACTCCAAATTGGCTGAGGAAATGGAGGAATATATCACCTGAAACACACATTGCTAGACATAACTATAACAAGTAGCTATATACCAGAGTCTCTCCATTCTGTCGCCTGACCAAAGGCTGGTTTACTTGTGTATTGTACAGGGCAGCCTCATCCTCAGCAGTCTGGACATAAAAGGCACCTAGAGGCGCAACCACTGCTATCCTCTGGATCACATGCAAGGTCCTGAGGTCAGCTATGTGGTTGGTGTACTGTTGGTCAAAGCAGTCCTGACTTGCTGAAATCACATTTTTTCAGTTATTTAATTAAAATTAATATTTTTTAGATTTTTCGGTAAAATCTGTTTATACAGTCTGATAGCTCCTATTTGGTTGGCCATCAAAGACCCTTAGGTACAACCCCTCCCATTTTTTTTAAAGTGACCCAAATCACATACTAAACGGTTTTTTGCTCGAAAAGTTTAAAAAAAAAGAGATTAAAAAATGTCCTTATTTAAAAGTTTCGTCTTTATTTTGGATCCTCAAATCTTACTTTTTTTTCAAATTTCATGTCAAGATTTTATTTTTTTATACTACAAAAGAGCAATAAGCACTGCCTAAAATACAGTCGGACCTGGATACAACATCGCGCAAGGACCGACCCTAGCGTGGTGTTGTATCGAAGTAGCGCTGTATCGAGGGTTGACTTGACTTAAATTTAGTCAAAGCTGACTAAATCGGTCCATTTTCGGGTAATGTTATATCGGGTGGTGTTACCGTATTTTCTCTATTGAATGCCACCTCTCTAATAAATGCCCCCCTCTCAATGACCTACATTTCAGCCCAGAAAAATAATTTTGCAAATCTGTTTTTTGCGTTTTCTTAGTTAGCACGAGTTTACCTGATTCCACTTTTCAGATTTTGGTTGAGCACCCAAAAATCTAAAAATCGACCCAATTTTTTCCAACTTTTTTAGTTTTGAACAATAGAGAAAAAACGGTACATCAGTTAGGTGTCGTATCCAGGTTAGGCACGAGATCTCAACAGATTTGATTTACAGTCGCATACTGGCTGTCCAATGAGACCAACTCTAATTTATAATATTTATAAAAATTTATAAAAAAAATATTTATCTCATATTTGTAAAAGTTTGATATAAATTATTTGGTGATAATTTAAACGATTTTTGAATATGTTTTGATATTTTCAATCAGCACTTACCACATAGTTTAAAAAAAGCAGCAAAGAAATAAATACACTCCCATTTTTTCCTTCTAATGAAAAATTGTTATAGAACATGCTTGTTTATTTACATAAACAAAGGGAATAAATAATTTAGCGATGCAGCTACATCTGAAAGTTAAAAACATTTTTTTATCTTGATTTTTTAACATTTCATATTGAAAAAAATGAAAAGAATGATGAAAAATAAAAATACCGTATTTCCTCTAATTTCTCCACTCCCTCTAATTACTCCGCCCCCCCCTAACTTCAGGTGGTCTGAAATTTCTGTTTTCATTTACTGTTTGAGCTGTGTAAAAAGTGCCTGAGAGGGATTTTGAAAATCTAACAGGCACTTTTTACACAGCTCAAACAGTAAATGAAAACAGAAATTTCAGACCACCTGAAGTTTGAAAAAATTGCATGCCTCTAATTACTCCCCGCGGGAGAAATTAGAGGAAATACGGTAAATTAATGAAATAATTATGGCAAAATTTTTGTCAAAGAAATATTTGCAATGTTGTGTAACTGAACGAGAAAACTGACCAAGTGTTTTTTTTATCGGCATACGGACGTTTAGCGGGTATTCGCTACTAGGGTCGAATTTTTTTATTTTTTAACGGAAAAAACTATAAAATGAATATTCTGACAAATAAACAAAAAGTACCGTATTTCCTCTAATTAGCCCACCGGTGGGTTCTTTTTTTAATCACTCGAAAATCGGAAAAATTTGAAATCGATCTCAAGTTTTTCTGTTGAAAATTACAAATCTGATAGCTATATCGGTAGAGCTCGCGGGAACTAAGAATACGCAATAAACAGCTTGCAAAATATTCACCCTGTTCCGAGATACAGACCCTCAAAGTCGAGGGGGTGGGTTTATTAGAGGAGGTGGGCTAATTAGAGGAAATACGGTATTGAACAAAATATTGAATTATAATTATAAATTAAACAAACAAGTTATTAACAAGTATGACTAAACCGTGAATATAAAAAGGCCAAATTATAATTATAGGTTTTTGAAAAAAATTTAAAAGACAAATAATTTTTTCTTAAACTGTTAAATAAGCTGTGAAAAACGGGTTCTATATATGTTGGATGGCCACCGAAAAAATATGCCTTGGTCCCCCCTGTTGATTTTTTACCAAAAGAAATTCTTCCAATAATTTTGAAAGGGTAGTCTTGTAAATATGAATTTCAACAAAAAAAAGTATTTCAATTATTTTATTAACAGCACGAAAAAATTTTTTTTAGAAAAATTAGCTTGGGGGACCAAACCAAATATTGAATTTTTCGCAAACAAAACACAACAGGGGGTACCAAGGCATATTTTTGTTCGGAAGCCACAACAACACATATAGAACCAAAAGTTAAAATAATTGTGGCAGCAAAGAGCTTGAGAAAAATACATAAAGCTACATATTCTTTTATAATAATTTTCATTACAATTGAAATTTCTCAAAAGCAACCATCAATATACTAAATCAAATGGACCATTTCACGGGTCCTTAAGCCCATCACCAAAACAGGATGGAAGAAGAACAGTGAGAAATGGATATGCTCCTCCTGCTCTTTCCCCCAAAAAGGACACTTTTGCAGGGAGGGGGCAAGGCAGGAAGTGACAATAGTGCACAAGCAGAACAGCAGGCAGACACACACAGCCGGTCCACTTGCCTCATTTACTGGCTAAAAGAGGTCTTTAGAGGGGCAGCTAAATGAGGAGGAGGGGGCAGCTCTTCCGTAAGCCCCTCGTTTTTGCTAAAGCCAGACAATACACTGCTGGCGATGGGGGCTAGGTGCGCAGGGTGAGAAGTAGTAGGGTAAAGGAGGCAAGCCAAACACAGCTACAAGATTTATGGGTGAAGAGGCAAACACACTCTTAGCTAATGCTTCCCTATTTTTTTGGGTAGGGACAGAGGGCGGCTTTTTTTCTTACTTTTGCAAGAGATGTGCCAAAAATATGTTGTTGGAAAGAAAGCAGAAAAAAGGTTTTTTGGACCAGAAAAATAAGAGTGAAAATTGAGTAATAGGCGAGCAATACAGGGTAGAAAATAAATTTTGGAGAATTGTTTTTGCTCATAACTTTTTTTAGGTTGTATTTTCAGAAATATTATTTTGTACATCAGTTTAGATTGCATTTAGAATTTTTTCGATGTCCTATTTGAAAATTGGAAATTTCGGATTTTAGTCCTCCTGTAGTCAATGGTAAACTCTTGAAATTTATATGACCTAAACCACATGAAGGACCAAGGAAAATAAATTTGAAATTTTTTATAGCAAGCTAAATCTATATGTGAGAACATTTTTTGCAGATGCAGGGTAAAAAGTGGCCCTATCCGCAAATAAGAGTTTTTTTTGCCCTGGTCCCTTGTTGTTGCTTTTAGTTATTTTTCATGCTTAGGCAAGGGTAGGCATATGTTAGGACGGACAGCAGCCCAAGTGCATGCACCCCTCTAAAGAGTATTTTTCTCTAAGCCGACTTTTTTTTCATTTTTACCTACTTCACACCTTTTGCACTGACAATACCAAAAGTATTAGGCCGCTTCGCGTCTATAGACCAGCACACATTGCAATAGATTGGGTTGAAAAAAATTTAAGGGAACCGAAAAAGGTAGGCTTAGAGAAAAATACTCTTTGGAGGGGGCGGATATTTGCACTTTTACGGTTAGGACGCACTCAAATATTAAGCTGAAATAGGTTTGAGACCGTCCTAAAATACGCTGGCGTCCCTTGCCTAAGCCTAAAAAATCACAAAAAAAAAGAAACGAATATTCGAGATAAGGGCTAAAAGTCCTCTTCTAGTATTATAGAGCCAAAAAAGCCATGAAAAAATGTTTCAAAATTTTTGCCACACCCTGTAAACGTAAAGGTAGCAAAGAAATAGATGGCAATGCTATATTTATTAAAAAGAACACGGGTTTATGTGATGATATTAAGGGTTTTGAAACAGGTTCAGTAACTTTTTTTTGAATTTGATAAAAAAGTAATTTGAAGGTTTCTATGAAAATTTTTTTAGACTAAAAACTGGGAAGGAAAAAAGACATATTTACTCACTTGTAGGGTTGTCGATTCGATTAATCGAAATCGATTAATCGCACTCATTAATCGAAAAATTTCGATTATCGATTCGATTCGATTAATCGAAAATTTCGATTATCGATTCGATTCGATTAATCGAAATTTCGATTATCGATTCGATTCCATTATTAATGGAATCTTCTGCGGTCTTAAGGTAGCCTTTTATATCACACGGAGAATGTGTACACATGGAAAAGCCAAAGTCTGAAGTAATTGCTGAAAAGAAAAGTCTGAAATAATTTCCAGAAAACACAAGCCTAAAGTAATTTTTGAAAGCCAAAAAAGTCTTAAGTAATTTTTTGGAAGCCAAAGTCCGAAATGATATGTAAGACACGAGTGTTTACATATGTCTAGGCATGTCTAGGACCATTTCATGATTAAAATAGAGGGTTTTCGAAAACTGGCTTGTAATGAGAAAATCCAAAATGCTCTGGTAAATTGAAATCACTCAGATACAAGTTTGCGAGCAATAGATAGCCCTGATTACGCCCTCTGTTCTGGTATATTACACATCTAAGTCCTTCTTTAATTTAAGCGAGTACCGCCGATTTTACGCACAAATTCCAGGTGGTTAAGAGTAGGTGAAAGTGACCTATTTTTAGGAGCTATTTCACCCGTTCCACTCACACCTTTTCACGAAAATTTCGTGCGCCATCGTGCTCAGCGTGAAAAGTTAGGGTTATACACCAGAAAGTTACAGTCGGCCTTTTGCGTGTTAAGAGGATCAAAAATTTTCGGGTTTTTCGATTCGATTTATTGAAAATTTCGATTATCGATTCGATTAATCGAAAATTTCGATTTTCGATTATCGATTCGATTCAATTAATCGAAAATTTCGATTATCGATTATCGATTCGATTCGATTAATCGAAAATTTCGATGCATCGACAACCCTACTCACTTGTGTGAGAAAATTAGTTAAAGAGTGGATATAGAAGAAATTTCACGTGTGGTTCACAGGCTTTACAAATTTTAATAATAATTTAAAAAATGCAGGCTTTAGCGCTGACTCCGGTCCATTTTTCGCCTTGGTCGCAAAGCCAAGGCGAAAAAAAAATAAAAAAAGCACAAGGGACCAGGGCAAATAATGGACCGGCTTCGAGGACTAAATTAAGATTTTCAAATCCATAAATTTGTGTTTACTCGATCGACAACACCCATAGGCGTACCCAGGATTTTCTGACGGGGGGATATGGGCTAAATAGGCTAAAAATACTGGCAGGAAGGGGGGGGGGTTCTAAAAAGGCAAAAAAAGCTGAATAAAGCTAAAAAAACTAAAAAAGAGTTCTAAAATTTTGACGACGAGGGGGGGGGGCTATAGCCCGGCTAAACACCCCGCCTGGGTAAGTTTATGATAGCACCCAAGTGGGATTTTACGCAGTGATTTTCCAAACATTTCTAATAAAGATAGTAAGTGAACCAGTAAATCGGCGGGTTCAGGTTGGGAATCCAACAATCTAAAATCGTCTTCGTTCAAGTAATTATGCTCTTTATTCTACTACTTTCACTACTACTATTAATGCCTGGCCTTGAGAAGCAGGAGGAGGAGCAGAAGGACTAATCCACAGAGCATGGTGATTACCTGTAGCAGCAAACCTTTGTTTCCACTATTTTGTGTGGGAGTAGTATTGGCAGTGGTGTGGTCTAGAACTAACCACCCTGTGCCCCTTACTGCTACCACTGACCATTCCTATCCCCACCAGCCAGCTTGCATTTGTAAACAAGCGAATTAAGTGTGGTCGGAAGGGATAATAATAGTAATATGTGAAATGAGGGAGGAGGATCCCTCGTTAAATCCCCTCCCCTCTTCTCACTGCTAAAGAGTTGTCCTTTGCCTCATCCTCCACCAAGCTTTTCTTTTACATACCACCCGCATCTTCTGCCAGCAGCCCTCAAAAGTAAACAAATATTGGCGGTGGTCAACAACATCACCAGCAACAAATATTAATAAGAAGACAACAAAATAAAATTGCTCCTGATAAATAAAAGTTGATCTAACTTTTTTTATTTTGGATCAAGGCTTTTACAAGGCTTGAAAAAGCCTTGTAACTGGGTTAAGTTGAAAAAACCGGGCACTTTTTATACAAAAATCTTAACACTATCCTATATTGGGCACCGATTTTTGAGCTTGATCCACCCCCGTTGTTTTTTTTTCAAAAATTTTGTTTTCTCCAAAAGTCTTAGAAACTATTTATTTGCACTGAGCGAATTACCATCTATTTCATAGCTCATCTCACTGACTAAAAAATGAGTAAAAACGTGCCTGAGAACAGTTCACAAAAAGTGAAAAACACGGTTTCAAATCGCGAGAGAAAATGGAGCTGTTAGAGTAAAGAGTGAAATGTGAGACTTTTACAAAATAGTTTAAAACTAACCAAAATAGCAAATTCTGGGCAGTTTTGTACGAAATGATATTATTGTGTAATTCAAAATCGCATTTTCTTTTGTTGCGAAAAATTCGAGATGAATTTCAATAATAAGCTGATTTTTCAATAAAATACTTCCAAATATCTTTTCTATGCTTGGCCAAAAGACCCAATTTATGCATGAAAAAATAGATTCTTGGCTGCAAAACGGTATATGGACCACATAATATTCAAATAAATAACTTAATTTTTTTCACATAATGACGTTTTTTCGTCATCCTGTAAATTGGAAGTAGTATTCCGACAAAAACTTTCCATTACAAAATACCTGGAAAATAAGTTGGTTGAGAAAATTGGTGACTAGTTCTAATATAATATAACAGATCGATTATACAACAGCCCAAATGTCCATGTAATCCATAATTTAAAGGCTTGAGAGAACAGATGTGTGGCCATTCCCACTTATGTGCCCCTCCTTTTAGTGGAAATGCCCTTCTTGATTGCTGGTCATCTTTGGGTGGGAGAGGAGAGGATCCAAAATTGGAGTGAAAGGCTCTCATAACACACTCATGCATAAATGGAGCAAGATAATCAGGTTATGCACAATTAGGACTACTGACCGCTAGAAAATTATGTCTCGTTCGCCGAAAATTTTCCAATTGTTATTTCAAATTTTTGTCAAATTAGTGATAGATCGTTTGTGAAAAAAAATTATTGAGAATTTTTCGTTAGTGTCATTTTGCTGTCATTTTAACCTATTTGACGCGCCGTGGGGTGTTAATGCATATAGAGCCAATTTTTTTCTATCCAATTTTATTTGATTATCTTTCAAAGAGGGAGAAAAGCTATCTAGAGTTGAAAAAGAGGAGCCGGAGTACGGTATAAGAACTCCCCCAAAACCCGGTTTTAACCACTTTTTCGTGTGTTTCAGCGTGTGTTTTTTATTTTTTAGGTGGCGGAAGACCATTTCCGGAAAAAAAAATATTTTTTCAATTTTCACTTTTTGCCTTGGGGGACCAAGGTAAACCACCTTGTATTAAGGTATTCTACCCCGTTTTGGTCACTGGAGCTGGGCAAAAAGAGTCTTTTATACATGTATGATCAAGAGTCTTGCTCGGAATTATGTCTAAGGTAAGTTTGTGCGCGCATCTCTAACCAACCAAGGGGGCTTGGGGTTGAGATGCGCACACACCCACATACCTGAGACATAAATCACTCGAAAGTGACTCTGGATGCAAAAAAATGTATGCATACCAGAGTTTCTTTATGCGGTAGGCCCCAGTTAACAAAACTATGTTCGAACACTTTTTTTAAGGTATCTGGATACCCTTTTAGGATGGCTTACCTTGGTCCCCAAGGAAAAAATCAAAATTTTCAAAAAAATATTTTTTTCCGGAATAGTTTTCCGCCACCTAAAAACATGTTTTCTGTACGTTAAAGATGCTAAAACACACGAAAAAGTGGTTAAAACCGGTTTTCAGGAGGAGTTCTTATACCGTATTTAAGCTAAAAGAGGCTTTGGTTGCGCAGTGGATAAGCGTTTGTGTTTCAAGTCTTAAAATTATGCACAGGCTCTTTTTATCCCACGTGGTGGCGCGCTATTTATTTTGCACTGTTTAACCGGTATCTAGGGGGTTAATCGGATTGCTGATTCATAATCTGGCCTAAAAAGTCGAATTACTTTTACACATTGGTCAAACAAGCCAAAATAAATAGCGTGCTACCAGGTGGGGCCGAACCTTCGCACGATTTTTGACAAAAAAAAAATACAAATGGGGGGGGGGGGATGTGGGTTTGGTGTGCGCATTGTGTAAATTTTTGTAAATCATGTTTAAACGACTTCTAAGTAATTTTTATGTGTTTAAAACGATAAAAAAACTATTTTCTAACAATTTTTCAACATAACAAATCGGTTTTTTGAAGAATAAAAAATTGCCCACTATTTGACTTTTTGCCTTGGGGGACCAAGGCAAATCAAGTTTCTGGTCAAATTTTAGTCAACATTTTTTTTCAAAAACTGGTTTTTTATGTGGAAGAGTGTTAGAAAACAGCTTTTTTATTGTTGAAGTGAACAAGTACCCAAATGCTTACCCATTAGGCTAGGCTATTTTTAAAACCTGAGTAGCTTTTCCTCCTCCTTCAAAAAGAGGGTGTATCTACTGTCCGTATCTGCTCCCGCATGGAAATCGTTCAAATTCAAATCACATTTATAGGTTGCAGGTTCGAATCCCTGAAATAAAGATGTAAACTTTATTTTTGTCACATTTTTTCTGTGATTGAGCTGAATTCAGGCTAAAAGATGGTAAAATCGGTTGCTAACATTTCCAGGATTTCTTATTGGTCAACAATTGTCTTTACACCCAGAGGGATTCAAACCAGCAACCTCTAAATGTAGATTGATTTGAAATTCGACAATTTCCATGCGGGACCAGACACTCAAAGGAGATACTCCCCTCCTTTCAATTCGCATACAATCAATACTTAAAATAACCGCTAAAATCTAGCAAACATTTTGAGCACACAGGCATGCATGTTTAAAGCATAAATTTAAAAAAATTTCAAATAATTTCACTTCATCAAATTATAAAAGTAGCTCAGGTCGAAAGACCCAGAACTGCTAGCTGTATCAGGAGCTGAAGGTCCAGCAGTATCTGATTTACAATGATTGTCTTTTGCAGGAACTGATTCAGCAAGCACTTTTCGCATCAAATGCATTTCTATTATTGTTCTACGAATTCTGTGTGTTTCAGTTTCAACTTTTATAAAACCGCATTTCTGGTAAAGTTCTATAGCAGCTTTTCTTGCAGAATTCACTTTTAGTTCAATATACATTTGTTTGCCACTTCTTTTTTGATCCATCTCTTTCAAGAATTCTTCCATCAGTCTGCGCCCAATGCCTTTGTGTCGCAGTGGTTTATAAACATAAAATAATTCTATAATTTCTGTAGAAATCATTTCTTCTGTGCCAATTTCTAATTCTTTATTGGGCGTTGGCTTAGGCGTATGTGATAAAAAGCCGACCAAGTTATCTGACTTTTTTCTTGAAACAAATGAAATCTTCTCTTCAAAGCATCCAATCCCATTTGTATTTTGCTGAAAAATTTGATGGTCTTTATCGTAATCTTCTTTTTATCAGCCCGTTCAGCATGGCATTAATTTTTGGTGATCACCGTGAGCAACTTCCGTAAGCTTCTTTATTTGACAGTCAAATGTTGCTGAGGGAGCAAATACTGAATAGAATACAAAAATATTTGAAAAAGCAATAGTAGACCACTTCATTTTGCTCAGAATTTTTTTTCTACTATAAAGATTTAGATTATATCATATTTAAAGGGCATGCTCATCGCCAATAGAAATATTTTGAAAGGCGGGAACCAACGAATTTCAAATTTGTTGAGAACACTTTTGTGATAAGTAATAAAAAACCGACTCTACTTGTTAATACAAAAAAATTATTTTGAAATACAAATTTGTTGTGTATTTCCTCGGCTATAAGTAGTCATAAACATTTTCATAGATAAAAGCATCGGTGGCCTAATGGTGACAGTATATGAAGTGCACCGCATTTGACCCATCACTGCTCGGTTTTAACACACCCCCCTCGCCGCAATAATTTTTCAGGTACCCTAAAACCATATTTTTTTAAATGCTGAAATTAGTACGGGCTTACCTTAGCCTAAGGCTAAGGCCCAAAGCTTAGCATCGGATGCTCAGCGATTAATTGGTGGCGTACTGTAAAAGTCGGTGGTCGGTTCTATTTCGTTTCGATTTTTTTCCGCGTATTTTTGTAGAGCGTCCCAAGTTCCTGATAAATCTGGCTCCCCAGCTCTGAAGGTCCACAATACCTGGTACAAGGGTCAATCAAAGTTCTAAAAACACCTTGATACATATCATGGTTTCTATTGCTGACCCTTAGACCATGAGTCATTCCTCAAATTTTTTGTTAGTTTTCAGAGACGGATTTGGGTAGTTTTTGTATTATGCTTTGCAAAAAATGCGCGCATAAAAAATTCATCGAAAAACCGCAGGTCACAGTCAGGGTTGCTTGCTTGTAAGAGTATTCACGTGCTCTTTTTCAGGATAGTTTACGTTGATTCCCCATCAAAAAACTTAAAATTTGGTCGAACATTTTTTTTTAAAAAATGCTGTCCCAATGCTAAAAACATGTTTTCTTGCTCAAAAAGGGTGTGAGAAGCTCGAAAACGTGATCAAAATGAATTTTCCGGAAGATGTGGTATAAAGAACTTCAGCCTTATTTTCTTTTCGAGTTTAAATGCGAAAAATGATTGTAAAAAAATAATAATAAGCATAGAGTTAGAACAACAAAAAATTATTTCATGCTTTAATATTTTTAGCATTGGCTTTAAATCCATTTTAGTCATCTTTTTTAAAGTAATCGTTTTTTGCTGTTATCACCACCAGCCACTTGGCCCTATCCTAAATTAGGCGTGTCTTTAGTTGACTAGCTACCCTTGCTGCTTTTGCTGACTGTGCTCAGGCTTGGGCTTGAGATAAGCTCAGGGTTTTAAAAACTCTTAACTTAAAATGAAAGGAAAAATGTTGGTTGTAACTATGTTTGAGCGTACAATTTACGCTCACAAGTTCGCGCTGTGTACAGTTTACGCTCTTCACA
This sequence comes from Ditylenchus dipsaci, assembly GCA_004194705.1. Taxonomy (NCBI): domain Eukaryota; kingdom Metazoa; phylum Nematoda; class Chromadorea; order Rhabditida; family Anguinidae; genus Ditylenchus; species Ditylenchus dipsaci. The sequence goes on along the minus strand of SADC01001240.1, from coordinate 26,477 downwards.
ACAAAACAGGATGAACGTTTGGGTCGACGGTGAATTTTCAAATGCTGGATTGTCAACCTGAGAATTTGCCAAAGAATTTTGACTTGACGAGGTCTATTCATAAGTACAGTCGAGTCTCGATATAGTGGCACCCCCAAAAGTTCGTTCCCGCCTTGGCTCTGACAATTTTTAAACCTCATTTCTGAAATATTTCGCTGAATATTATTCGTCAATCTAATCAGAAAATAGACAAAGAAAAAATAGAAAAACGACCGGTAAAATAAGAATAGACAGAACTGAAAAATGCCCGCGTTTGGGGAAAAATTGCCCGCGTTTTTTCGTTCTAGTCAAAAGGCGAAACAGTGCCCCGCTTTTTGTGAAAATCTGCCCGCGTTTCATGAAAATGTGCCCGTTTTTTTCGAAAAAGTGCCATCTTTTTGTGAAAAAATGCCGGCTTCTGGATTAACCTGTTATATTCATTATGCTTTATATGAGAGTAATTCATGAAGCTGAAACTGCAGTAATTTGCAGTAAATGGATGGTATAATCATACGGTTGCTAAAATATGCAGACTCAGTCTTTGTTATAAAAAGGTTTCAGCTAAACTTCGGAATACCCCCAGCAGTCAACTTTGGTATACCCTCAGCACTTAATTTCGACACACACCCCTCATGTACCCCACAATTGAAAGCTGAGGATGTTAGCTACACAATGGTGTAAAAATTTCTTGGTTTAGTTCACAAAAATGTATATTTTTCGATTAAAATAAAATTGAATCTTTTCGAATGAAATCGAATACTCAAAAAATATTCAGTTCTATTTTAATTCAAAAATATTACATTTTCGTGAACTAAACCAAGAAATGTTTACACCATCATGTAGCTGACATCCTCAGCTTTTAATTGTGAAGGTAACATGAGGGGTGTGTCCTAATTAAGTGCTGGAGTATTCCGAGTTGACTGCTGGGGGTATTCCGAAGGTGTGCCAAGGTTTCACAAAAAGCGGGCACATTTTCACAAAAAGCGGGCACTGTTTCGCCTTTTTGACTAGAACGAAAAAACGCGGGCACTTTTTCCCCAAACGCGGGCATTTTTTCGTTTTGTCCAATCAGAATATGCATGATTTTTCTGATTAGATTGACGAATCATATTCCGCGAAATATTGCAAAAAATGGAGTTAAAAAAAATGTCGGGCCCAAGGCGGGTACGAACTTTTGGGGTGCCACTATATGGGGACTCGACTGTAAACATATCTGTATTTTTACTGGCGCACTCTGGTATGATGAGAAGAGGAGACAAAAAAGCCTCTCAGACGCGATCCCTCACAAAAATCACCCCTTCCCAAACTTTTTTTCTGGATACGCATTTGGCCTCTTTGTTGCAAAAGCTTGAGCCTCAGTTAGAGAAAAACATTCAGAAAATATCCAACAAATGAAAAAGGTTTGAATTTAACAAAATGGCACAAAAATATTTAAAATAACAAGATTTAATATTGCAAGGAAACCTTGCGGCTTGTTTCAATCACTAATTAATTAGGTGGCTACCGTATTTCCTCTAATAGTGCCCCATGGGCTACTATTGTTCAACCTCCCGAAAATCGGAAAATTTTGGACTCGATCTTGAGTTTTTTTTCGGATGCTCAACCAAGATTTAAAAAATGGAAACAGTGGAGCTCGTGGGAGCTAAGAAAATGCACTAAATAGGTCTGAAAAATAATTGCTCTACGCTGAGATACAGATGCTCAAAGTCGAGGGGGTTACTATTAGAGGTAGGGCTACTATTAGAGGAAATACGGTAATACCGTAAGACTTCTAATAGAACGACACCCCTTGTTCAAAATCGTGTCTGTGCCATTGTGTTTTCTGGGCCACTTTTCGTAGGTCACTCTTGAGCAAGTTACCAGTCAATTTGTAGCCAGTGAGATGAATTAAAAAATGAATGATGATTTGCCTAAGAGTGGCCTACAAAAACGGCCCAAAACAGGATGCCACAAACACGTTTTTCGAATTAGGGGTTGTAGTTCTATTAGAAGTGTTACGGTTTGTGAACGACAGTCTGATTTGTTGAAATCGTGGTCCCCTAGCAAGGAAAGTTTATATGAAAGGTCTAATGAAGTATTTAAAAGTTTTCTATGCTAAACAGGCCAGCGAAAAAACGACAAACATAAAGCTGTACAAAACTTACCAAAAAAACAATATTTGTCAAGACAACACAAAATATTGCCATTGAAATGCTCGCCTTGAAAACTTTCTGGTAATTTTTTCGCGACCCTTCCTGCCTGTGAAAAAAACTGCGTTTGGCAACTTTTATATTGGCAAATTTCGATTGTTATGGCAATTTTCGTATTTTGCAAATGTCGTTTTTGGCAAGTTTCCCCTAGCCTAAAAGCGTACTTTTAATGCGCGAACAAAAAAATTGTTTTTTTTCTGCCTCCCAGACTCTGGCGCACTCACAAGAATAAAAAAATCCAAAAATGCAAATAGATTTACGGTAGTAAAGGAAGACCATTTGGTTGACTAAACATGATGACTGTTCAACAGCTTGCTTCCTTTTTACACACGTTTGGCCCATCGCAACTTTTTTGGGGTTGGAACAAAGACGTAGTTCTGGACCAAATATCTTTTGTGGTGTTTTAGCAAAAAATAATGTTAAGGAAATTTAGTTACTGAAAGAGTATTATTCTTACTTCATTAATGTTTCTTAAATTTTTTTAAATATTCTTTCTCTTGCATTTTGACGAGTAGTATTTTTATGATAATAAAATGTTCTCTCCGACTGGAATTTCTGTATCACCCTGCTTTAGATCTCAAAACTCGAGAATGGCACTTTCTAACACTAAAAATTAAGGCGACTATGTGGGCTCAACCAACAGTTCCAACCAATTACCAAATTTTATAACCACGCTGAAATTTCATACCATAAACACTAATGACCTCATTCTTTCAATTATTCAAAAATCTTATCGCAACAAAAACATACCGCAAACACCCAAAAATAAATAAAAATTTAAAAGGAGCGAATTCAAACGAAATGGCACAAAAAGAAACAAACGACCCTATCCCGAAAAACATGATTCGAGTGATTCTGAGCGAGTCGCACAAAAGGCATTCCGGCCAGGAGATAATTGAAGAGAGGGGGCTGATTCGTATTCGCGCTTCTCGTATTTGACAAAACTCGTATTCGCATTTTTTGACCCACTTTTTGTAGTCCACTATTTGGTGAGTTACCACTCATTTTGAAGCCAGTGAGATAAGCTACAAAATGAGTGATAACTAGGGTTGGACAAAATTGCAAATATTTGGAATCGTGCAAATATTTGCGCAAATGTTTGCGCAAATATTTAAATATTTGCAAATTTTTTGCAAATATTTGCATGATTTCAAATACCGTGAGATTTATGCGAAATACCACACCTACGCTCAATACTTATCAAATTCAAGTTTTATTCTTAACATCCAACTAACAAACTAATCATCCTCGAACAAATTGTTTTGAATGAAGTAAAAAAAAGATTTGGGTGCTGGACGTTGACCGTTCACCAAATTGAACGTCAGCATTTCGGATCAATTTTGAGATATGATTTTTTTTTTCATTTCTGAAAATGTTGGTACTAAATCGTAGCCCTGAATGTCAGCTACATTTTGGTACTAAAATTTCCAGAAAAAACAAAACAAATTAAGATGTAAACTTCATAAAGCACTCGCTTTGCGTTTTGCGGTGATCAAAAAGTGTGAGAGTGTGCGCCTTTTAAAGTTTTGATCTAATTTTCCAGGAATTTTGCTACTAAACCAAAGAAAAATACAACTGTTTCTGTGACAGAATAAGATGGAGCAAGTAATTTTTACCAAAAATGGTCAAGATTTATCTTAATTACCACCGTTTGACATGAACATCCGTCCACTTTCTCTTAAAATGAAATTTTCAAATATTTGCACATTTTTGCTAATCGCAAAGATTTCAACAAATATTTGCAAATATTTGCGCAAATATTTACACAAATATTTGCGCAAATATTTGCATTGGTCAACCCTACTAAAAACCATGGTCCTTTAAAAGAGACTTTCTAAAAAAAATGATAATTTACCGCGATTTTTTTCAAATTTTTTTTGTGATGCTCATTGTGTTCTGCTACACTTCCTGAGCAATTTTGAAAAAGACAGTCCACATGAAACATGCATATGGAGCTTTTAAACTGTAAACTGTATCTACTTTACGTTATTAGGAAGGCAGAATAATTTTTTCGCTTAGTTGATGATCATCAAAATTTCCGTCAAAGTCAGCAAATCGTGGAGTTGTAAAATAAAGCCCCTCCCTATTAGAGCCCCCCCCCCCTCTGAGAGTTAGTCAAAAAATAAAGCTCCCGGGGCTCTATTAGAGGAAATACGATACAGTCAAACTTATCTATAACGGCACCCTCGCCATTGGCATTAGGGTGCCGTTATAGAGAGGTGCCGTTATGAAGAAGTCTTTGTTCCTTTATTTTCACTGTCGGCCGACCAAATGAAGCTCTGGATGTCGTTATAGAGAAGGTGCCGTTATCCAGAAATGCCGTTATAGAGAGGTTCGACTGTATAAAAATTAGGCGAAAAAAGAACAAGCAAATTTAAACTTAATTTGTTGTTTTTATGAACAAATTTGTATGAACACATTTCATATAATCTAACTTTCAATTACACAGCGTGTCAAGCGTCAGATCCAACTTCAAATTCAGTTTGAAATTGTGAGTTTCGTGTCAAGACCATGCGACAATTGTTAAATCCCAATTTTCATTTTTTTATTAAATTTTTTAATGTTTGATTATAAAAATATTATACCAATCAAAAGCTGAGTTCCAGCTTCATCTTTCTGTGTTTTTATTTTATTTATTGTACATTTGTGTGCATTTTGCTAATTTTGTTTTGAATTAGGGCGCTCTCACAACACGTCCGCATCCGCAAAAGTTAGTTCCCCAGCTGGGTCCAACACTTTTTTAAACCTATTTTCAAATGTTTTTGTCAATTCTGTTTTGACAGTCTGGTTCCAAATATCGTAAGGATTCCGATTTTGCCGATCGTTTTTCAAAATCCAAAAACTTTTCACTCCAAAAAAGCAAAAACTCGATAAATTTCTGAAATAGGGTGTACGTTTATCGAGTTTTCATTTTTCTTAGAGTGAAAAATTTTTGGATTTTGAAAAACGCTCGGCAAAATCGGAATCCTCACGATATTTGGAACCAGACTGTCAAAACAGAATTTACAAAAACATTCAAAAACATGTTTAAAAAGAGTGTTGGACCCAGCTGGGGAACGAACTTTTGCGGATGCGGACGTGTTGTGAGAGCGCCCTTACTACTTCGAGATATTGATTGGCAGACTGCTTTTACCCGTATATCCCTCCGTACCTATAGAAAAAAGTGAGTCTATACAAAATGTAGTGGTGGTTTTAAATGAAATTTGTCTAGCCTCCTGACAAATTTCCTAGCCTTTAAAGCCACAAATCCACTTCTCGACAAAAGTTTACTACGATGTTTTTATATAATTTCACTATATTTCTGGGGTTTTTTCGATGATAATGACCACGAAAAACATGCAGAAGCACGCAGAAAAAGAAAAGCCACCAAAAGCTAGCAAATGCTGCAGAAAAAATAAATAAATTATAGTTGAGAAAATGAACTTAAAAATAGTACAAGAAATGCAGTTCTCAATCAAAATTTGGCCATGCGGTGTTTTTACATGACGAAATTTTGATTTTTGATGAAATTAATCACTAAAATTCATCTGTCATGTATTAGAAACCAAAAAGTTGCAAAAAGATTTGAAAAAATCAAAAAAAAACATTAAAAATTTGACGCTACTGTCATATACACCCCCCCCCCCCAAAAGCTACTGTAATATATCCCCCCAGAAAATCGGACCTACTGTCATATACCCCCCCCCCCCAAAAACCGACTTTTTGGGGAGTGTCTATAAACCATTTTTTAAATAATTTTGCCGTAAAGGGACCAGAAAAGCAGTTTGAAAGGGTTTGTGGGCTGTATTGGGAGGGGAAGGGAATAATACAGGGGCCACTTTTTTTAGCTGCTTTATCATGTTTTTCAACTCGGGCCGTGGCAAAAATAGACTCTATATGCATTTTATGATCAAGTGTACTTCTCGGAATCATGTCTAAGGTAAGTGCGTGCGCGCATCTCTAACTCTCAAGCCCCCTGCGCCCCCTTCGGGGTGTATTACAGTAGCGCCAAAAATTTTTATATTCAGCAAAAAAATTTAAAAACACAACGCCAATGTGCATCTGACAGCATATAAGGTTTTGACACGCTGTGACTACAGCTAAAAACGTCAGTATTATCTTTTTGGGTTGTCCTGTGAAGTCGGCCCTCAATTAATCGGTCTCCTTGCTGCGGACCGGCATTGGGGTCCCGGTGTATTGAAAGTTAACTGTATCGTAATATGTTTCTATCTGCACTGTCCGAAAGCTGAGTTGTCTATGTTTTCAGTTTCGACAAGAATATTGGTTTGCAGCCAACCAAAATATTTTCTAAAGACGAATCTCAGTTTATTTTGGAACACCCACCTACGTTGATACCCGAATTTGGTCCAAAGTTTCGTTAAAAAGTTATTATTATTTCAGATAGAGTAGAGTGATAGATAAATAATTTCAAAATTCTCATGGACTTTCTAGAATCAACTGGGTTATGTATTTTAGAATTAGGCCACTTTTTGCCGCAACTTTATGTCACCCTCTCAATTTTCCTTCAACTCTTGAATTTTCAGGTTTGTGAAATGGTGTGCGAAAAAACTTCGATGCTGCGTCTGCTGATGTTGGCTTGTTTTGGGGTTTTGCTCTTGGCTTCTTCTTGCAAAGGTTCAGATGATGATGGTGGTGGTGCTGACTTCACAGACTTCGCGACTGATAATCCGGCCTCTTTCCAAACTTCAGAGCCTGAGGATATCTTTGCCGAAAAAGTTGCTGATCTGCCAAAGGAGTTGCAAGAATTTGTTGACTTGAACGGGGAGACCATGTGAGTTTTATTTTTCGATATGCATATGTCCTTAATTTTTAGTTTGAGAAAATATTTAGCACTGTGAAGCTTCCAAAAAGTCATGGCGAGCGAATTGTTCTTCCATTGCTTGCCGCTAAGAATAATCTTTCTTTCACTGTGTTCCAGGAAGAAACATGTTTGGAAAAGGAGCAGCAGTGGTGAATTTCATTAGAATAAATTAATATGGAGTTTGATTTGCCATTTTCAGGCAGTTCAACTATCCCGCTGAAGATTGCGACAGTACCATGGGCATTAAATGGGAGAAAGAGCCGAGAAGTGGAATGAAATCCTTTGTGCTTGAACTTCTTGGAAACTCGTGTAAGTATTCGCGTTGATCAATCACGAGTTACCTTTCATATTTTAGTTCAAATACTTGGCACCAACTTCATGGGCGTCGGTGTCAATGGTGAGGATGTGCGCCTTTGCGAGGTTTTGAAAGATGGGATTGGAGAGCGCTTAATAAGAAAATTTGACCCTACTAGCGAATACCCCCCCAACGATTTCACTTTTTTTACTTTAGTAAAAAGTACCCAAATATATGTCCCAGACCCCGGAAAATGTGCGCAAACTCTTCATTAGTCACAACTTCCGTACGCTGGCCTACCCCAAGCCTAAGGGCTAAGCCTAAACTTGTTGTTTGCAAGGGTAGTTACAGCAATTTTTAAAGGTCGGATGCTTGGGGGGGTATTCGCTAGTAGCGCCGAAAAGTTGATATAAATTGGGTCTACCTCTCTGTGCATTGAATGCCTCCAAATATGACGCGGATCCTTACGGAAACTACTTCGACATGGACTTTTGGATTGAAAACGTGCTTTCGGAGAATGCTGATAAGAGTGGTAAATGCGATATCACGTTGAAATTCGTGAGTTATTTTTTGAGTTTAGTCTGCTATCTTACCCATATGTATGTCATTTAGAAGGCGGCTGATTACAAGTTTCCGACGACGACCACTACAACCACGACGAGCACTACGACTACTACGACTGCCGAGCCAACCACTAATGAATCAGTTTTGTCAACGGCTGTAGGTGCTGCAGGAGTCAGCGTTACTGATGCTTCAGGCTCATCGAATATCGAAAGATCAACTGAGGCCTCGACAGGAAGCAACAACTTGGGTTTGATCATTGGTTGTGCAGTTGGTGGTGTTGTTTTGTTAGTCATTATTGTTTCTTAGATATTTCATCTAGGTTGGAATTTCTAATTTCAGGCTTTCTATCGTCATTGGTGTTCTCTTGTGGTATTGCGTCTGTCGTCCGCGTCGTCGTCGCCTGAATCCTGCTGATGGTAGTGCTCCAGATGCGGGTGCTGCTGGTGTTTCTGCCGCTCCTTCTGCCGTGCGTTCTATTCCTTCTGTCAAGCCTTCGGTTTCTTCTGCCTTGCCTTCTGTGCCTCCTTCAACTTCTTCTGCTGGGGTTGAGCCTGCTCGTACGAATATTGGCGCGTCTTCTGTTCCTGCCAAAGTTGCTTCCCCTGCTACTCCAGTTGCTGGAAACAAGGTTGTGCCCGCTCTTCCTCCTATGGTAGTTGTGCCAATCTGTTCGGCGGAAAAAACGGCTACTAAGTACAGTTGCCAGCAATTTTTAGCATCCTTGATTTTAATCTACTTTCTTTTCAGTGAAAATGACTCAAAGATGACTGGCTCCAAGGATGCTGATGCCAAGAAGGAGACAGTGCCCAAAGAGTTTAAGCCGAAATCCTCCGATGAGCCAGTGAAAGATGTTCCTACAAACACGCCGAAGGTCAAAGAGAAGGTGATGCCAAAGCCTAAGCCGAAAGATAACGGGTGAGAAACCTCTTTTAATAATTAAGCATTATGATTAATTCATTGCAGAGGCAAGAAAAGTCCCTACGAGGCTTTGAATGAGCTGAGCAACAGCCTGAATTCCAAGATCAAGACAAAATCAAAATCGACGGAGACCGAATATGAAAACTACAAGTAAAGGTTCCCATCGAAAAATTATCCTTCGAGGGTCTATATGTAAAACACCGTGTAATTGATGCTCTATGTTGTGTGAAATGTGAGCATGTGTGTGATGTTATAAGTAAACGTTTTGTTATAGTGATTGTACTATTCCGACTTTTCTGGCAAGTCTTGTATCCGGCACGGACGATAGTGCCCTGCGCTAATTTTCCCCGGCCCGTATAGGGGAACAATTGTTCCCGGCTTATAGAAAATGACCGAGTGTTCCTAATTAGTATGATAGGGGCAGTTGTTCCAGGCACATACAGGATATAACAAATTTTTCTAACTCTAAAACCGCTATACCTTTTCTCCTACACTGTTTTTGGAAATCTGTTTTCTCAGGTCGTGCGGCTCGATCCAACAATTCGTTTTGACATATTGAAAAAAACTATTTTCGCTTGGTTCCCCCGTGTGATTTGGCCCTTATCCATGAAGGGGGCATCCACATATCATAACCAAAACCGTAGAGGGGACTAAGCAAAAAACGGGGTTTTCACATTATATGTCGAAAAAATTGTTAGAGCGAGTTGAGTCCATATGTAAAAACAGCCTAGAGAAGAAGTCATAGCGGTTTAAAAGTGTTAGGAAATTTTGTGACACCCGGTATAAAATTACTGACTGTATTCGGCGAATATAAAAGAGGGACACGGACAATTCACTCCAACACAATTCACCCTCAGGCCGATTCACCCCCAGCCATAAATCATTTTTTATTATTGTTGAGACAAATTTTCTCAAATTAAAGAAACACTTCAGAAGTTCAAAAAGATAATTTATAAGTTCTGGTCTATAAAAATCGAGTTTCGAGGCCTACCAAAAGAACCCTTTTTAATCATTGTTAAAGGGATTAAGGGCTGTATTGGGGTCAAAGGGAGCCAAAAGAGGCCAATTTAGTGCAAAAAGAAAGATTTTGAACGTAGCTTTGTATACCGGGGTCTACCGCTTAAATAAACTCTGGTATGCATACATGTTTTATGCACCCACGGTCACTTCACAGCTAATTTTAATCCAGTGGTACGCCACAAAGTGCCACTGGATTGCCAATAATTACCACTGGATTGCCACCAAAGTTTTCAAATCCAATGGTGATCCAGTGGATTACCAGTGGATCAAATAACTAAGTGGCATTCCAGCGGCACTTGGTGGCATTCCACTGGCACCTTGTGGCGTACCACTGGATCAAACTGACGTAGCGTAGTCCTCACGATATGCTCTTTTTATAAATGAAAACGAATGCTGTGGTTTATAAACTAAGATCTTAGGTCTTAGTCTTTATTAAATTTGTTGAAATCTTGCATACCGTATTTTCTCTAACGAGTCGGCACCTAAATTTTATTTTTCGGAATGCTGGTATAGCTTCTCTATTTAAACAATTTATTCCTTATTTGGCCATCCTTTTTTGGGGACAACCGTCTCGCCAATCACAGAAAACAAATTTCCAGTGGGATCCCAGCAAACTCCCGGTGGTCTCCCCGCAGAGCCCCACTGGATTACCAGCAAATCCCCAATGGTACTCCCAATATCATAACAGGTGGGAATCGATGGTAATCCACTGGGGTTTCAATGGGTATTAGATGGGGTAGTGGTAACCCAGTGGAAAATGAGTGGGAACTGGCTGGAAACCCATTGGGAATTGAGTGGTATCCCAGATGGGATTTGATGGGAATCCACTGGAGATTTGATAGGAACCCAGATAAAAAAATATGATGTTCCGACATGGATTCGAACTTTTAACACCTTAGGCCAGACCCGGAAGCACTACCACTTGACCACCACGTCGTTTTTAATAAGTGTGGTTAGACTTCGACTATATAGGTACCACACAGTTTTCGAAATTTAACCTGACTCGCCAGTTTTTTGAAGTTAATGTCTTGTGAAACCAGCTTTATCACGATTTATTTTATTTTTAACTCATTTTAATGATTCGAGAAAGCTATTATCAATGAAATGGCTAAATTTACGTTATTTTATTGATGTAGATGTACTCTAGCAAGTGAATTAACTCTATCTACAGGGAGGACTGTTGCTGAACGAATTATATTTGATACATTGAATATTTTGTAGTCAATTTGACTTGCTGATTCATGCAGCATGGCAACGGAATTGTATTTATCAAACCACTTTTTTATTTCTGTTTTGAGTGGTCCTGAACAATTGTTGTTTGTTTCCATAATAAGTTTCCTATTCAAGTGCATGTGGATTTCGGATTGGGATTTTAAAAATTCTGGGAATCCAAGTAGGATTTGGGATTTTTTCAAAATCGAACAATTGATTAACTATACAATGATGTGATCAAATTTTAAACGAAAAAAAATCAATCAATTAGAGAAGTTAACATACTACAGAGCTTTGTTCACAAATATTAGTTTTTCTGCGGTGCTCGGATCAAGCTGGCCCCTTTTGTAATTGAAAATCTGAAGAGCTGCTCACTGGTCACGGAAGTTGAAGGCGCTGAAAGGTATCGACGCGCAGCCTTGAAGATAACCGGTAAGTACTTTTTGTCATTCTTTATATACCAAACGAAAGATTATATTCCAAGCTATCTTCTACCATGATATATCAAAAATTATTTTATTATCGTGACAAAATTAAATGTGATGTCTAGGGTGGTCGAGGTCCAGGTCGAGGTACCTCGACCTGGACCTCGACCAGCCTCCAACTTTTGTTCTGTTACCTTCATTTTTGTTACATCAATGAAATAGTTTCCGATGTAGAAGATAGCTCAGAATAAAAGCTTTCGTTTGGTATATAAAGAGTGACAAAAAGTATAGAAAAAATTCGCTTCGATCAACAAAAAAGTTTGGAAAAACATGAGCTCGACCTCGACTCGCCTATGTGATCGAGGGGTAACACAGGCTGTAGGAACTTTCGTAACAAGACAATTTCGTAAGAGCGAAAATTCGTAAGAAACTTTTTCGTAACAGCGAATTTTCGTAACAAGCTCTTTCGTAACGCGGTTTTCAGTAACATTAGTGATATTTTAAGTTGCTTTTTTTTTGCTTTTTGATACTCCTTTGATGTTTCTTATAGCTTCTGTGATGTTTTGACCAAAAATAGTCAAGAAAAAAATGAAACAGTTAGAGGGTGGAATCGAACCACTGGGCGGTATGATGATTCACAAAAATACATCTACACAAACTCACATTTCCACAAAACTGCATTTTCAAAAAATGAATTTGGAAAAAGACTGCATTTTTACAAAATGCATTCTCACAAACTGCATTTTCACAAACTCACATTTTCAAAAAACTGCATTTCACAAACTGCAATTTCACAAACTGCATTTTCACAAACTCACATTTTCACAAAACTTCATATTCACAAACTGCAATTCCACAAACTGCATTTTCACAAACTCACATTTTCACAAAACTTCATATTCACAAACTGCGATTCCACAAACTGCATTTTCACAAACTTGTATTTTCACAAAACTGCAGTTTCACAAGCTGCATTTTGAAGAACACATAAGTCTCAAAAAAGCCTCTACGAAATTTATGTATAGTCATTTGCTTCTTTTCACTAACTTTATGAATTCAGGCTAGCTACAACATGAACCGTTTATTTCCAAATGATTTGACCGACTCAAGTGGAGATGAAGACCAAGTGGGGACTTGCTTGATCTGGTACAAGCCCGTGAAATTCAAGGCACGCTCCAAGCAGAAGCCGATCAGGCTCAGCCAGTCAACAGACATGAAGAAGCAGTCAATCTAGCTGTGCCATTGGTTAACGCGCCCTTCTTTTCTGTTCGAGATGTCCATGTCGAGTTTCTTCGTCCTAAGTCTTGCCGAGGACGCGATGTCTTGGTTTATGACGGTAAAAACTATAACAATCTTTTTAGGTATTTCACCTCGTCATATTTTCATTGTTTAGGAGGGATATTTCGCTTCTGGTACGATGTTCAGCACAATACTGGCAATATCCAAAGCAAGCTTCAAGTATACAAGTGCGTCGCCTATCCGACTGGTTGCATGAAAGAAGTTCATCTGAGCAATCAAGCGTATTTCCGGGAGTCTACAATAGATCATGATCACGATGTGGACCCAGTAGAAGTGGATATTCTTCGACTTACAAGCCGAACTTTCGATTTATTGAAGCAAAATCCATTGGTTAGTTTATATGTTTTAAAGCTTTGCTATATTTCATCGATTATGTTTAGAGACAGAACAATTCTTTGTATACTGAGGCAACGCTTGGATTCCTAGAAGTTGTGGTTGATGGAATTGATAAGGCATCGCTCTTTCGACAGCTTTCTAGTCGTCGTCAGGTATTTTAATTAAAGCAGTTTATTTTGAACAATTACGTAAACTACCTCTTTTAGAAGCTTAATGGGTTTCCTACTGACCTACTAGTTCAAGGGATCTTGTGATACCATGTTTGGAAATTTCATGCGCCTGCGGACCCGTTTATATTCTTTGATACTGGACCTGGAGAAAGACGAAACAATTGGTATGAGCTCACGCTACAATCTAGAAGTGAGTTATTAGCTATTTTGGAACGATTTTGAAGGAACTTATTCAGCAAATGGCATCATCTGAGGTCTGGGCAGTCGATGGGACATTCCGGAGTTGCCCTGCTGGAGGATGGAAACAAATATGGTCAATTCATTACCAAGTGAAAAGAGACTTTATCTGTGGCGCGAGCTTTTACATGACAGATCAGGATTCTCCAGCTTATATTTCCGCTTTCGATGCTACTAAAAAATCTGTCCAAGACGCTGTGCGCAATGGAGTGTTCAGGCTAAAATTGGTCCTTTCGGATTTCGAAGCAGCTATCCGTCTGGCAGTCATGGAAGTGTTTCCAGGCGAGTTCTTATTCAGCACAGCTCTCTTTTTCATTGTTCTCTTACCTTTTAGGAGTCACTCATCGATGCTGTTACTTCCACTGGGTGCAAGCAATGATACGAAGAATTCAAAAAATTGGGCTATTTTCTCTGTACAAGAAAGACACGAAATTTCGGGAGTGGATGACAAGGTTAGCAGCGATTCAACTTTTCTAAATTACTTTAACACTTGATTTTCAGACTGAAAATGCTGGCACTTATCCCAATAGAGCTTATCGACGATGCTTTCAACCATTTGGTGGACATGCAGCATGAAAAAAACAAGTTTATCGTGTCGAATGAGTATGCTCTTCATTATTCTAAGATCGTCCTCTTCATAAAATATTTTACAAGGGTATGTGTTTTTACTCTTTTTTTGTGACAGGCATCAGAATTTCTGTTAAAGAATTGGATAAGGCGTTCAAACAAGCCTACATCCAGATACCCACGAACGCTCTGGAACCATTCAGATGTCAATGTACCAGGATCGCCAATAACAACATGTCGTCTGGAAGCTTGGCATCGACGCCTCAATTCTCAGTGCTCAGGTCTCGTCTGGAGTTTTTGGCACATCACCAACATTTTCCGCATTGAGTTGGGTAAGTCTTTTTATGAGTGCTGATTTATTGACCTCTTGAGTTACGAAAAATTTTCAGCTCACACATCAAGGCTTCATGTGCTTCGGGTGCTTTCTATCGTTCAAACAAGCAGACCACAAAGAGAGGAGGACAAAAGAATCAAGAGTCTTCAAAATGAGATTGGCCGATTCGACTATGCAAGTATTCCTGAAGCTCTATCGCGCATTGCTTCTGCCTCTAGAACGATTGCTCAAGTGAACCGTGAAGAAAGAGAAGCCGAGTCACGAAGAAGAACGATGGACAGTGCCCCTCCTCCACCCATTATGGAGTATCAAGAAAACGATGAATAATAAATTACACGATAAATTTGTTCCTTTGATTCGTTTATTTTTGTTAAATTGTGTGAGTATGTTATATTGAATAAAGTTATGAGTTGGATTTGCGTTCTTGTGCGCTTTTCGAAGAAAGTCTTCGTAAAAATCGGTGTTTATAAATTGTACGAGCTAGAAAACTTAATGGCCAGTTTACCACTGTGATGTTAAAAGCAGCATGGTTGTGAAAAAATAAGCTTTTCAAACTGAAGGCTTATGAAAAATAAATTTTGCGAACTTGGGAATTGAAAACAAATATTCTGAAAAGGACGGGTATTCGGTACTACACTTTGAAAATGTAGCTTGTGAAACTGCAGTTTGTGAAAATACAAGTTTGTGAAACTGCAGTTTGTGAAAATACAAGTTTGTGAAAATGCAGTTTGTGGAATTGCAGTTTGTGAATATGAAGTTTTGTGAAAATGTGAGTTTGTGAAAATGCAGTTTGTGGAATTGCAGTTTGTGAATATGAAGTTTTGTGAAAATGTGAGTTTGTGAAAATGCAGTTTGTGGAATTGCAGTTTGTGAATATGAAGTTTTGTGAAAATGTGAGTTTGTGAAAATGCAGTTTGTGGAATTGCAGTTTGTGAAAATGCAGTTTTGTGAAAATGTAAGTTTGTGAAAATGCAGTTTGTGAAATAGTGAGTTTTTGAAAATGTTTTTTTGTGGAAATGTGAGTTTGTGAAGATGAATTTTTGTGAATCATCATACCGCCACCACTGGTGAAAAAAAATTCACCCCTTACCTACTGCACCATACATGCACTAATATCAAACAGCTATGTGTAGTATATAATATATAAATTCTAGCTCGGAGTTTTTCACCATGCTTTTGGGTATTTCTGCTGGTCTCCTAACGGATGAAAAATCGGGCGTCAACTAATTATCAAAATTTCAGTCATATGACCTATGCTTACCGACTTTTGTGCTCATACAGTTAATAGTCATATAATTAACTGTTCGAAGTGTCAAACAGTGACAGAAAGGCCAAAACAAATGAATCAGATGGAATCCTGAATTAGAAAAATTGAATAGGAGTGAAAAAAATTTCGATTATTTCCTCTTACGAAAGAAATAAGTTTGATGAAAAACTTTGATGAAAAAAATTTGATGAAAAAAATTTTCATCAAACTAAAAATCTAATCTATCAATCCAACCTAAAATCATCCACGGGGCATACAACCCTTAAAACCCCCAATATACAACATTCGATCCTCAATTAGGGTCACTCCATTATTTCTACCGTGAATTTCTACCGTTTTCAGATAACTTTTACCATTTTGTTATTGACACTCCAATTATTTGTAGGACCTTTTTAATGAATCATCCTTAGAGTTTAAACAAAGGAGTCAACAGTCGAGGTATATGCATTTGCGCAATTTGACTTTGGCGCAGTTTACGTTTGCGCAATTTGATTTTGGCGTAATTCACATTTGCGCAATTTGCATTTGCGCAATTTGAACATTGCGCAATGTGAATTTGCGCAATTGATTTTGCGCAATCGTCGGCTGTCCCATTTGCTGCAGAAAAAAGTAAATTAGCTGCAAGAAAAAGTAAATTAGCGGCAAAAAAAAGTATTTCTGCGGCAAAAAAAGTCTTTTACTGCAAAAAAATTTGCGGCAAAAAAAAGTATTTTTACGGCATGAAAAAGGTTTGCCAACAACCAATCGACTACGCATCGAAAAAGGGTAAATTTTTTTCTGTCACAGATTTTAGTTTTCATTGTTCTTTCAAATTTTTTAATTTTTTTCGAAAGTTATTACACTCTCAGATAGCCTCGCGACTCTAGTTTCTGGCGAGATATCATTTTTGCATATTCCTTGCAAAATATAACACAAATACGTGAAAGTATTAAGGAAATCAGAAAAATAATTTGGCTCATAATTTTACCTTTCTGTGCTACATTTTGCAGAGTTGGTGCAATAAATGATATATTGTCAGAAACTAGAATCGCAGGGCTACCTAATGGTGTTAAAACTTTAGAAAAAAGTTAGGAAAATTTCATAGAAAAAGCTGATAGGAAAGTAAAATTCAAATCTGTGACAGAAATGAGGAAATCTATGACATAAAAAAGTGAATCTGTGACAAAAAAAAGTATTGCCCACCGAAAAATCTATTTATTTAAAAAAAAATTATGGGATTTATGGCTTAAAGACAAAAGTGGCGACAGACAGACGTCCTCAAAAACATGTCAAATAATATATAAGCTCCATTCATACTCCCGCGGGACACGGGACATTGACCTGCGGGACAGCCTAAAAACCGTTTTCGATACTGATCATGGCAAATCTGTTATCCCTATGTTGTAGAGCATGGTCTGTTGCCTTGTAGATCTATTAAAAGTAGTAAAAAATGATGGCTGGGAACCGAGATAGAGACAAAAACGTGTTTGAAAAATTGCCCCGTGTCCCGTGTTTCGCGGGAGTGTGAATGGAGCTAGCTATAGAGAATTTTCAGGTTTGTGAAATGGTGTGCGAAAAACTTCGATGCTGCGTCTGCTGATGTTGGCTTGTTTTGGGTTTTGCTCTTGGCTTCTTCTTGCAAAGTTCAGATGATGATGGTGGTGGTGCTGACTTCACAGACTTCGCGACTGATAATCCGGCCTCTTTCCAAACTTCAGAGCCTGAGGATATCTTTGCCGAAAAAGTTGCTGATCTGCCAAAGGAGTTGCAAGAATTTGTTGACTTGAACGGGGAGACCATGTGAGTTTTATTTTTCGATATGCATATGTCCCTAATTTTTAGTTTGAGAAAATATTTAGCACTGTGAAGCTTCCAAAAAGTCATGGCGAGCGAATTGTTCTTCCATTGCTTGCCGCTAAGAATAATCTTTCTTTCACTGTGTTCCAGGAAGAAACATGTTTGGAAAAGGAGCAGCAGTGGTGAATTTCATTAGAATAATTAATATGGAGTTTGATTTGCCATTTTCAGGCAGTTCAACTATCCCGCTGAAGATTGCGACAGTACCATGGGCATTAAATGGGAGAAAGAGCCGAGAAGTGGAATGAAATCCTTTGTGCTTGAACTTCTTGGAAACTCGTGTAAGTATTCGCGTTGATCAATCACGAGTTACCTTTCATATTTTAGTTCAAATACTTGGCACCAACTTCATGGGCGTCGGTGTCAATGGTGAGGATGTGCGCCTTTGCGAGGTTTTGAAAGATGGGATTGGAGAGCGCTTAATAAGAAAATTTGATATAAATTGGGATCTGCCTGCCTGTGCTTTGAATGCCTCCAAATATGACGCGGATCCTTACGGAAGCTACTTCGACATGGACTTTTGGATAGAAAACGTGCCTTCGAAAAATGCTGATAAGAGCGGAAAATGTGATATCACGTTGAAATTTGTGAGTTATTTTTTAAATTTAGTCTGCTATCTTACCCATATGTATGTCATTTAGAAGGCGGCTGATTACAAGTTTCCGACAACAACCACGACTGAGAAGCCCATTACGGAATCTACTGCGGAAAACACAGAGTATCCTGATGATGCGATTCATTCGACTCCTTCTGCTAGAGATGAGCATGCGGACAAGTCATTGGGAAGCTTCCTGATTTGGATCATTGTTGGGCCGATTATCGGATTGTGCAGGTTCTTGTTGCATTAAGTCATTTCTGAACCCATCATACCGTCAAATACTTTGTAGCATTCTCATTCTGGTTGGTGTTCTCTTGTGTACTTCAAGTTCCGTGTGGTTACGACGCTGATGATGGCTCTGCAAAATTGGAATCCGTGGTGTCGTCTGCTGTGCCCACCACTCCTACTGTTGCCACAAGTGTTCCTTTCCAACCAACTGAAATGACGGCTAAGGAGGCGTATGGCTCAAAGCGTGTAGAAATCAAGCAGTTCAAGCGAGAGAACAAACCAGACAAGAAGAGCCCGAAGGGAAAAGAATTTGTGGGTAGGATCTATGTCTATTTTTTTGGCTAGGTTACGCTATGTTGCCTGCCGTTTTCCCTTTAACAATAGAACGGACAAGTGGATACCCGCAAATTTTCAATCAATGAGCCCTGATGGTCATATTACATAATGCCCATAATACATTAAAATGACCGCCAAGAGTTCATCTTTCTAATAATACCAAACATAGGCTTTTTCAGTTAGAAAAGTTAAGATAAATTACAACTTGTTTTTGGAGTTGTGGTTTTTCCAAATGTTCTACTTTGGAATTCCCCAAGCACTAACTTTGTGTATAGATGACATATACAGTCGAACCTCGATAAGCCGACACCCCGACGGACCGAACTCAGGGTGTCGGCTTATTGAGGTGTCGGCATATCGGGGTGTCGTTTTCCTTGAAGTGTCGAGTACCTGGCCAAATCAGGTGTCGACAAGGTGTCGGCTTATCGCGGTGTCGTCTTATCGACGTTCGACTGTAACTTAATGATGAAGAAGTAAAGAAAGAACGAAATCTCACCATATATTTTGGCACTAATGCAGCAATAGTTTGTTGTGAAATCGTGACAAAAATATCCGAATTAGTTATACAAATGGCAACATAAATTTCCCATAACTTTTTTTTATTACTAAAAAACCTTTGATTCTGATGTCAGTTTCGTGTTCAGCGTGATCGATTTTCTTATGCATTGGTCTTAAAATTTAAGAGTGAGTATGAAATTTTTGAATTCCGCTAAACACAATCATCATTCGAGTTTTAAAAATCAAATCAATTTGAGTGTTTATTTTAACTGTGTCCGTACTGTTAACTGTACAGTTAATGTGGGTTCTATTTCGAGGGCCACTGTAGGCTGAGCATATGCTCGAAATTCACCAATCTGCTCGAGAATATACTCGAGCATATGCTCGTTTCACAACTCTAAGTATGACCATCAGGGCTCATTGATTGAAAACTTGCGGGTATCCACTTGTATTTTGACCATGCACAATTTCTTACCTTTCGAGCCCTTTTTCACCTATTTGATCCGTAATCGAAGCGGAAAGGACCCGCACCGTCATGTTCAGCGTTAAGTTCCGCCTCAGAATCAGCAAATCTTACAACCGACCGTTTTCGTGTTAATAAGCGGCCGCCGCCTTACTTTTCGAATGTCTAAAAATCGGGAAGATTTGGAATTCGATCTCGAGATTTTTGGGTGTTCAACCAAAATTTTAATAGTGCAATAGATAAAGCGTGTGAGAGTTAAGAAAATGCCTAAAAAAGTTTTGCGAAATATTCAATCTGGGCTGAGATATACAGTTGCGGACAATTGATAGTACACAAACAACTATTTTCTATGTTTGGCGACTTATCGCATAAATATCATTGTTTTTAGAGAAACTGAATATACAGTCTTGTAGCGCTTTTCTTGTTTTACAAAACTGAATATTTGCTTTTTTTAACAGCAGTCATTCAATCGAAAATTTAGTCAATGTTTGGATGACATCCGAATTTTAGGCCGACAATTTTAGGCCGACACCCTAAAATGGCTCAAAATAAGGCAAAACGGTAGTTTTTAGGTTTCCAAAGTTCCACCTATCCGTATTTCAGTGCTGGGCTGTCCTAAGACAACGATCAATGTGCCATTTGTAGAGAAATCATCTAAATTCCAGAAAACGCATGAAAACATAAATTTTATTTTTTAAAATCATACGAAAAGGTTTGTTTCATGAGGTCGAACAACGATTTCCCTTACATTTTCCTTTAATTTTGACTGTAAATCGACACTTTTGTGTTGATAATCATAACTGTTCCCAGAATAATCAAAAAAATAAGTTCGAACTACCAAATTGTAGCTGAGAGAAAGGGCTTGAAAACAGTAGTTTTAAAAATTTACAAAATAATCAAAAAGTAAAATCAATCAGCTCAAATTGTCTTGTGTACTAACTGGTGTACCAAAAGTCCTTGGGGAGATTTTTAACCCATTTTTCAAAACGAAAATTTTTCTTATAACAAAATCCAAAAGATAGAATAATTTTTTGAAATCTGAGTGTTGAGATAGTGACTTTTGGAAAAAATCTATTTCTTGAAAAAATGACCAAAATGAAAGTTTTTGCCAGTTTTTGGATTTTTGGTCATTTTTTCAAGAAATAGATTTTTTCCAAAAGTCACTATCTCAATACTCAGATTTTAAAAAATTATTCTGTAATATGGGTTTTGTAGCTCTTAAGCTGCGCTACAACATGCTCATGAAATTTTGTAGTGACGCTTAAATTCAATAAACATTTGACCAGTTAAAGTGATGAAAACGCTGGTAAATTTCTTAAAAATGACCACACAAGTGTTTGGAGCCAAATGGTGACTTATCCAAAATAGTCAGGCTAAAAGCAATATGCCATTTGGAAGAGGAGATTCAGGGCTACAAACCTATTTTTTTGATTTTGTTATAAGAGAAATTTTTGTTTTGCAAAATGGGTTAAAAATCTCCCAAGGACTTTTGTTACACCAGTTATCAATTGTCGCGCTAAAATTCAGTGTCATCCAAACATTGACTAAATTTTCGATTGAATGACTGCTGTTAAAAAAATCAAATATTCGGTTTTGTAAAACAAGAAAAGCGCTACAAGACTGTATATTCATTGTTTCTCTAAAAACAATGATATTTATGCGATAAGTCGCCAAACATAAAAAAGTAGTTGTTTTGTGTACTATCAATTGTCCGCAACTGTAGGTCCTTAAAGTCGAGATGGCCGCCTTATTAGAGAAAATACGGTAGCTCAAGATAGCCCTTAATCGTGTTTTTTATGCGTTTCACCAGCTGAAAACACGCTTTAAGCATGTTTTTAAGTGGCGGTCGACAATTTCCAATAAAAAATTCTGACTAAATTTGACTTTTTTCCTTTGTCTCCCAAGACGATCCACCAGAAAGGAGTACGAGGATATTATAAAATCGCGGTACAGTACGATTGACCGTGACCATTTGACCGTCAGCACAATTTTACGTTCACCAATTTTGACCGTCAGGAGTTTGTGACCGTCATTTATATTGCCGTGTGTTTAATTTTGACCTTCACCGTTTTGACCATCGTTTTAAGGGCAAAGCTTTTCCTTGCTGCTAAAAGACTTCTTTTGCTCCCAAAGGACTTTTTTTGCTGCTAATTTTTTTTGCTGCAAAAAGACTTTTTGCTGCAAAAAGACTTTTTTTGCTCCCAAAGGACTTTTTTTTTGCTAATTGTGGTGCTGCAAAAAGACTTTTTTTGCTCCAAGAAGACTTTTTTTGCTGCAAAAAAGACTTTTCGTGCTGCAAAAAGACTTTTTTTTGCTGCTAAAATACTTTTTTTTGCTGCTAAATACTTTTTTTGCTGCAATATTGTTTTGCTTCACATGCCTTCTTCGCAGCATTTTTCACTAGAAATATCAATTATCATACCTATTTTGCGGTCAATTTGTCCACAAAACTTTTATTATTTATTAGGAACGAATAAACCATGCTATACAACCCAAATTGTGTGCTGAAAACAGTTGTTGAGACCGAAATTCTGTTTTGACTAACTAGAATCTCAATACTCTGGGTTATTCATGAAAAAAACAGTACCCACTTTAAGGTAGTCGCGACATATGCACTTGGACGGGGGGGGGCGCACTTATATTGATTTGAGAAAAGTGTTTAAACATCTGCTAAGTAACTTTTTTACGCTCAGAATATTTTAAAGCAATTTTCTGACACCTTCCTAAATGAAAAATCAATTTTTTGGAAAAAAAATTCAACCAAAATTTAAGTTTTTATTTAATTTTTGCCCCTGAAATGCATAAATACCAGGTACTCGACCTTAAAATTAAGGGAATCATTCAGAGACTGAGGATGTATATAATTATATCATGCCTAGAGCAGTGCCTTGAGTGATTTAGTGTGTATAAATTAGTGTGTATGTATGAAAAGTCGGTTTTTGCAGCGAAATTTTTAGCGGCGGTACTTAAGTTGTTCAGCCGGACCCCACCTGGAGAATAGGGAACTACCTAGTTTCGAAAGTGTGATTAATCGATCTGTGGACGAATTGACGTGTGGACGAATTGGCGAATGCACGAATTGACCGTGGACGGATTGACTGTGACGAATTGACACAAAATAGTATAATATTGTATAATAATTGATATTTCTAGTGAAAATGCTGCGAAGAAGGCATGTGAAGCAAAACAATATTTGCAGCAAAAAAAGTATTTAGCAGCAAAAAAAGTAGTTTTAGCAGCAAAAAAAAGTCTTTTTGCAGCACGAAAAGTCTTTTTTGCAGCAAAAAAAAGTCTTCTTGGAGCAAAAAAAAGTCTTTTTGCAGCACACAAAATTAGCAGCAAAAAAAGTCCTTTGGGAGCAAAAAAAAGTCTTTTTGCAGCAAAAAAAGTCTTTTTGGCGCAAAAAAAAAGTCTTTTTGCAGCAAAAAAAATTAGCAGCAAAAAAAAGTCCTTTGGGAGCAAAAAGAAGTCTTTTTAGCAGCAAGGAAAAGCTTTGCCCTCGTTTTTAACTGATGAGAAACGGAAACAAATCCATTGCATTTAGCCTAAATTCGTGCATTATTCTAGTTTCAAATTCCCTATCAAAATTATACAAAGTTTTTTGATATGGTGATGACACTATGTGAGATTCCTTGTAAGGCTGCTTTTGCATAGCTACATTGGCCAGCGCGGGGTAGAATTACCGTAAGATCAACCATTTCTGGTTATTCACGTACCTTTTAAGGTTGGGTCGCCCTTGGAGACCAAGACAAAAAGCCAAATTTTAGTCAAAAAAAATCTTCGCTAGAAATTGTCGACCGCGGCCTTGAAGACATGTTCTAAGCATACCAGCGTGTTACTCTGCAAATCAAGGCGTGGACCAGCAACTTTCTAAAATCGTTTTTGTTTTCACTCGTTCCAGCTCAAATCTGACATTTTATGACCTTATACTACTTTTAAAGAGTAGGCGGAAAAATTTCGTCGGATCAGTAGAACGCTTATAGATAATAGTCATGAGAGAAAAAAAATTCTGCGTTCCCGCTTTGATGGCAGTGTAACGCGCTGGGATGCCACTTTAACCGAATCTCATTACACGAACCACTCATACTACCCCTAACGACACACACTGAGTTTAGCTTGGTTTTGATTTGGAATTTGAGTATGTTTCAGCTGTTTAAACGCTTAAAACATGACTTAGCGCCATCTTAAGCTAGGCGTTATGGTGTAATCCTGACATTTTTTAAACCCAAAATGTATTTCTGTTAGAAAACAAGAAGGAAAAAGGGGTCAACAAGATCGGCTTTGCAGCTTGAAGTGAAAAGTCCTCATTTATCTTCTTCGTTGAAAATATCTACGCCTTGGCTGCGCTGTATCCGCTTATTTATTATATCAATGTATAAACCGGGCTGCATTTGTTCCGTGGTTAATAAATCGTTTTTTGATATATAGAACGAGTTCAATAAGCATTTCAGAGGCCTGTGACGTGACGTCCTCAAGCCATATATTTCAAAAGACGTTTTCTGTAATTCTGCAGAAGTCAATAAGAAACCTTCGACGCTACTGTCAATATACCCCACGCCCCGGGGCGGACCCATCACTGGTCAGAAGTAACTAGTGTAGGTGTGGCATTTTGAGTGTTCACATAGAGAATACGGGTGTCTTATGTGCGGTGCGAGGGTGTGTGTGAGCGCCATTGTGAACGTGCCTTTAAAGGTACTACCTCTTAACTTTAAAGGGTTAATTTTTTTTTGTAAATTAATCATTTTTTTCCTGTAATTCTAGGCGGATATGCATCACCAAACCATAGTGACCACACATGGAATAGATGGAGTGATAAATTTTGGCAACCTCAACCACATTAAAATAAAAAAATCTTATATATATATTGTATTCTATGATAAGTTGTGAAAAAAAATAAACTTCTATGGTAGAGACCCAAATGATTGACAAACACTGACTAGAACAGTTTTCTCTTGTCAATTCATATTTTTTCCATTTTATCAGTGTTTTGCCTGAGAATTGAGTGAGAATTTGAAAAATGTACCATAAATTTTTTTAATGAAGAAATGTGGTTTTTGTTATTCAGGACCTTTATCTAATTTTTAATTTGAGTTACAGTCAAGTCTCGATTTAACGTACCCCCAATTAACGTACCCTTCGATTTAACGTACCCCTAGGGCCGGTCCCTCCAATAATAAACTCCGTCAAATTTACCCCCGATATAACGGTACCCCTCGATTTAACGTACCCCTAGGGCCGGTCCCCAGGGAGTACGTTAAATCGAGACTCGACTGTATTAAAGTAAAGTTAGATTTCAAGTTTTGTTTCCAAAAATATGAGATTTTCACCACTCTCACTTAAAAGTTACCTCAGTAAGCTCACTGAGGCAGCCTCTGAGTGAGAGTGGTGAAAATCTCAAATTTTTGCAGACAAAACTTCAAATACAACTGCTTTTTACAGACTCAAAATTAAAATTAGATAAAAGTCATAAATATCAAAAACTAAAATTTCTTCATAAATAAAAAGTTATGGACATTTTTCAAATTCTCACTCAAATTCTCAGGCAAAAACACTGGTTTTTACGGTTTCATATAAACTGCAGGCAAAAAGTATGCTGATCACAAATTTAGGGTTCATGGTTTGTTTTTCTCTCTAGATAAAGCGCTCACTCTAAAAAAGATCACGCGGAACAAGATGTCAGCAAAGTCGGCAACACCGAGCCAGCAGAAAAGAAGGGTCGTCACCCGCCAAGAAGCACAGTCTGCCGTGAAGTTTGCCAAGCTTGTGGATAGGAACTTCAACGATTATGCCATTCTCAAGGCAGCGACAACCTAGGCTAGATGACGCCCTTTATCAAGATGAGAAAAAACCATAAAGCAAATAAAACTCTAGAGATGATGAAACCGGTTCGGGCGGGATTTAGAGACGGTATTTTCGGCCAAAAACATTTTGGTAAAATGGCTAGACTTTACTTGGTCCCCCCACGGCTGACCCACTTTCGAGGTGAATTTTTAAAAACCGATTGCATATTCGTGTTTCTCGACCCGGATTTTTACGGGAAATGATCATCAGATTCTGTGAAAGTGAAAATTTTTTTTTGGGATTTGCCTTGGTCCCCAAGGTAAAATTTTTAGAAAAATTTGAAAAAAAAATATTTTTTAAATTGGCGCCCTTTTGAATTTTAAAGGATTAAGGGCTGCATTGGAGGGGAAGGGAATAAAGGGGCCACTAATCACACATGGCCCCTAACAAGAAGATGTTGAACATAGTTTTGAATACTGGGGCCTACCGCATAAATAAAACTCTGGTATGCATGCTTTTTCATGCATCCAGAGTCACTTTCGAGTGATTTGTGTCTAAGGTATGTGATTGTACGCATTCAACTCCAAGCCCCCTGCGCCCGAAGGGGGCGCAGGGAGCTTGAGAGTTAGAGATGCGCGCACTCACTTACTTAGACATGATTCCGAGAAGTACTCTTGATCAAAAAATGCGTTATAGAGTCTCTTTTTGCCACGGCCCAGTTGAAAACATGGTGAGCAGTGAAGAATACATATGTTTACTTTTCTATTGTTCTTCCATAAAAATGGCCCCCTTTTATTCCCTTCCCCTCCCAATACAGCCCTTAAATCCCTTTTAAAATTCAAAAGGCGCCATTTTAAAAAATATTTTTTTTTTTTCAAATTTTTCTAAAATTTTACCTGGGGGACCAAGGCAAATCCCAAAAAAAAATTTTTCACTTTCACAGAATCTGATGATCATTTCCCGTAAAAAATCCGGGTCGAGAAACACGAATATGCAATCGGGTTTTAAAAATTCACCTCGAAAGTGGGTCAGCCGTGGGGGGGGGGACCAAGTAAAGTGTTACCGGTAAAATTCGGTATCCCGTC